>JAFIRS010001110.1:0-436509 GCA_018342105.1 Gonioctena quinquepunctata
TGTTGTCAGGACCAGGACCAAAGTGGAAGTGAGTTCTGATCGATTTGGTGCTCGCTTTTATAGGAAAGGATCTATCAGGAGACGCATTTTGTTTCTAAAATTCTCAATTTTCCGACTGGAATTTGCCAATATTCAATTTACCGAATTGATTTGCAATCTGAAACTTCATAAAAAGTGGTCTAAGATATCTGTTGTACAGTTAGAACCAGATTTCCCGTCTGAAAAACTATGGCATCTACCAAATTTCAGCCCTAAACTTGGGCTTTGACGTCTTGTTGATAACTCACGCTACAGGACAACTTCTACTTTGGAACTCTATTTCCAACTCTCAAGCTCGTAAGGTGGGTAAAGCATACCAGCTTGATGGGAAAAGATCATAATATTTCCTAGATTTGGTTTTTACTAACTCTGAAGATACTATTCTTTTTATCAGCTTCATCAAGAAAGTATATTCTTCCATTTGAGGGGTAAAATAAGTAGATAGACATTATTGAAAATTTGTATGATTTCGTAGATGTTGATGGACACTCCTAAATTTTAAAAAATTCGGGTTTCGTTTTTTCTACCTGCAAAGTTAATATTATATTGAAAATGTTCCCAGATTTGTCCTTTCTGTTCCTAAGATTGATATTTGTAGCTCAGATTCATCAATGGAGTGTGTATTTCAATTCTAGATGACCAATTGTTAGGAAAATGTGATTGGGAGATGGCAGTGTAGTGCTGAAGTTGCATCGTAGGAAGTACATACCACGTTACCTAAGAAGTGTATGGACCTCATACCTATATAGTGATTCATACTCACCTTGTTCTCTTCATACAATCTTAGACTTGCTATCAGTTGTCGTACAATTCCATAACTTCAGTTGCGGAGAAGGAAAGAAATCCTCGAAGGAATTTTACTTACTTTCTGCTAGATTCTTGTCATCGGAAACCCTTTTCTTGGAAGTACAGATGATGATTCTAACTACCTGATTGAGATGTGCTCCTTCTCCTGAATGATATTCCATCCTCAGACGATGCTCTGATGTTTTCCATAGTTGACTTCATAACGCTTGTTCCTTTTTTGTTTATGAAAAGAACACTACCCCTACCCACCGAGATCTAGGAATTTATGTAATCTAACAAGACCCGGGGTCACACCGTCTCACTGCCAAATTTCAAACTAATCGGACGACTAGAAGTCTGTCAAAATTCACTAGCAAGATTTGACCCGAACAAACTAACAAGTTAAACTAAATAAAAGCTTGTAACAAACGGATTCGCTTCACCAACGAAAAACTCAACATATCTTTTCGATAGCCCATTACAGGTTTCTTGATGGGCACCTACTTTTATCAAGGATAAATTTCATTGTTATCATGGAAAACGTTTCCATTGGATGACAATGAAATATTTGAATGTTGCATAGTTTTTGGGACACGCTATATTCATAGCATTCACATTCAAATCCCTCAAAATATTTTTAATTTGTGCCAAAATATTTGTTAAGGCACTAAATCCTTGAAAATTGTTTTTCAATTTAACTTCAAAACTGCAAGAGAGACGTCAATTGTGATTGCTATTCTGTCCCCATCATACCTACAAATTCACTTGAAATGAATAAAACCAAATTCTCTTTGAAATGGAATATTTTATCTTGTGAAATACTGCATACATTTAGTTCATGTCAAATAAATAATTCAGTGAAGTGGAGTATTCTTTTACAAGTCTTTCTTCCCGAAACCTTACGGAGATTAGGTTCAGAAATTCCTCAAAGTTTCAGTTGCACTCCACTATTCAATTCGAGCTCAAGTACCCATCTTTAGAAAGTTCTCACGTGAAAGTCAATATGTTTCAGTTAATAGAGGTCATACATTTCACTGAAACCGCCCCTGTCATGACAGCGGTGTTACTGCGCATGCTCATGTGTGTACCATGCAGTACAGTAGGGCTCGTTCCAGCAAAACGGTATTGACCTTCTAGTTCTATGAGTTCTGTGATCTTAGGTAGTGTTTCGCTGATATTAAGTTCGTGAACGCTCGGTCATTTCCGCCGCTGCCGCGCACCCCACTGCAATTACTTTACACTTAACGTAATCAATTTGCTTGTTTGTTTGTTTTGCGCCGACTCAAAGTTGGTTACTTAAATTAGTTTTGGTGCTTAGTTGTTAAGACTGAAAAGGTTTGAGTTAAGGTATGAGTAGCAGTAAGATGCCTAGAAACCCTGGTGTATGTACTGATTCGATTTTGTTTAGACTTTTTAGTAGAGATTCTCGCGTGCTACTTCACATTTTTCACAATAGATGGTGACAAATTGACATAGTTCAACGAATTGGATCTGTTTGGCCATTACAAAATGCATTCGCCAACCTTAGGCAACCTGCACCCTGATGCGGAATACGGACATGTCACTTATGAATTTTTCAACCAATTGGAAAATTTGAATGCTTTTCAATCCGATTGAGGTTATGATTTATGATTTGTGAATTGTTATTTCTGCAAAACTCAGTTATAATTACCAATTATCAATGTTTTGTAATCATTGAAATGAAACGTGTTTGTATGTTGTGTGGTCAGTCACAGGCTGTCGATTTTTTGCCGCACCAATGCAGGTGAGTGGAATAGCTAATATAACACATTTTAAAAGTTTATAAAATCAAGGTAAATATCTAGTTACATCACACATGCACTCCGAATATGGGGAAAACACTTTTCTTACGTATTTTTGCCTCCTGAACACGAATCCGGAAGAAAAATGCGGCGGTCTCATACTGTTTCAGAGTTACATCGCTTTTTCCGAAATAAATTTCAAGTACCGTTTTCTCGCACAGAACTCACTCAAAATGCCTCTTTCTTTTTGCCAGCATAAACAATACACCCTGAATCACTTATTTTCGGCACAACTTTGCACAAAATATCGTCGTTTTTATCGAAAAAATCCTCCTTCTTACACAGTTGCAAATGAACAATTCTAATTTCTTTGACAGATGACATTTATTAACTTTTTTAATTTTTCATGTTGATAATAAATGAATCGGACTGTGTAAAAAAGGAGATCTTTTTCGATGAAAACGACTGATATTATGCAAAACTTAAATGTTAGAAGTTATTGATGCTGTAAGGAAGGCATTTGAGATGAGTTCTGTGCAGAACGGTACTAATTTATTTCGAAAAAGCTGTCTCTCTGAAAACAATGAACCGCCGTTCCTTTCGGATTCGTGTTCGAAAACCTAAAAAAGTGTTTTCCCCATTCAGAGTGCATTGATTACTAGATATTTACCAAAATCAATAAGTGGGACTTTTTCTCCGATAATGTTCCATAACTAATTCTAAGGATTTTGTTTGCACTTCAAATGAATTAACGACAGAGCTTAGAATGTGTTGACGCATATATTCCATTTTCGAAGTAGTGTTCTGGAGTTCAAATCGAAGCCTGGTCCTAAAAGTTTCGGTTGTGATATCCTATATATAGTTTGATTTTTGGATAAATTTATAGTCTCCAACGATTTTCTCAATTTTGGGTTACCTACTTGCACAATCTCTCACTGAGCACAAACTTTGTGCTCCCAATTACCTCAGGAGATACGACGACCTTTCCTATGTCAATAAAGGTATTATTTTTTACTCAAATTTAACGTTCAAAGTCATAGGATTCTGGACACCAATACGATGTGTCTTCCAACTTATGGAGGTTATGAATACAAACATAACTTAAACCCGATTGATCCATTTAAAATGAATGTATGAAATCAAAAATTATTTCATTTATTGTCTTGAATGAAGGAGATAGAAGTGTCTCTGAATGTAATTGAGAAGGGCATGTTTGGATTTCAGAATTGTGTTCAGCAGGCAAAAGTACGAAAATTACGTGTGAAAAATGATCGAAATATTAGCCTCAAAAAAGCAACCCATATTGATTATATTCTATCAAAGTCTGTTCAAAATGAACAGTTGAGTTATTCGTTGTTGGGAAATATATGCACTCATTGAAGTTCGAAAGAAAAATTCTCACATTTCAATGTATTATACCAAAAAAAATTATCATTTGCAATTGCTGAATAGATGTGATAATGCTTATAAATTCCTCAATTAATCAACAAAATCTCACAATACCCTTTCAAAAGAGATACTAAATAAACAAGATTCATTGATTGTAGAGAGGAAAATTTACTTTATGACTATCCACGACTGCGTGTCACCATGATTTACAAGTGGAAAATAATAAATTAGCATTCATAGCACTTTCTCAGAAATTTTAAATGATATTCCATAGTAGTTTGAGAGAGTTGAATTTGAGTGACCGTTCGTAAGTTGGAAAATCTAGCGAGCAACATGATACAAGGATAAAAATGAAAAAAATATATTAAATATATAGTCTTAATGAAAAAAATAAATAAACAATTGGTTTTCTCTGAACACAAGAGTTTGTAGAATGTTTGGTTTCTTCTTTCATCTCAAAAAATTATTTTCATGGCACCGCCTCTGTAGTCAATTGATTTTGGGGCATTCAATTTAATTTCCAAACTAAGAATGATAATGGCACATCATATTAAATATAGGTATAGACAACATATTTTTCACCAAGAATATTTATTGATGATTTTTGAAACAATTTTTTCTCTTTATTCCCAAACAACACACACTAGTTATATTTTATTGAACCTATTTAAATAGTGTTTTGTTATTAATATTTCCAGTTCGGAGCCACTCCTAGACAACCATTGGATTCCAGAACCAGTTTCAGAAAAGGCTAGCATGAGAAAACCAAACCAAATTCTTGAACACTCCCGGCAATACTTCCTGTCATGTGGAGAATTCCACAAAGACCTTTCCAAAATGTTCATGTGTTGTTATTCAGTCAGAATGAATGATTTTGCTCAGAAGCTTTGCAGGCTATGCTAGAGCGAGACAGAGATGTGTCAAAGCTCTTTATTCGAAAAATGAGCTACATCTGAAAAAAAAAACAACCTTTGCACATATATGTTTGGGAGAAATCAATATAATGAGATGTAAAATAATAATAAATTTTTATTGAACCCAAGAAACATAAATAATCTTAATCTATTACATATATAATACAACTGAAATAAATATGTCAATGTGATTTGTATCAGAATTCAATATAAATGATGGTTATTTAAATTTATTTTGAATTTCTTTTATCCGAGATCAAATTAAAAATGTTGGGAAAATCTGTAGAGAGCCCGAACCTCTTGAAATTCAACAGGAGGGGCTTCCATTTCATTTCCAATGCATTTTAATATCATATTTTATTATTATATATTATAGATATTTTTGGGGTTTTTCAGAAAACCTGTGAAAATGTATTTCAATATTAATTACAACTTTTTGCTGAAATTTGACATTGAATATTTAATTGGACAAAACGACAGTTTCCTTTGGCGGATTGTATCCAAAACATGATTAATCCCTTATCCCTATGAATAATATATATTTGAAATGAAAATTATTATTTAAAAAAAAAGGAACTTCATATCATTTTTCAGTGTTATCTCAAAGTTTATAAGTAATTGAGGAATTGTGCTACTCGTTTCATTGTAATCCAATAACAGAGTCATTACAAATTTAGATTAGATTCAACTTTGCATTAATTCAAAAAGCCCTATTTAGCAGACCAGTGTGAAGTTAGCGGCCATTTTCTGGCAGCCGTTTTTATCTGGCGGCCAAATGATCAGTGACGTCAGGGTGATTCAAAATTCCTTCGTATTTTCAACCAAATCGAATGACTGAAGACTTGGAATTGCAATGGGAATTCAATTTAACAGAAAATGGTCGAACACAACACAAATGAAAAACTTGAGAATGATATACCAAAATATATTTGATATTTGTTCAAAATGCACCCTCAAATATGTTTAGTCAAGTGGATATTTGGAATATGTACTACTGAAAGGCTATATATAATGTTTCTTGACATGTTTTTTGGGTAACCTTCCACAGTCTGAAAATGAAAATATAATCAGGAAAATCAGTTGAAAAAGTGAAAAAGACTCAGCAAAAAAAATCCAAATTATTCAAACAATTAACGGAGATTTAGAAGATTTTGAGAACGGGGGCAGATATAGTCCCCGAAACCTCAATCAAAAACTATATAGAGAAGAATCTTTTGAATTTTTACTATTTTTATAGGCATATTAAGGGAACGAAAAGTTACTGACAAATCGAATCATTTTTTCTATAGCAAATATAATTTGGTGAACGCAGTAACTTATCGGGGTGAACTAATCAGTTTGCCCTTCCTACACTTGTATAGATTTTCCTGATTATATTTTCATTTTCAGACTGTGGAAGGTTACCCGAAAAACATGTCAAGAAACGTTGTTCCTCCACAAAAAACCACATTCAATTAATGATTTACCATAAGATGATTGATTTGCAGGCCGGCAAAAAGATAGTTTATACTTGTCGATATTTCAAAAAAAACAAAAGCCACCTTCAAAAGTGTTTAGCTAAGTTAAGTTTTGGTATATGTGTTACTGGAAGGCTATATAATGATATACCGAGAGATGATTGATTTGCAGGTCTTCGAAGGGGTAGTTTATACTTGTATTTCGAAAAAATCTAAACCCACTATCAAATTTTTTTGCCAAGTCAATATTTGGTATACGTGTTACTGAAAGGCTATATGATGCCAAAATTTTTGGAAATCATAACCCACCCTCAAAAATGTTTAGCCGGGTTCATCAATCATCCATTGGTATATCTTTATATAACATAATATCTTTATCTTTGTATAACATAATATCAAGTTTTCCATTTGTTCTGGACCATTTTCTGTTAAATTGAATTCCCATTGCAATTTCAAATCTTCAGCCATTTTGTCTTCTTTCCTCTTGAATAAACTGTACTCAAGGTTAATTTCCTTAAAAAAAATTAAAAATTTAAAAAACCCCCAAAACTCTTCCAAAATTGGTCTTTTATACAAACTGTTCAGAAGTTTTTCTTAAATTCATGATAATTCCTCTCTTATCCAATAGCTATGGAAATGAAGAGAATTAACAGAAAATACTACTAACTCCAACTATGTGACACAACAATCGAAGAAATATTGAGGTCTAGATAAAATCATATAGAGTCAAAGGCTGAATTTCAGCGTTGGTAAAGAAAGCAATTTTATGCTTTGAAAATTTTTGAATATAATGATCCCTGATATTTTCCTCTTTCCGTTTCTGGTTTTATCGGAACATTTAAAAAACCGTTATGGTGTAGTGGGACTATATTAAATCGAATTTGAATCTCACCTTGGTCAGTTAACATTTATAATATAATTCTTTATTCAAACCATGCATTTGTAGTCGTCCTGAGGAAGGCAATAAACGTTGCCAATAGCTCGACGTATTCCAAAGAGTATTTCTAATCAATTCACCTCCTGTATATATATATATATATGACAAAGACTTTTCTTTCTATCATTGAGACCTAATGAAAGATACATCTGACTGCAACCCCAAGACAGTTTGAATCATGTTTTAAACGAACCAGTCATGATGATGAAACTATCTAAATATATATATATATATATATATATATATATATATATATATATAGTATTTGTTTTCTCGGAATGAAAGCCTTAGTCAATCTATGTATTTTTTATTTGATACGACGTTTGGCATTGTTTATGTCATCTTCAGGTAAATTCTTAAAAATAATGTAAAACATGTAGAGATAAAAACAGAATACGTTACATAAAATCAGACATTACTGCATTGTCTAAACATGAAAAGGAAAATCAACGTAAATTCGATTTTGACAAGGTTGAAATTTTGACAAAAGAAAAAAATAGTAATGAAAATAAACTGATCTTCACATTTTGACACGAAAAAGTCTTGCATAAATTATAACAATAGAGCCCACATGCTACAACTGAATATGCAAACACTCTAATGTATTTAAAAAAAAAATGGGAAAAAACGAAAGCAGATAAAAACAAACTCGATACTAGCAATCTCAGATATTCAACAATGTTCATTCTAATTGTGAAATATGAACACGAATTGATTTGTTTGATATTATGAACAGGATGTTCATGAAATCAGATGTGGAATCATCTGCGACTGAAAGATAAACTTCAGTCACTATCTTCCATCGTTCAAGATAACCTCTTGCGGGGTATTCATGTTGAAAAGGGAAACATTCTCCATTGAATAGAAATATTTTTCTATGAATTGAAAAATCCACGATAAAAATGATTTTTTTTAATGTCCAACAGAAAACAACTACTTTCCTGGCTAAAGCCATGCGTGACATTGAACTACATCTGATATATATTCTGAAAGGACCCTAACTCAAAAGAAAAAATCTGAAACTGAAAATTTGCATTTTTATTCAGATAGTTATTTGATTTTCTATTCCAGTCTCAATTGAGAACTCATTGAGTTAGGGTCCTTTCAGAATATCTATCAGATGGAGTTCAATGTCCAGCGTTTAGCCGGGGAAGTAGTTGTTTCATGTTAGACATTCACAAAAAATAACTTAATTTTATCGTGGATTTTTCACTTTACAGACGAATCTTTCTATTCAATATTGAATTGAGAATGTTTCCCTTTTCAACATGAACACGAAACATGGAAAAAATAACTGTTAAATTATATTATAAGTTTTGAACGTTTCTTTGAATTATATATATATATATATATATTATTTGATTCTGATATATTTTTTTTAAGAAAAACTCCAACGTACAAAAAAAATTAATGACTTCCATTCAGACAACAAGAAATACCCCAAATTTCATTTCAATTGAAATTTAAGGTTTCACCTGTCAGAGAAGAACACCAAAAACTCATTCAGAGTGAAAACTTTAGAAAATCTTATTTTAAGAAAAAAATCATACATTTCAATCTAAGAGTGGTTTTCCATCAAGAATTTAATAAATATATACTTTTTATTACATACTCAATGGGTATGTATGACAATATATACCTCAAATGATCCTGTGTTGTCAAGGACGTATTGGCTTTTCATCATCCACCAACAGGAAAGGACACAAAAATACTGAATTTTCCCAGATATGCTGAATTTTATTTCATATGCGGAATTTGCCTCCTGAAAATTTCAAGAATAATTAATTTCCACACTGTTTCAAGTGAAATTAAAACACAAATGTACCTAGTAAAATTTCGATGGGAATGATTGAAAAGTTGTTCTTCATTCATACCTTCAACAAATATAAATCAATATTAAATGAAAAATTATTCATGAATCACTTATTTGAATACTAATTTTTGACATTTCATATCAATTTTAAATATTATGAGTTTGAATATTATTTGTATGGGGTAAATTATATTATGCTGAGTCCCCCCTGTCATGATAAAGGTGTATATCAGCTAGAAATATGAATCCAATGAAAACATGGTCATCCCAAATAAAATATATGAAACTGGAATTTAATTTTTTCTACATAATTGTTTTTATAATTGTTTTTAACCACCAATTTAGTTGCAAAGCAACCCTCAAAAGTCAGAGACTTGTGTGAGTTAAGAAGACCGGGACCTTAGCTTTTTAAGTGTCATCCGAAGCACTACTCGACTAGTAACCGTGGACAGTCTGAAGGATTGGTATCTAGGTACCAAGAATGTTCGGTTGGTCACCTATCTCCTCCCGCTCAACGAAACTACAGAAATAAATTTGTATTTCATTAGCCGTGCCGAGATTCGAACTCGGACCATCTGGACATCAGCCAGCGCCTCTACGCTCACTACCACGAGTCCAGTTTGTTATAATACTTCTTCCATTTTTTTCACAGAAATTATTATTTAATTTTCTCACTGAATTATTCTTTGACCTTCTGATATTAACTTTCAAGTTTCAGAATCCCCCAAGGGTTGTGGAAGAGGAGTTCACATTCATTAAAATTATTTTGAAGTTTGGCTGTTATATATTTTTCTACCTTCATGCAAAAACCAAAAATTTATTGAAATATATTTAGTGAAAAAACTGGTTTTTTATTGCATTAGTGCAATAAAATATTTATTGCACTCATCTGTCATTCCACTACAGCTTTTTGTGATCATGACAAACAAAAGTTTAAATCGACGCTATTTTGAGTGCATTTTCTGTGATATAATATTACATTTTAAACAATTGCATATTTCATATTATTTTCAATCATATTCATCGCATACTGGATTAAGGAATAACAAAAAAATACAATTTATCTAAAATGAGTTAAATTGTTCCTAACATAGGTATTAGTTCCTAACTTTCTCAGTTCAAATTGATAGTGCTAATTAATTATTAAATATTTTGCTTTGAATTACGCTTTTTACTTTCCCACACTTAGTGCCACCTACATAAATCATTTTTTTAATTTTGCATGAACGTAGAGAAAATATTGTATGCAACTCATGCAAAAAGCGTTTATTGCACTCGACGTGTTGTCCAACTCGGCCTGACGGCCTCATCGGACAACTTCACGTCGAGTGCAATAAACACTTACTTTTTGCACTTGTTGCATAAATAACTATTTGATATCTCTAATAACAAAATAAAGAACATCAAATATAGTGCAAGATATTTTGAATTTCAGAGTGCGTAACATTAAATGGGAATATTTTTGAAAAACAAGTTTATATTCGGGAAGGTTAAGAGATGAACTGTTTTTTGTAATGAAATTCCAACATAATAATTCATTTAATATCTTACCTCTTCTGAAGAAGAAATTTCATCCATTGGTCATATTACAAAAGTACCTAGTGACAGACAATATTTTCCTTGTTTTGGTAAGATTTTTCTGAAAGCAGGTTTCCTTCAGCTGAGTGAAATTGAACCAAACTGATATCCCTTTCATTCTGATTTCCAATTGACCCAATGTTTTTATTCCTGCTGTTTGCTGATGTGGATAACAAAATCTCCGAACTCCTGAAATGAATACATGGGTTTTAAAGAATGTAATCAATACAAAGAACTAGGTGTGCTAGCCAACTATAAGTAATTTATTTTCATAAGATGAATAATTTTTTTGAAAAATGAATAAATAACCTACTCAAAATTGTATTACATTTTACTTACATAAAATGTCATTTCAGTTTCACAAGATGGAACCATGCACTTTATTTTGAATAAATGCATAATTCGAAATGAAAACGGAATTCTCGATTTTCTAACGCCACAATTGAACAAGCCAAACGCCAAAAGCAAACAAGAATCAAATTCTAGGCCGACAGTGTCTTTTTATGCCATTTTCGTCGTAATCAAAGATAAATATAACCTAAAATCTTGGGAAAATACTGATTCGTTGTCACGGCGGCGACACCGAGGAGCGAAAAGCCGAAGCTTCGATTCGAATAGTGGATGTAGTAATAAAGTAAAGAAAACTGAACTGTTTGTCGCTGGTCGCTGGTCGCTGTCTGCCCAAATGATTGAAGACACTGGCCGAATTGCGAAATCTGCTTCTTTCACATTTTTGACGATTTCGGAGCGGTCTGAACATTGTCCGAATAAATTTCTTAGGAGAGTTGCTCTTTGGTGTTGACATCTACTCAACAATCATTCAAATCAGGTCGTCATCTAAGAAATCAAGCAGGCCATATTGTCGCACGTTTGATCCCACACATTTTCAGATATGAGTTCATACACCAGGGTTTCTAGACATCTTAAGTAGCAGTGAACACATCAAACCGATGCTCCTCATTAAACCTAAATAAAATATACAGGGTGATTCAAAAGTACTTTGACAAACTTCAGGAGGTGATTCCTCACAATATTCTAATATGAATTATCCAAATAAATATATGTCCGGAAACGCTTCGTTTCCAAGATATAGGGTGTTGAAGTTTTATTTTTAATTTCGATTTTTTCGAATAACTTTCGAAATGCTGACCTTAATTGAACCAAAAATTGGCATTGAGAGGTTTTTTGAGGTGTCAAATTGCTCTTACTCGTAGGGGGTGCCACCTAGACGTCTTTCTCTTTTTTGAAGATCCATAACTTTATTGAACGTACTTCTAGCACATTTTTCAGTGGAAAAATCAATTCTTCGATCATATCTACGTAAAAAAGCTACCCCTGTTACAAGTCGCTATGAGCAACCGTTTTCTAGATATCTGGACTTGAAAATTTCCAGTCGATTATTTGATAATCGATGCGTGTTATTACCATTATTTTGCATTTTTCACAAGAATGTTTAGGAAATGAATTTGACGTTTAAGTAAGTAGTTTTGGTATTTTGTAGGGGGCGCCATCTATTCTATTCATTTTTACTCGTTTGAAATAGTTATTTTTGTATCAAGGGTGCAAAATCAGTATTTGTTTCAATAAAATTTGCAAGAAATATCAACATTTCATTTCAAGAAATGTTGAATATGTTAGAACAAAATAAAATAAAAGAAACTAAATATAATTCAGATAAATTGTTCGAAGTGTCCACCTTCAGCAGAAATACAGGCATTCAGTCTTCTAGTCATTGGATCTCGTACCCGCTCAAAAATTATTGGTGTGTTTCTTATTGTTTCACAGTGGTCTACTATTCGGTTTCTTAGATCCTTCCCGTTCGCTACTGGAGTCCCATAAACTATTGACTTCAAATGTCCCCAAAACTAAAAATCCAGCGGGTTTAGATCTGGGGACCTTGGTGCCCACGCCTGGTTAGGTTCTTCTACACCCCTACCGATCCATCGATTTGGATAGACAGTGTTAAGGAATTCCCTGGCTACAACGCTTAAATGGGCCGGAGTCCCATCATGCATAAACCACATGCGGATACAAATTTCTAATGGTACATTCTGAGGTAGTCCCGTCAATTCATTTTCTAGAAAGTCTCTGTAAGTTGCGCCATTCAGGCGGAATGGAAGAAAGAAAGAACCTATCAAGTAATTATCAATCATTGCCGCCCATACATTTACAGAAAATTGATACTAATAATTTCTTTCACTAACTGCGTGCGGATTTTCCAGAGCCCAAACATGGTTGTTATGGAAGTTTCTGATAGCATTTCGGGATAAGTTTGCTTCGTCCGTGAAGAGTACATATCTCAAAAGTTGAGGATTTTCAGCCAATTTTCTCAAAAACCAATGACATATAGTAATGCGTTGGGGAAAGTCTCGTGGCAAAAGAGCTTGTACCCTTTGAATATGGTATGGATCAAATTGTTGATCGTGGATAATTCTCCAAACTGTGACCAAGTAAAATTGAGAGCTTCAGCAATTATTCTTGTACTTGTTTCTGGATTCTCCTCGAGAGCGCTCGAAACAGTTTCTTCCAATTCTGGGGTTCGGACTGCTCGTGGTTTTCCAATAATAGCAGCTGCCCTCTTAAAGCTACCTGTTTCTGCCAAACGACGGTGGAGACTGGTAAATGTTTGAGCTGAAAATTTTGCTACTTGATACACCGATCAAGGTTTATCAACGTGCTAATTTAAAGTTGTAATTTTTTATTTTCGTAAACCAGTTGCGTAGTCACGATGGAATGTGGTCATATGTTCCTTCATATTTTCTTGGGACGAGTGAATGGACAAATGAGCGTTTGACATTAGTTCGGCTCATCGATACTCAACCTCAAAGTCATACATTACATGTGCCAAAAAATGAAGGTTTCTGAATAATTGAGAAAAACTGCAGATATGTCCTTAGTGGAGACATATTTCCTATGTGCAATAATCGCATAATGCTCATTTCTTACAACATATCGGAGTATGTGTCAACCTCCTGAACATTTTTAATGTTGGGAGAATCGGAAACATGGTACGGGTGAGTCAGAATGAGACCGATAACTCCATTTTTTCATTCATCATATTATTTGATCGAATCGATATCGCGTATTCACTGATATGTTACCATACTTCCTTGCATATGATTGTTTTGACAGATCAACTGACAAACAAACCCAACCTCAAAATCATAATTTCCACTCAGATAAGAGTTAAGGTCTGAAATAATTTTTGCGAAAAACTGATGATAAGTACTCTTAATTTGTTGAATTTTATGTTGGAGTATCATTATCGAAGCCATTCCTGATTGAATTATCCGGGAAAATATCATCCAATCACCATGTTTTTGATGAAGAAAAACATGGAAATGATTTTAGGTTGAGTATCGATGTGCCGAACTCATGTCTAACATTCATTTGTCCATTCACTTGTCCGAAGAAAATATGAAGGAACATTGACCACATACCATCGTAACTACGCCACTGGTTTACGAAAATTAAAAATTATAACCTCAACTTAGCACGTTGATAAACCGTGATTGGTGTACCAAGTTCCAGATTTTTTCCTTCAGGAATTTTGAAGAAAACAAATTAAATCTTATTTTTTTCATACTCTCGACACCCTGTATCTCAGTGGGGGATGCATCTTAGGGCTTTTCACCTCGAAATGAGGTGAGGTATCTGTAGTCGGAGTTTGTCGATCCTTTTCTGACTTAACTGATAGACTTAACATCATTGTTCTATATGAAACTTGGAATGTTGAATCGATGAGTGATTTCAATATATACCTGAGTACACTAGTTATTAAAATAATGAATAATACCAATGTGATGGCGTTATAATATACATACAATATATCAGCTAATGTCAAGATCTTTCCATTAACAGAAACCAAATTATTAAGAACAACGTTTTACACAAACAATTTTGAAAACAATACGTTTGACATCACTGGCTCATACATACTTCCTTCTATCAACTTTCAGACATACGCTGATGACTTACATTCATATTACTCAAAACTAAACAAAAAAAGCTGGAGATATCCATAGGTGATATAAAAATAAATCTCCTAGATAATCACTCAACCGATGAAAACCAATACCTTAATATATCAAACTAAAACGGCTTTATATCATACATTAATGAACAACGAAGATTACAAACGAAACAGCAACGGTCATCGACCATATCTTCATAAGAGATAAATATATAAATAAAATAATTCAAATGGACCCAATGAATATACAAACGGAAATGAGGACCATTTCTCCATTCTAGAACTATACCACCTAGCAATAAACAACCAAAATTTTCTCCAAAATTAAAAAAAACACTCCAAAAACATTATTAAAAAGAAACTGGAAAAAAAAGGAAAACTACAACAAAGCTATAATCTATTCATCAAAAAATTATAAAAATACATTTTAGAATCCACAGAAAATATCACATGCAAAAAAATCGCGAGCCAAAACTATGGATAACCACAAGTCTGATCAACTCGATCAGAGCTAGAGAAAACTTTAAAAAATATAAATTGAATAAACACACTGTTTGATCTGGGAACGCCTTTTGGTGATTTGATGATAAAGTATTCAAATTGAGATTAGAAACCGAAGGCACTATTCGACTCACCAATATGTCTAGATGCTTCCGGTGGTTCTTCTCTCGTCTCCTAGAAGGGCCCTCCTGTACTTCTGTAGGTATCTGGACTCATCGGGGGATGACACGATCATATGCACATATATACTGCATGCAGTGGTACTATCACAAACAATTATAAAGTTTTGAAAAGCGGCACAGTGCGATTGGAGGATCACGACGATAGAATTATAATAATTGTAATTGAAAAATGGCGGTTCAATAGGTACGTACAACGTCTCTCTCTCGGTACTCGGTACTGCTCGAAGTGGATCAACTCGGACAGATGATCGACTGTTTTCGGGAATCAGGCGTCCTGGTTGCCGAATAGTGCTAACTTTACTAGCGCGAAATAATTTTAAATATAACAACCCTAAAAGCGTTCCGTAACACACACGAATTCACCTAGAGAATCAATATAAATGGTACCGAAACAAGCCAATAAAACGCACAAAAAATGAATACTATAAGGAAAAACTCAATGAGGTAAAGGGACATTGCAAAAAAACTTGGAAAATAATAAACGATATTATCACAAATAAAGAAAAACAAATAGAAAACACAACAATAATACAGAAAAATGGGGAAACAACAATAAATAATTTAGAAACAGCAAAAACTTTCAATGACTATCTTGTGAATATCGGCAACAAAATAGCAACAAACATTGAGAATTGCAACCTACCGAAAAATTTTCTGAACGACGACCCAGCTGTAAAATCATCCATGTTCTTGGAACCTATTAATGAAAATATAAAGCGTGTAATGAAATTAGAATATTAATATCCAACCTTGAGAATAACTGTGCTCCTGTCCCTGATGGCTTAACTACGAAACTATTTAAACAATTTCATATAGATATATCACTAAACCACTGTACACATTATAAATAACTGTTTCAAGACTGGAAAAACTCTCCATCATCAAGACAGGAGACTACAATCAACTGAAGAATTACCGACCCATATCAGTGATAAACAATTTTGCCAAGATATTTGAACAGGCCCTAAAAACGAGACTCACGAATTTTTTAAACAAACATCATGAAATAAGAAAATCCCAATATGGCTTCTTTAAGAATTCTAGTACGGAAAACGTTATTCTAGATTTCACAATGAATACAATAGAATCATTGGATAAATCAACTTACTGCCTTTGTATCTTCCTAGATCTTGCTGAGGCATTTGATACTGTGTGTCATGACATCTTCTTAAACAAACTTTCTAGATATGGCATAAGAGGAATAACATTGAATTTATTGATAGACATTAGAAAGGAAAGTGTTTAAATCGGGGAACAACAAAGATCCTGTGCATATGTTACTATCAGTGTACCGTAGGGAACAGTTTTGGGACCTATTATCTTCCTCATATATACAGTGCGGTCCATAGGTATGGAATAAATTCATTTTTAGCGTTATTATGTATTTGTTTGAGAAAACCTGAAAGAGGTCGATTTCAATTGTCAATTTGACAATTTACAGTATGAAAATATTACCCTCTTCTTACACCTCCTCTGAATCATGAGCACCCCCTCAAAAATGTTAAATAAGAAGGGGGTCTTGTGGCACATTGTTCGAAAGGGATTCTCATTTTCTGTTCAACAAACTTAAGTTTTTCGAATTTGGTGCAATCATAACTGGGAAAATTTATTTTGAAAACGTAAAATTTTGATACTTTACGTAGAATGAAGGGAATAATGTCACATAATGTTCAGGAAATATTTTTCGATTTATTTTACAATCGAATTGAATGTTTGAAATGAACACCATTCACTTCTTGACAATAATCAAGTCGATCTTGGAATTCTCGTACATTTTATAGGACCTCAGGGGTTATGTTGAAAAGGGAAACATTCTCAATTGAATATTGATAGAAATATTTTTCAGTCGCAGATGATTCCACATCTGATTTTATGAACATCCTGTTTATATTTTCAACAAATCAACTCAGGGGTTATGTTGTTAATTTCTTCCATTATCCTAATTTTTTTCATCTGCAATATTGTCTGGTCTATTGAAATAAACTTTTGATTTCAAATAACCCAATAAGAAGTAATCGAGAGGAGTCAAATCGAGGGATCTACGGGGCCATTCAATCGTTCCACGTCTTCCAATCCACCTATTGGAAAACACTTCGTTCAAATAATATTTAACAATACTTTTGTAATGCGGTGGAGCTCCGTCTTATTTGTACTGAATTGATCTATCTATTGCATCAGGAAAAAGTATTTTTAATGTAGGCTGTAAAAAGTTCATCATAAAATCTAGATGAACCTCACCATTAACTGTGCCTTCAAAAAAATAAGGTTCAATAATTTTGTTGTTAATGATACCAGCCCACTTCTTTAGGATATTGTGTGAGTCTCACACATCCAATGAGGATTTTCCCCGCTCCAATATCTACAGTTTGTCTATTAACTGTTCCATTTAAATGAAAAGTAGCTTCATCAGAAAAAACAATTTTGTTTATGAACTGCAAATCTGCTTCCATTCTGTCCATCATCAGTTCACAGAATTGTTTCCTTCTATCAGTATCATCCTCATCCAACTTCTGAACGAACTGAACTTCATAAGGATTGTATTTTTCTTTATGTAAAGCTCTCAATATCGATGATTTACTCACATCATTGTCGGCGGCAAGTTGTCTACTTATCATATGCGGATTTTCCTCAATCGCTAACAGTACATCTAACTTTTTTCCTCATCCAATTTAACATTTCGACCTGGATTTTGAATGGTTTTCATATGTCCAGTTCCACGATATTTTATTCCTAGTTTGCTAACTGTAGACTGTGAGACGTCTTTACCAGGGTATTCATTATTATACATTTCACAAACTTCCCTTCGAGTTCTTGTTTTATTACCGCATCCAATCATAATCAAAATGTATATTATTTGTGTTTCGTATAAATGAGCCATAGTTAAATCACATACACACACAAATATTTTTCAATACACTGACGTGTGTCAGCAACTTATGAATATCAAAATAGCAGTAGTCTACTAGATTGACATTACATTATTTATGTGGGTTTTGTGAATAATTTTTTGGAGTCTTGAACGACTTTTTCCTAACATTTAGCAAAACAGAGAAGAAAATACCTGATTATTTCTTATGGGGTTGTTTGAAATCAAAAGTATATTTCAATAGACCAGATAACGGAAGAAATTAACAACATTACCCCTGAGGTCCTACAAAATGTTGTATGAGAATTCTAAGATCAACTTGCTCACTGTCAAGAAGTGAATGGTGGTCATTTTGAACATTTATTGTAATTGTAAAATAACTTTTCCCAGTTATGATTGCACCAAATTCGAAAAACTTAATATTGCTGAACAGAGAATAAAAATCCCTTTCGAACAAGGGCCCCTTCTCATTTAAAATTTTTGAGAGGGTGCTCATAATTCAGAGGGGGTGGAAGGATGGGGTAATATTTTCATACTATTATTGTCAAATTGACAATAGAAATCGACTTGTTTCAGGGTTTTTTGAAGAAATACATAATAACGCTAAAAATGAATTTATTCCATACCTATGGACCGCACTGTATATATATACCTATATAGATATTTCATATAAATGGTTTTGAGGAACATTTGATATGTTATCACACAGCCATATTATTCAAAGGTGACAACTGGGAAAACTTCTTTGGGGCAACAGAAACGAGCATGAAAAAAATTATCATTTGGCTAAGTAACTAAGTGTAAACGTGGGAAAAACAGAATTTATCACATATCCTTCAACCATTAGTGATCAACCAACTTCAACAAAATTCACATACCTAGTTGTCAAAATGAAAATAATTGTAATTGTTCGAAAATTGAAAAAGTAAACTCCATTAATTATGAATTATTGCATAACAATTTGGGGAGGGACTTACAACAAACACATTTTCAACTTACAAAGTACACAAAACACTAAACTTACAATGATATTGGGTAAAAGTAGAGTGTTTTCAACAAAGACACTATACGACAAAATGGAATTATTCAATATCAGACAACTATACACATATCGATCGTTTTTATGGATATTCTCAAACAATGATTAATTAGGCTTTCAAAAAGCTAAGATCACCAGATCCAGTGAAAATGCTCTACTTCACTATATAGAAAGAGCCATACCCAAAGGTTTCTGTTGTTCTTTGTCCCAAAATTAAACAACCTGCTACCACCATCTCTAAGGAACACATTTTTTTTTAAATTTAAAACTGCTATCAAATATTTAATGCTTCAAAACTCACGCATATTTGAAATTTTTTAATCTAATTTTGAATTTTTGCAATATCTTTCTCCTGAAATATCTATCGTCCTCCATTACACCTTCCACTAGAAAAAAATCGCTTCTTGTACATATTTACATTGTTTCGTACATTGAGTAAGTTACTACAATGATATGAGTGAACAGAAAAAGAACAGGCACTCAGTGTTGTTGAATGTACTCAACAACCTTTCTGTATAAACCTTATTTTATTTCTCGTTTTCAGTTTCTTTTTTCGTCAATTAAGTGATATAAGTAGTGAGTTACACACGTCATGTATCTTACCAAATGCAATCGAATAAAATGTCTTGATTTTTTTTAAGTTTAGAAATTTGCACAATCGGGTCAGCCTCCAATGACTGATATAATACCACTATTGGAAAGTTTGAGGAAATACAAGTGATAAAACTTGAAAACATAGCAAAAAGTTATGCATGAGCATACATTCCATTAAAGATGGGAATCAAATTGAAAATTTCCGTGGCATAAAAAAATCGCCCTATATGCTGCTTGGTAATCGATACGAAAACAAAACATCCTCCAGTGAAATGAATAAAAAATTACTCGAACCCCAAACACACTGATAACACGACTTTAAAGAATCCTTTCCCGAGGCGTTTGGAAAATGTGGGTAAATTGTTAATCTTCACCAACCCGTGTAGGCGGGTACAGTACACAAAAGATCACATGAACGTCGCTGTTGTAACGTATTTCCATTTGAAAATAGGTAGACGGTTCTATCCCGAATCAGCCTCAATCAATACAGAAATATATATAACCTCAGAAAAAATATGAAATAAAAATTGAGTGTTCTACCGTTTTTGTTAAATTAACAGTATTGTTATGAAAACGAATACATTACTCCGCTGTCTGTTATCGTAGGCTACCGACGCAACGTCACGATGAAATTTCTGGAAAAAACAAATAAGGAGCGATCAAGGATTTCCAGGAATATAGAAGCAGTTGACGAGACTTTTCTGGGCGCTAATGACCTTTATATAAGGGTCGGACCAATTGGCGAGTTTTGTGAAGTTTTATTGAAAATGAAAAAAACTAAGTTAGTCAGATACCGTGTCGTGCCTGATATTTCAGTAGTGAACCGTGATTGATTTATTTGATTGTCAAAGTGCGTTATTATATTGATAACTCACAAATTTTATAGAAAGACTACTATCACATTAAAAGTCATAAAGAAAAAACACAAAAACACAAACAAAAGTGGAACTAATTAACGAAAAGAAGCAGAAATATCAAGATTTGATTGAACAGCCCGACACAATGGATCTGAGAACCTGATATAATTCACTTAAAAACAATAAGGCAGGTTGTTGATTTCATCAAAAAAAACTACTCGAAGAAAATCATTGATGGAAATATAGATAACTCCAAAGCACTCTGGAAATGTGTAACCGAAATATGTGGGAAATCAGAACCTGCACCAGAAATGAAAACTATTATGCTGAATAACGGCATAACCACAAATAACAGTATGAAAATCTGCAATTCCTTCAATTAATATTATTCTTCACTCGGTAAAATGTACGCTAATGGAATCCCAGAGACCGTCGATTACAACATTGAGGAGAAAAAACTTCAAAATTCAATGCGTTTATTTGACACCGAGTCTGAAGTATATGACGTCATAATGGATTTGAATCCTAAAAAATCCTCAGGTTATGACGGAATTCGCTCAGAAACACTTAAAATAATTTCCATTCAAATAGAAAGAACACTTACATTCTCAGCAACAAATGCTTCGAGGCAGGATACTTTACCCTTATATAAAAACGGAGACAAAACAAATACGATCAACTATAGACCCATTACACTGATTTTGAATATTGCGAGAGTAATCGCGAAAATATTTCAAAAACAACTAGTGAAATTCACAAAGAAATACAAACTGATTGCCGACCAGCAATATGAATTCCGAAAGGGAAAATCGACAGAAAATGCAATACAAGCCTTAACATTATATAGATATATATATATATATATATATTTATATTATATATATATATACATATATATATATAGTTGTACACGGTAGCTTGTGAAGCCCACTAATTGAACGGGTCGTTCTTGAACCCGCACTGTCCAGAATGGGCAAAGAGTATATTCCATTGCAATGACATCGATCCATCATTTTCTGTCGAAGCACACTTAGAGGGGTAACAATTTTCAATATTTAAAAAAAATTATACTCCTTTGAAACGTTGTAGAGCCAATTATTATTTCACTACGCTGTGAATCCCACACGTATATTGCCTATATTGAAACGGCCTCTGTGTGTCCCGGCGGCGTTGCCTCTTCTGCCTCGCGCGTTTTTCAGTACGAAATATTTATTAGGGATTTCACATCAATGAGCGTGAGCGTGCGGTGATTTGCAGAAATGTCCAGCAGAGTAAAACAGATTGTGGCGATGGCACTTCAAAATTATAACTTGAGAAAAGGCAAAAAGGTGAGTACATGATTTATATTCAGTATTATGTTCAATAATACGCGACTCACTTTGAAGTTGATGAATATATTTTTTTTGTATTATCAGGTTGATTATCCTATGAGAAAACCCGATAGCCCCAGAAATGAGGATTCTTCGTCAGGTTCAGGTGAAGAAGTTAAATTTGCCGACCTGAGTAGCTGCAAGACGAGTAATACCGAAAATGGAAATATATGCAGAGAAACGAAGAAATATTCCAGATTTTTCAAGTCGATCAAAAGTCTCACACCATAAAACATCGAGTGAGATATCGACTTTTTCAGCTACAGAATAATATAATTCTGAATCAAAAAAACTCTAGTATGTGAGAATTATGAAGTTATTCATATAAACCTTGTCAGGCCCTCCCAGTTATAAAGTGAGATGAGGAAAACTTCTGCCAATATTTGATGACTCATTTTTCTACTCCATGTGAGCACTGGACAGTCTTTCCATTTGATTAACAGTCTAAACAAACGAGGATATGGATATATAAATGGGTGAATAGGAAAAGAGCACATATCTATATATATGTAATTACAAGTTCTGACTGACTGACTGATTCACTTACAATAAACACCTAGACAAAAGAGCTGAAATTTTGACAGCGTATGATTAGATAACCACTAAAAAAGGTTTATTTGATATTTGATCCCTGAAGGGCGGGAAGGGGGAGATAGTTTTTTCAAGTTGATTTCATGAGAATTGGTATATTAGGCCTTTGTTACAAATACATAAGTACGTGTTTTAGTGTTTTTGGAAATTCTACCCCTACAGGGGTGATATAGAGGGTTGAATGGGTCGAAAATTTCTATGGGAGTTTCGTTCCATTTTCAAGTTAGGATAATAAAAATTGGAATGGAGAAATACATATTTCAGTGTTCAGTGTATGGGTGGATGAACACCCCAAGTATGCAGCAATTAAAATGAACGAATAGCACAGTAGTTTTATGAGAAAATATATTTTCATCTTTTCATTAATTGTTGGAAAGAGAGATTGATCAAAGATAACGTTGGGGTGGCCACATTGGTCAAGGGTTTCTCAATATCACACAATTCACAAAAGGGGAAAATTATTGATTTTTGAAACTCTCGATACCAGCCAAGAGTCTTGAGAATTTATCCATGGTAATATCCATCTCGGTAGAAAATTACAGTGTTCAGAATCCATAGTAAAAAACATATTTCATACAGTTCACGAGCCACCAATTCTGAGAATAACTATGAAAAGCAAATATTTCACGAACTCCAATATTTTGTAATAGTCGGAACAAGACTATTTCAATTCATTAATATACATTTTCAAACATAGCATATTAGCGGTTATACCTTGGAGAGAAAAATCAATAGAAAAACATCATGAGGTTTTGTAAAATATGCTTTTGCACTGATATCACTCCTTTTCAATGTAAACTTCCCATGAGTTTTAGAACTTTTTAGGGTGTTTCGTTAATTTTCAGTAGGATCATAAAAATTGATGTGAGGTCTTTGTTACAAATGAAGAATTTATTGATTTGTTGAAAATATGAACAGGATGTTCATAAAATCAGATGTGGAATCATCTGCGACTGAAAGATAAACTTTGGTCACTATCTTCCATCGTTCAAGATAACCTCTTGTGGGGTATTCATGTTGAAAAGGGAAACATTCTCAATTGAATATTCAATTGAGAATGTTTCCCTTTTCAAAACGAATTTATATTTCAGTGTTATCAGAAATTCAACCCTTCAAGGGAGTGGCTAAAAATTTTATGGGGGTTCCGTTAGCTTTCAAGTTGCGGTCATGGAAATTGGTATTTGGGGTTTTTTTTACAAGTAAAGAAATACGAGTTTCAGTATTTCAAGAGATTCAACTCCTAAATGGATGAAAGGGGGGGGTGAATTTTTTATGAGAGTTCCATTCATTTTCGAATTAGAATAATGAAATTTGATGTTTTGGCTTTCTGTTACAAATAAATGAATCTTATTAAACTTTACTTGATAATTCCGTCCCTACAGGGGTGGAAAGGGGTTAGTGAATTTGTAGTAGTCGTCACAAAGCATCACTTTCGCTGTCAAATCAATTATGCCACCCAAACGAGAAAACGGGATAACGGGGTCACAGGAAACGAGATAACGGACAAAGCTACAGGCAACGGGATAACGGACAAAGCCACAGGCATAAGCTAGATGGAAAACACAAAGAAAAACATTAGAAATATTACACATTCTACGCAGTCGAAGTCTATCCCGGGCAGTTTTTTTTATGAAAAGTTGAATCCGAGAATGCAATGAACAGACGGTTGAATGTTGAGGAAGTGTGGGCAGACATCTAGGGTGGGAAAGAAGCGTGAAAAAATAAAATACAGACAGATTCGTTGGTTGGATAAACACTCCCAAGTAGCACAGCAGTTCTATGAGAAATTTTTTTTTTCTTCGATACTAAAAATAGCCGAATGAATTTCTATATTCTCGAATTACTTTTTGTGGAAAGATAGATTAATCAAAGATATCTTGGGAATGGCCACATTGGTCAAGGGTTACTCAAGATCAAACAATTGAAATATGTGGGAAAAATATTGATTCCCATAACCAGCCAAGAATCTTGAAATCAAAACGAGAAATTTATTAATCTCTATCTCGGTGTTCAGAATCTATAGTAAAAATAATTTTTCATACTGTCCACGAGCCGACAATCTGAGACTAATTATCAAGAGCAAATATCTGGCGAACTCCAATATTTTCTAATAGTCGGAACACGACTATATCAATTCATTAATATAGATTTTTAAACACAGCGTAGTAGCTGTTCTGCCGTGGAGAGAAAAATCAATAGAAAATCATGAGGTTTTTGTAAAAAATGCTTTTGCACTGATATCACTCCTTTTTAATGTAAACTTTCCATGAGTTCTGAAAATTTGTTAGAGTGTCTTCGGATATCAAGATTTTTATGGAACATATATAACATATAAATATTTTTCATGTGAGGTATGTGACGGAGGTGCGAATCAGGGCACAGTTTTATGTACCTTACTTTACCACCATAAATATTTTTCGAAAAATTTTACTTTTCTTTTTCCCTGAAATGAAGACTCCTGTTAGCTATGAAAACACTTGTAAGATTTAGAAGGAAAAACGTGGGGTGCATGCAATAGGTGATTGTATGGAGTGTAGGGAGTAATAGATGATAGTATGGAGTGTAGGGAGTAATAGGGAGTAACTGTCGTTGGAAAAAGTCACAGAACAGTTCATATCATTTGCAGTTCAATGAAATTGTGAGAAATTTTGGAGAAATATTCATCCCTCAATTATCTTTTGCATGCGTCCCACGTTTTTCGTTTTAAATCCAACAAGTACATTAATAACTATTAAAAATTCACAAAAATAAATTTTCAGGACAATCTGTATGGGGTTAGGAATCTGTGAGGGGCAATTATTCTGCATGGGACTAGGAGAAATAATTTTTTCAGTCCGTTTATTTAAATATTTTTTCATGTTATTTTTACTCATTTCTCTTTCATCATTAAGTCGACACTCCGAGAAAACCGATCAGAAGAAAGGAAATAAAGCGAACAAGATGGACAGAAGGAAAACTATTGCCTTTTTCAAAGATCATATTGATCATAAAAAAGCTCCGAGGAAACATGAGATTGAGTAGCTGATAACGCAAAACAATTAAGATTGTCGATGTTGTGAAAAATAAGGTACTTTACTCTTGAGCAAAATTTACATTTTTCATCAGAAAATGAAATATTCAACTCCTTGTGTTTTTCTCCTCTACAAAGAAACATACTTATGTTTTAGGTCCGAGTTTTCGGAAAGTATTATGGATGATTGAATCCTATTTGGCATAATATACTTTTTTTTTATGAATAATTCATAAAAAAGAACCGATTAGAACTTCATGGAAATATTTGACCCTGAACATTCAGGGTCAAATATGGACTAAAAATGAGATGTCCAGCCTCTCATCCAATTTTTTGTTCAGGCTTTTTGTAAAGTCGATTGATTCATTAGCAGGAAGAGAAGAAACAACAAATTTGATATCTCATATATTTATGAAATTTATATTTCATTCTGAATTTTCGAAGTTATAAATAATAATTTGGAAGTAAGATAGAAAAAAAGTGGATAATGAATTTCTGTTCAATATTTCATATATATCAACACTCAAAAGATAATAAAAAACATTCGAAAAGAAGAAAAAAATATCACTCTACGAACTGCTATTCACATGAAATCTTCCGTTGATTATTCATCTATGACTTCAGTTCTAGACAGTTTTCCATGGAAATAATAATTGCTTAAAATATAGATTTTTTTGTTTTTATGCCAAGTAAAATGATGGTTTTATGTGATTGGAATACCCCAAAAAAATGTTGAATACTCATCAGTGAATAGTTCAGTTTTTGTTTGGTTCTGATTCGTTTCCTATATCAAAAGATATCCAATGTCAAAAAACATGCACAAAAAAAACAATTGCCAACTTTCCTGAGGAGCTCAATTTTGTTATCTCCAGTTGTTCCTAAAACTAGCTTTTCCGAGATAATTTTTTCCATCATATATTTCTGCATATTTTAATTCAATTGGACTAAATATATACCACTTTGTATTGTGTATTTGAAATTTTTGTCATTTATTCAAAATCGATCTCTTAGCACCCTCCCGATATAATTTAATTTTGATTATCCAAATAAAATAATAAATAATCTTCATCAAGCATAACAAAATCAGATTATTTATAGAACAAATAATTTTTTCAATAGTACCCATATGGTTCCACTAAACATTCAACCAGATCTTTGAATTACCAACAAAAAGTTGCATATTGTCGAGTTATTCCTTGAATATTGTCGATGTTGCAGTTTTCTAAAATTGAAAATGGAAATTGATGAACCGGAAGCTGATATGCATGTATTTTTTCGCAATTCAGAACTAATAATAGTATTCCCTGTGTACAACGCAAAATATTTTTCCTCAACAGACTCATCTGGGCTTGCATTCAATGTGATGATTTCAGGTGGTCAACCTATTTCGTTTAGGTAAACTGTTATTTTATTCCCCTTTTTTTTTCAATTAATGTTAGTGGATTTGATGACCAAAAAAAAACATGAAAAGTTCCATATATTTTTAATTTCAATCCAACAAAAAAGTACCTTTCCCTCCAAAAATTGTTGAGAATTTCGATATGCAATCTTCACGATGAAATCATGATATTGCTCCTCAATTGGATATTACATTTGCCTAATATTCTTGGTAGACCGTTTCCCTATATGGTCTTCATTGTTTGATGCACATAAATTAAGTCCACGGTGAAAACTGAAGAATAAGGCTTTTTAGCCAATATTGGTTATTTTGTACTTTTTTCCAACCATCCTTTATGTAGATGGATTGATCGCACAAAATTCCCCTTGAGAAGAATAATTGGTAGATATATCTTCAAATATTGTAACTATCTCAAACTCAAATTCCTTAATCTCAAAAAAGAAACAAAAATATTTTTGTTTATTGAATTATTGGTCTACAAATAGGTTCACTCGACAGGCCTTTGATTTACACTTTTTTCGAAGTATAAATCGTTGAACTACTCGTTGCGCTAGGACAGAATAGGGATCCAGTAATTCATATATATTACATTCATGAAGGCAGCGATTTCGATGTTGCCAAATGTAGGGCTACAGAACGCTACAATAGTTTGTGGGCTCTACAACGAAGTATATAATTCTGCAGTGTATATCCCTATATACGGAAAGCGCCCCCTACAGTTCGAACCAAAGAACTACATCGCGTATGTGGGTTATGTAAATGGTATATTGTGTGTCCCGATCTAAAACGTGGGGAAATGGACTGCATTCAATTCTGATCACCCAGTGAAGAGATACAGGGTGGTACTTTGTTGAGCCCGATATCGGGACTAACAAGGTTACTCCGGGCTAAACTGCGTCTCGTTCATATGCTTCACGGGATTCACAATGACCGTGTACATCTCTATATATATATATATATATACATACCTATATATATATATATATATATATATATATATATATATATATATATATATATATATATATATATATATATATATATATATATATATATATATATATATAATATATAATATATATATATATATATATATATATATATATATATATATATATATATATATATATATATATATATATATATATATATTCAGGGTGTTTCCTAACTACGGTACGAAACTTCAGGGGGTGTTTCGTTAGGTCATTTGACAAAAAAAAGGTTCCTATGAACATATGTCCGGAGTTGCTTCGTTTCTGAGATAAAGGTCGTTGAAGTATAAAAAAAAGGTATTTATAAAATATCCTGAAACCAGTGGCGTCTCAGTGGGCACCACAGCCAACAATACTGAGAAAAAAATAATTTTCTCCTTTTCAGTGCATTTGAATATAAGCGTGGGTTCTAAAAAGTTTTTCATAAGCGTGGTAAAAATACAACTTTTTGGCCTCCTGTGTTTTTCGTCCATATTTAGCTTAGTTTTCGAGAACAAAAAAAATTAAGGCACTCTACAATCATGATTACCTGCTATGGAGACCAGCTGACAGTAATAGTATTGTCATATCAGTAAAAGTCAGAGTTGTCAATTAGCAGTGATTCCATCATGAATACTTTTACTGACGCTGAAATGGCTGACATGCACTGCATTTATGGATTAGCAAATGGAAATACGGAAGAAGCACGGAGAATCTACCAGGATAGATATCTTAACAGAGTAATTCCATGTGCTAAAACATTTAGAACGCTACATGCAAGACTATGTGAAACTGGAAGTTTTAATAAAAATGTAAGTGGTGGAAGACCAGAAACTGTAACAACGCCTGAACTAGAAGAAGCTATACTTGATGCGATAAAAGAAGATCCTTCAAATAGTACCAGGAAGATTGCACTGCAGCTTGAAGTAAGCCAAAAACCGTTTGGAAAGTTCTAAAAAGAAACCTCCTATACCCATATCACATTCAGCGTGTCCAAGCTCTACTGCCTAGGGATTTTCACCCGAGATTAATGTTCCGCAGGTGGTTGATTCATACGATGGCACACAATAATAATTTTTTACCAACTATTTTATTTACGGACGAGGCAAATTGTTCACGAGATTCTATTATGAACTTTCACAATAACGATTTCTGGGCCGACGAAACTCCCCACATTATTAGAGAAAGTCATTTTCAGCAACGATTTTCGCTGAACGTTTGGGTAGGAATTATTGGTGACTACCTAATTGGACCTTTTTTTTTACCAGCAAGATTATCAGGTCCATCCTACACGGCGTTTTTGCGAAATCATTTACCCATTTTGTTGGAAGAAGTACCCGTACTTGTAGGAGGCAACATGTGGTTTATGCACGACGGAGCTCCAGCTCATTTTAGTGTTCTTGCTCGTCAGCATCTCGACATCACCTACCCTAATCGCTGGATTGGACGTGCGGGACCTCAACATTGGCCCGCTCGCAGTCCTGATATGAATCCTCTGAATTTCTATTCATGGGGTCATCTGAATGCTCTCGTTTATAAAACCCTTATACTAGATGTGAATGACTTAAGGAATCGAATAAGTCAGTAGTCAATAAGTCCTTATGTCATTGCAATTGTCGCAATGACATAAGGAATACTCCAGGTATTTTTGAACGTGTCAGACAATCAATGACACATCGATTGCAGTCGTGTATTCTATCAGACGGTGGACATATTGCCCATTTACTTTGAGGTCGGAATTGTTTATTTTTAACTTTAGGTTTGTATTTTATGTTGTCCATGGATAATTTGTAGAATAAGTTAAAGTATTTTTTTTCTCGAAAACGAAGCTTGATATGAATAAAACACAAGGGACCAAAGAGTTGTATTTTCAGTTGTTAAATCTGAAAAAATAAAATACTACAAAAAAAGTACTTTTTTTTCTCAGTATTGTTGGCTGTGGTGGCCCACTGAGACGCCCCTGGACCTACTGGAGGCCAAATAATTGCCTTATTACTTCAAATAACTGTACCACATTTCAACCACATCGGTTTCAGGATATTCAGGATATTTTATAAATACCTTTTTTTTAATACTCCAACGCCCTGTATCTCAGAAACGAAGCAACTCCTTACATATGTTCATGGAATTTTTTTTTTGTCAAATGACCTAACGAATCACTAAATTTTATTTTATAATCAATCTCAATTCATATATGAAATAATTAAGTTTCGTACCGTATTAGAAAACACCCTTATATATATATATATATATATATATATATATATATATAATTATGATGATTATTATTGCTAGTATCTTGATTTCTATTATTTTTAATTGTTATTATTTTAATAATTAGTCATAATTATGAAATATTTGCCATTTGTTATGATAAGTTTGATTAATTGATTTATTTTTATTTGAAATTTTTAAAAAGAAATACCTATCATAACAGTAATAAAATATCCGGCTATGTTGCTTACTCTTCTTCAAATACGCTTTTACCTTTAGTCTTTCACCTCATCCCAGCTCAGTCGGTACGCCTATGGAAACATTATATTACTCCCTCTCCAAGCAGGATTCAGTGGTGCCATCTAGTTGTTTTGCTTGAAGTCAATATACTATTTTGTGGAAATACAGGTTTTAGTATGATCAAAAGATAAATAACGGGTCCAGAAAATAGTCAAATGATCTTACTTTTATTCAAAACTAATCCTTGAATATACCTATCCTGCGAAATCTATCTTATTTTAATATTTTTATAAACCAGTGAAATAGAAATGTCAAAACCTTTGCTCATGCACAATAAAGTAACTAGCAAATATAAATGCTTGTGGGTTATACTAATTTTATGAGCATGAATGAGAAAAATAACGTTCAAATCAGTGGATAAAAGTAATCAAAAGTACCCAAAAGAAGTGTCTGACACGAATACGCCCACTTTATTCAGTTTTGGTTTGAAAAGTACCTGTTATTCGTCTCTCTTGAGTATTCTCGTGAATCCTGGCGTATTCTGTGGCTACAGGAAGTTGCAGTTTCACTGATTCAGAGCCCCGTTGTAGTTGGCAACGTCACGGATAGGAATTTTGCTGTATTCTGAAGGTGAGTGGTTTTTCTTGGTCGTATTTACGCCTGTTGGTTTCTTAATTTGGGCATTGATTGTCGAATAGCTATTACACTTATGTTGTTCGTGTATTATTGTAGTTTTAAATGATCAAAATTTGTTGCGGCTCTCTTTCCAAAATTAATTTTTTATCTCCTCAAATCCTCGTTATTTTTCTTCCTGGCAACCATCACTTTTTGTTTTTTCTCACAAATTTTAGGTTTTTACTCACTTTCTATGACACTTTTCCTTATTCTAAATTATGCTATGGATTTTATATAGAATTTACATTTCTATCCCTTACATAATATATACGGAGTTAGCTAAAATTCATATCTGACAATTTTCTGTACTCAAAATTTTATATTTTATCATTTTCCATCAATATGTTTTTACATGTCGCTGTCATGTTTCCTTCTGATTTGATTTTAGCATACAGGATATTCCAACTTGAATATTATTTTCGTCTACCTGAGATCTGAAGTTTATTAATAAATTTTGATTTCGATATTTTTTTATAGGTTGTGCAAATTGAATGAATTGTTAGCAACATACTTTTGACAATAGAAAAGCTCCACTGCTAAACTCTTGAGAGAGCAGCGTCGACAAGAAAATGGTAGAAAGTTTCAGAAAAGCAAAATTTACAGAAAAATTGCAAAACAAACGTAGCAGGTATTTATGTGATATATAAGTATCATTATATTACTTTTTATCCTTTTTACATTGAACAAATATTTCTTATCACAACAATATAATATATATATATATATATGAAGCCTTAGATAAAAAAATCCAATAACGTGCATCTCAAGGTACTTGATTTGATCAATACTTGTACAATCACAAATTTCATAGGTATAAAAGATGGGGAGTAGTGAATGACTATTACCTCACATGTTCTAAAAAAATGGATACTGATAGTGTATACAAGGAAGCTGCTGTATTGGATATTTGCCAACTGTTTTGTCTGAGCATAATGAACGCTATAAAAAAGGAAATATCCACCTGGAACCAGTCATTTACTCCCATAACACTAGAAACCGAGATAATCTCCTGAAAAGACCTCGTTGTGAAAAAAATATAGGACAAAAAACAACGATATTGACGAAGAAATAAAAATAACCGACAATCCAAAAGTGAAAAAATGGACAATGAAAAGCGAAAGGTCTTTTTTTCAAGATTTTATAAATTAGTTCTGTATATATTTTCGAATAGTTTTATATACTTGAATATTATGCAGTACCATTATTCACATATGGTTCATTCAGCCGGTTCTTTTTCCTACGAAAATACTATATTTTTTAATTAATGTTACTTCTCTTAGTTATTATCATCTGTCGAATGTTCCATTTATATTCTTCAATTTTGTTCTTATTCGAGCTGAAGATGAGACTGCTATACCAATCCGATTTTGAAACTGTCATTTCTGTGATACCCTTGACCAACTATGATATTTACCGGATTGTGCATCAAATTTAAATCATATGGAAAATAGCTTAAGAAAATCTTATTATTTTTTTATCAAATGGAAAAATATTAAACCTAATGTCAATTTGGAGTTTCAGAATTCCAGAATTAAATAATGACAGTAACTTTCTCCTTTTAGGATAAATATACAGAAGCTTTGAAATGAAAGTAAAGCAATTGCAGCATGTTTTAATGATTTTCAAGCTTTCGTTGTGTTAAATTCCATGAAAACTAGCTTAGAAAGATTGCATCACTCTGGAAAAAATAACATGTCTCTTGGTTTAGTTCATACTAATGAGAACTAAGATCACGAATATGAAAAGCGAACGAGTGTATGTCTGAAGCTTTCGTGAACATAAAAATGTCAGAAAGTAATCCTCTGAGAGGATCTGTCTTTGGGGTCTTACCTTATCACGATGTAAAGCGATAGCTGATCTCGGGCCTTAGCGATAAATATTGCAAAAGATCCTTCAAGATTCTTTCGCTGATGAAACCACATTTTTATGGCATGGGATAAACATTGATATCTTGAAACAAGTGGTCTCTTCAGATTTATCGAAAGTTAAGCAATTGTGTAATTCAAACTTGCTCTGTTTAAATCTGAATGAAACGAAAATTGTTAACTTCAAATTCAACTATGATAACTTACTGCTTGATGGTATTAATATTGAAGAGACACTTTGTTTTGGTTTCTTGGCCTGCACATTGATAACAAGCTGAAATACAATGAACATGTCACATCTTTCTGTAAGGAGTTAGCTTCCGGATCTTTTGCTGTTAGAATTGTTGCCAATGAACTTGACATATCTACAGCCAGATCCACTTACTTTGCCCTTGTAGAGTCCCATCTAAGATATGGCATTGCGTTTTGGGGATTTTTAATCAAACACTCCTAAATCAGTATTTGTACTGCAGAAGAGATCTTCCAGGTACTTGTGTAGGGCTAACTACAAGGATAGCTGTAGACAACTTTCTGTTCAACAAAGAATTTTAACTGTAATAGCATCTTTATCTGGAAGTGGTATGCCTGATTCACAAAAAATATGTTACTGATTCTTCTGAAAAAAAAACTTACAATACCGAACAGAGCTGCAATATTCACCTGCCAATACCTGAACTGAATTTAACAAAACACTCTTATATGTATGAAGGGAAAGGAATATCAATCACTTTCCAAGTAAATTAAAAACAGATCAGATCATAAACTCTTCAGAAGATCAGTTGAAAATATGCTTCTTAAAAAGGCTTTTTATAGCCTGCAGGAATATCACGTGAACATGTCTCAAATACCGTATAGTGATGCTAAAATAATTATTATGTAAACACTTTTGTTTTGTTTTTCTCTCTCTCTTTTGTTTGTGTGCGACGGTGCATATATATGTATATGTGAATTTTGTATATATTGTGAAGCAATTGCATTTATAGTATGCAAGGTTATTATTATTATTTATTTATTTATTATGTTTTGTTTTGTCTATATATTCATATCTATCTGTTTTATATTCAATCAATTTCAATACCTAGTTCTACCAATCCTTTTATTAATAACATATTTATATCTTACTTGGTCAATGCGAAATTCTGGGAAGTATATACCTATATTCAAGACCTGGGATTCCGAAACTCCTTGCGAAGCGTATCAGTTCTTTCAATTTCTTTGAGGTGATACCTCAGAAGACAATGTTCAGTGAGCAGTCCCGTTAACACTCTCTTGCCCATCTCGAGAAGCTGTTCAGCTTCCTTTGGCGATGGGCTCAGAAACCTTTTGCTTGTCTTTTTCCTGGAACCTTGCTCCAGTGGGTTTTAATTTGGTTAGCTTCCCAGCGCCGAAACTCTTCGTTGATGTGGGCTTTGGAAAGATCACAATAGAGTACCATGTATCCATCTGATCAGTGAGGTGTTTATATTCCTTTCCTCTATATCTATGAATGCACATAGAGCCAGTACTTTGGCCAAGTTTGTCTTTTCACGTTGTATAGATAGTTCTAGATATAAGTATAGTAACTGTTTTATATATTTATTATGTTATTGGATGTTGTATGTTTGTTTTATTGATGCTGAGTTACATGATCTGGTTAACTTAGGGCAACCAACCCCCTTGAGGTCTCTATGGCCACACAGTTGAGACATATGGCCACACAGTTGAGACTTATTTCTTATATTTGTAACTTCCATACGATTGGAAATAGGGGAGCTATCTAATGGCCAGCGGGGACTCAAGGATTTGACCCCAATGGAATGTTTTTTATGGGAATACTCGAAAGTGAAGTCTACCATAATGAGCCACAAAATTCCCGAGATTGAACATAGAATGAGAGAAGGAATAGAAATTGTCTCGCAAAAAATAAGTTTGAAACTAATTTTCATTCTGAATTCTGTGTAGAGGAATGGAAATCTTATTGAACATCTCCTTTAATATTCCTCACTCAATTTTACTGTTTTTATATTTGTCTCAGGAGTGTTAATCTTGATTACGAATGTATTTCTTTTATATGTTGATATGAAAACTGTACAAACCTATCCGAATTTGGTATTATTGAGTTGGTTATAGAAGATTATAGTAGATAATTCGAACACATATAGGATGATCCACTCGAAAATGAAACGTTAACTGTTACATCTCAAAAAAATTATTTTCGGCTAAAAATAAAAATTTATATCGTAATTAGACATAATAGAGAGTTATTGCAACTCACAAATAAGAGCTGACTTTATTAAAAGATCCGCTATTAAAGTATCCTCTAACGCGATTTCGAATGGGTGTTATTGCAACAAACTTCTTTCAAGAAGCTTATGTTCAAGCTTTATTTTGACTAATATGTCAAATTATGTGAAACAACTTCACGTAATAAAATTATATCGTCTTCGAATGTGAATCTCAATATTTTTTTCCCTTTTCCCTTCTGAGCTGTGACCGCCACCCCTAAATTTTAAATGGCAACATATGGCAAGTGATACCTCATACGAAAGGTATTTTGCTTCTTCAATATCAAACAACAAAAATAAATTATTTCTATCGATTCGTTTTCGAGTTATAGGAACTTGAAGTTGAAAAAATCACTTTTTATTCACTCAATCAATAAAAACAATATCTGATGAAGTAACTTCGCATTAATTATTATTGTCAATGAATGAAATGTTCGAAATGTCTACCACCCATTTCCATACAATAGTACAAGTTCTGTTCAAAACGAGATCTCACATTTCGTAGCATTTCCGGCGTTATTCGACGGCATTCTTCAATAATTCTCCTTCGTAAATCTTCCAGAGATTCTGGTTCGGTTGCAAAGATTTTGTTTCTCAAGGGACCCCACAGGAAAAAGTCGAGTGGGGTTAAATCTGGAGATCTGGCTTGGCCACTCTATAGAGCCTCTCCTTCCAATCCAACTTCCAGGAAACATTCTATCCAAAAACGCCCTAACAGGCTGTGGAGATGCCCCGTCTTGTTGAAATATCAAGTGGTCTTCATGGTAACGATCGTCATTTTCAATTATGTCTACTAATTGTGGATAAACAAATTCATTCAATAATTCCAAATGAGTTTCTCCTGTCAGGTTACCGTCGAGGAAAACTGGTCCAATAAAATGGTTCCCAAAAATACCGGCCCAGACATTGAGTTTTTGGGATGTTTGAGTGTGGACTCCATGGAAAACATGTGGATTGGCATCCGACCAATAACGACAATTATACTGGTTCTACTGATATTGGTAACAGTAGCCAATTTCTTTGTGTTCAATGTTGGGTCTGCATGAACTTGTCCTGAAAGTGCAACTTCAACAGCTTCATTTCTCAACGGAAATTCACGTTCTGGGTCTCGTTTCTTGTTGGCTACTGATCCAGTTTGACGAAATTTTTGCACTGATTCTAGAATGTATTTTCTAGCAACAAGTTTATCTGGATACGTTTCATTGAACAAATTAGCTGTACGGTTACCGCACTCATCATTCTTAAACAAAATTGTTATTATTTCAACTCTTTCCGCGATCGTATACACCATTATTGCGGAAAGATATCCAGCAGCTTTAGTCACGTAATTCACTCTAATGTCGTTCAATCAAAGATCAGTTTGACACTGATAGACGTCACAATTGCAATTTGGGGAAAAAAATTATCCCATACATGTTTTTGTTGTACTCGCATTTGAGTAGAATTCGAGAAATCGTCTTTATATCGATTCTTAAGAACCTTGAATTTTTTTCGATCAAGCGAATGAGGATGAAATAAAAATTTGAAACGGAATTGCATGTTATTTGTTGGTTAACAGTTAGATCATTTAATTCCTTGAAATGATAATTATCTTTGACAGCTGCATTGTTAGATGTTATTTTTATTGATTGAGTGAATCAAAAGTTATTTCCCAACTTCAAGTTCCTTTATCTCGAAAATGAATCGATAGAATTAATTTATTTTTGTTGTTCGATATTAAGAAGGAAAATACCTTTCAAATGAGGTATCACTTGCCATATGTTGCCATTTAAAAATTTAGGGGTCACAGCTCCGAGGGATGGAATGTATTTCGGGTGAATTTCATCGCGAACGATATCCCCCTCAAAAATGTAGCCGATGTGTCCCAGCGATTTTATATAATTCGGTTCTGCCGACCTACAGAGCCGCTGCTTCGTTTTCAATGGCCCATTCTGTATAATAATCGCATTATTGTTCGTTAGTTGGACACGTAGGTGCACTTGGACGAATCAATTCTTCACAATATTGTTGGGGTAGAAAAAATACCACCACCAACTGAACCTGCTTTATTTGATTTTCAAAATATATAGACGAGCAGTGCTTAACAAACTTTAGATGTTCAACTGGCGACAGATATATGACAGCAAAAAAACAAATCTGTCAAAATAAAGGAACTTTTAATACAAGGTTCTTGGCCTTTATTTGAATAAAGTAAGGGATGCCTGTATTCTAGATTGAGGATATCCTCAAAGTCGGACACAATGCGCATGCGTATATGTCAAAATTAAAGAAACATTATTAAAAGAACTATGGATCGGACGTAGCAATAACTCTGAGATATGCATATCCAAAATGTAATTGAAGTCGCGCCATTTCCAATAATCACACATGTTCAGCGTAAGGAAGTGTGGTTGTGCCTCTTTCATACATCCATTATTACTTGAAAAGAGCTCTGTGAATACGTGTGTTATCTCTATCGCGGGGCCGAGCCATCTACGTATTAGCTTTTATATTGGTATTGGAGTGAAATTACACACGTTTCATATGAGCACACCTGGTTTCTGTACCGAACGAATCATGGGAAGTAAGGATGGTTGTTAGGGTAATGTTATCGGATATTCACTTGGATGAATAGTTTCGGATTTTAAAGAGAAACTGAGGTATTTCTCGGCAAACTCCACTTGAATGATCCCATCAAAGTTTTTTCTTTTTTTTCTTAGCCCATATCCTCTTCTGGGCTTGAACATCTCCTGATTCATTTCATGTATGTCTTTTTTGGGCTAGTTGAAATGAAAGTCTACTTACGTGTCATTTAATATTGTGCAACAAACATTTTCGAAATCTTCCTATATTTTTATTTGTTCCTTCCAATCAATCAATCAATCATTAACTTGCAAATTGGTGTGAAGTTATCTATAGATTTCCAGCCACACATGCTGACATAGTGGAAAATCAAAATATGTGGCTGGGTTACATATTTATAAGCACCCGGACTAAAAATCTGTGGCTGGGAATATTCAACATACACATTGGATTTGGAATTCAACAGCTTTCGATAGCATCGTGATATCAGTCGATATGAAACCTGGAATCATGTCAATTTATATTATCAGTACCCCAAGAGGTGCGTTCATGAAAATTATTAAGAATTATAGAATTTCAGGTTGATTACCGTAATGGAATCGTTTTTCTTGTCACCCTTACAGTTTTCGCGAAAATTATTTTTGTATCGAGTACCAACAATTCTTCACACCCCTCGTAAAATCCAAACCACAAATATGCGTTCATGAAAATCATACAAATTATAAAGAATTTCATGTTGAACGCCCTAGTGGAATCGTTTTTTTTGTCACCCTCACAGATTTCTGGAAAATGATAATTTTTTTATCGAGCATCGTCAATTCTTTACACTCCTCGTAAACTCAGAAACCCAAGATGTGCGTTGATGAAAATCATACAAATTATAGAGAATTTCATGTTGAACACCCTAGTGGAATCGTTTTTTTTGTCACCCTCAAGATTTCGGAAAATGATATTTTTATCGAGTAACAACAATTCTTTACACCCCTCCTCCACACCAATTATGAGTTTATGATGTTCACGGTGTGAAATTTTCCTTCCCTTTTAAAATTTTTTTATCGGTATCGTCAATTCTTTACATCCCTCGTAAAATCAGAAACCAAAAATTTGCGGTGATGAAAATCATACCCATTATAGAGAATTTCATGCTGAATGCCGTAGTGGAATCTTTTTTCTTGTCACCCTTACAGTTTTCGAAAAAATGTTTTTTTTATCGGGCATCGTCAATTCTTCACACCCCTCGTAAAATCAGAAACCCAAAATGTGCGTCCATGAAAATCATACAAATTATAGAGAATTTCATGTTGATCAATGTGAATGAATCGTTTTTTTGTTTCATTGCTACATATTCCAGGTAAATGATTCTCCTATTCAGCGATTTATGATTAAACCTTATTTGGAAAATTTGCCATTTCACGCAGAATCATGGGAATCCTAGCCTTTCCTTGGCGATTTGAGGTGCTTGAATTGTTTTTCTCTGCCATTTATTATAAAAAAATGCATATTCAGAAAAAATAGTATATTTGGAGAAGTCTCTTGTTATCCCAATAAGTAAATTCAAAATAAAATTAACCATCATAACTAGCCAACACAAGTCAAAAAGGTTTATATAAATAAATAAAAAATCTCCTTTCCTAATGATTCAATCATATTCATTTCATCTCATATTTCTTCCACCATCATCATTTCACATTCCTTCCGCCATCAACAGGGTTTATTGGAAGAGTTGAAAAATAAAACAGAAAAAAATATGCAAATGTTTCATGGATTCTTTCGTAGTATAATTTGGTAATTAACAAATAAAAAATGTGACTCACTTTAGCAAAAATCAAGCGAAAAGTACCTAGTCAAAACTCTACGATAGCACAAATTTGCGAAAATAATATCAATTTTCACGGTATGCCGTGATATTTTTTTTATGTCAAAAACTAAAAAATATTATTATAAATTTGTGAAATTTTTATTCCATCACAGGATTCAGCAGCCTTCAATCAGATTGATTCTAAAATTTCATTGAAGAATATCCATTGGCAACAAAGTTATAACAATATTGATTTTTAGGAAGGTTGCATATCATTTTGAAGATTGGCAACATTGTAAACACAAAATTAGAAGATCATTAGGCTTTTCGTAGAAATTCGAAGTCACAATTCAATGTATTCTCAAGTTATAAATCATTAACCAATATTATAAGCCGTATTTTCTAGTTCATTAATTTTTGAATATATTGTAAATGTTTACCATTTCAAACATGAGAATAAATTGAGTCATAACTTCGAATTTCTACCAGAAACATCAATGATCTTCCAATTGTGTGTTGTCGATAATCAAATTTGTCTGAAATCTTCATACATTTTTTAATTAATGTTGTTATAACTTTGATGTCAATACATAATTTTCAATGCAATTTCAGGATTACCCTGATTCAAGGCTGCTAAATTCAGTGATGAAATCAAAATGTCACAAAGGAAAAATCGCTAATAATATTTTGCAGTTTTATTAGCGCACTTCCTCTTGAGTGGGTCATTTGAAAAAACACATTTGGTATTTGTTTATCGGTTTTGCTACGCAAATTCATTTGATTTGCTGACAGCAAAAGGAGAAACCACAAAACTTTCACATTAACTTTTTTGTATCTTCTAATGAATCCTATATTAGTAAGGTTCAGTAGAAAAAGATACCTGGTACACTAAGTTCATGTACGCGATGTGATAGAAAATTATTGAGGCTTTTATTGAGTAAATTGGCAAGTTGTAACTAGGTATGGATAGTTCGGTATCCACATAATTATTTTGGATAGTGAAGGTACCTCTACTGGCTTACTATACTATCAATGCGATATCACTTATACATTATTGCCATTTTTCTAAATATAAGTTGAATCTCACTACTTTTTTTATGAAAACTCGTACACATAACTTGAGCCCGTACCTAGGCAATGAAATAGCTGTAGTTTATGATGAGTTGTTGAACAGGCATCCTCAATAATTATTATTTTAATCAATTTTTTTCTGAATTTCGAACTGAATATTGGTGAAAACATTGTCACTTAACGATTACTTTCCAGAGTTGCATTTTAACTCATTGCGGTATCATTGCCTATGTACTTTCCTACAAAAGAAAGAAACGTTGAGTTGTCTTCTGAATGTGATGATTGTAAATGATGAATAATTAATATTTATAATGTTTGCGATATATTTCATTACAGTTTCGGGTAACTCCCAGGTACTTTGAACTTGTAGTAAAAAAGTGATACACGTATTTCAATATGAAGGTCAGGTCAGTACTATAGACATTGGATAATTCGGAATGAATCGACTGATACAATAAGGAAATTACTGATGGGCTAAATAATCAACATGACAAATATGATTCCTCCATATGATATGAGACATTATGGATAATTTTGATCAAGGTGTGATTTATGTAGTATGCAATCGATCTACTATTTTATTTATATACGGTATCATTAGTAGAGTGTGCATAATTCCATAATCTACTGATTCTTCAATATTCCTATCAATACATATCAATAATATGACCTCTTTCACATGAAAAGCATTTTATTATTTTTTTATTCATGATGGAAACCCCACAGTAAAAACATTTTTTATCATCGGTATGGAGGAGTACTCTCTTCATCAAAGAATTTCTGAATTGTCTATGTTGCTCCTTTTGACATAACCTAATCCATAATTGTTGACGATGCCTGATAAAAAAATCATTTTCTCGAAATCTGTGAGCGTGACAAGGAAAACAATTCCACTACTGTAAACAACATCAAATTTATCATAACTGGTATGATTTTCATGAACACACATCTTGGGTTTCTGATTTTACGAGGGGTGTAAAGAATTGACGATGACCGATAACAAAATCATTTTCTCGAAAACTGTGAGGGTGACACAAAAAACAATATCATTACGGTGAACAACATCAAATTCTTCATAACTGATATGATTTTCATGAACGCACATTTGTGGTTCGGATTTTACGAGGGGTGTAAAGAATTGTTGTTACTCGATAAAAAATAATTTTCTCAAAACTGTAAGGGTGACAAAAAAAACTATTCAGCTACGGCATTCAGCATGAAATTCTCTATGATTTGTATGATTTTCCTGAATGCGCATCTTGTGGTTCTGATTCTACGAGGGGTGTAAAGAATTGACGATGCCCGCTAAAAAAATAATTTTTTCGAAAACTGTGGGGGTGACAAGGAAAACAATTTAACTACGGTAATCAACATTGAATTCTCTATAATTTCTATGACTTTCATGAAAGCACATCTTGGGGTTCTGATTTTACGAGGTATGTAAAGAATTGACGATGCATGATAAATGAATCATTTTTGCGAAAACTGTGAGGGTGGCAAGAAAAACGATTTCACTACAGTAAACAACAGTAAATTTTTCATAACTGGTGTGATTTTCAGAACGCACATCTTGTGGTTCTGATTTACGAGGGATGTAAAAAAGTGTTGTTACTCGATAAAAAAATCATTTCTTTCGAAAATTGTAAGGGAAAAAAATTGTAGTGATTCAACGAAGGGTGTGAAGAACTGACGCGATCCCCAATATCAAAAAGTCTATTAGTGACAGAAAAATTTCCGTAGAAAAGTGACGTCATCTTAAGAGGTCCCTTTCATAATATGAATTGCATGATCCAGTTTCATATCGACTGATATCATGATGATATCGAAAGTTGTGAACCAAAATCACATATGTGTGTTGAATATTTCGGCCATAGATTTTTAGTCCGAGTGCTGATAAATATGTAACCCAGCCACAGATTTTAATTTTCCACTACGTCAGCATGCGTGGCTAGAAATCTATGGATAACTTCACACCAAAATGAAGATCTACAATTCCTTTCTTTAGAATTGCATGATTCATTAGTAGTAAGCTTTGGCTTAAAATGCAGTCGAAGAGTTTTAATACTTGCTTCAGGTTTGTTTATGTGACTTGTTCAAATTATTGAATTTGAAATAAAAAACAAAGAATTATTTATTTCCATATACAATTATAAGGTGCATTATTTCATCGGCAATGAATTAGATAACTTATCCAACCTGATAATCTAATCAGAAGTTTTGATCCTTATATAAGTGGCATATAGTTAATCTAATTAATCGCCGATGATGATGTTTCCTTGATTTCATATTACTTATTTCAGATTCAATAATATAAGCATATCATAAAATATAAACAATAGCAGGCATGTTAAACCTTCACTGCATTTTAAGGCTAAAGCTCACCACTATAAATCAAGAATTCTTAATATTCAATCGATTTGGTGACTTAATATCGCGATATAATCCTAAAAATTTGCCATTCTATAAAAAATTATATTATGTTGATATTCTAGTACGAAAACGCCCGAAGCGTTTACTTATTTTAGATAAGCACAGTATTTTCCTGACTCTTGATTAGCGACTCCAGAAACCAACTAAAATTGAAATTCACTACTTTATCCATAGATACGATGGGTGATTTCTCTTGTTTTCCACTCTCCAACATACGCACGGTAGAGCTCATCCAGTATTGAAACGACCTGTTGGTAGGTAGAGAGGGGGAAAACACGAGTGGACACGATTTGCTGTGCTACATCGGATCTTCACCAGTGTCTTGGCATGCAGTGTTTGAAAGGTTAGGTTTGTTTAATTAATAAATAGGTTGTGCAGTTATTTATTCAACTTTGCAATAGTTTACTCGTTACCTTGCCAAAAGGCCCAGTGGTAAGTACTATTCAGTAGCGGAAAAAGAAATAGGAGTGTTAGGAAAGTTATAGGAGTGTAAGTTCTCTACGTCTCGTGAATCGCCTATACCAAATGATTTGGTACGCCTATGGAATTTCTATTAATAGCCACAGTTAGACAATGGCTCGGGTATCTTCGAGAAAAATTGGTTGTTAGGTGGGGGAAGGCCAAGGAGGTCGTTTCAATACTGGACGAACTCTACAGTTCGGTGTTTAGTTGTAGAGCTCGTCCAGTATTGAAATGACCGATTGGTAGGTAGAGAGGGGAAAAACACGAGTGGACACGATTTGATGTGGCTGCTTATGCTACGGCGAATGTTGTTAGGTGGGGGAAGGCCAAAGTGGTCGTTTCAATACTGGACGAGCTATAAGAACCAGAGAATCTTGGAAACAGTAGTTGGCAACAGTGTCCACATGTTACTCCTAATCACAGTAGGTCACAATTTTGGCCGATACTATTTTGAAAACAATTCAATATTATGTCCTTTGTGTGTGTTTTTGTGATAATTGTGATTCGATAAATGCGTCAAAACTGTATTGACCTCATCTGGATTTATCTACCAGTTTGGATATAACGAGGTTCGTTTGTTTTCATCACTTTAAAATTGAATATCTATCGCAAGCAATGTATTCTTTTTATACATTCACCACACAATCAATTCAACATTTCACATTATCTAAATGTTTATTGCATCGGTAAGCTGAGGTTAGGCGAGCGGCGCTTCCCAAAGTCTTGTCGAATTTTACAAAGAACAAAACATGTTTTCAAATATGTTTTTCGCTTTTTTAACCCATGTAATTCGTTATAAAATGGCATTACACACTCGTCGTTCACAGATGTGCAGTAAACTGTTCGGCCATATCAAAACACTTCAAACTGTCCCATTACAATATTGACAATACAATGACAACGCACCACTCAACAAAACAAAATCACGTTCCAGTTGTCATTTTATATCCACACTAATTCTATTTCTCTCTACAAGGTGTTTTTGACAACATCTGTGGAAGAAATGGAACATAAATTTACTCACCGGATATTTTTCACCTATTCATGTGCAGCCGTTTTTGTAGTTTATTCGTTTGATTTTTATTAGTTATGTCTTCCGATGTGCGTTTCTTCAGCTGAACTTATCTTCGGGTTGAAGATTTTCTCCCATGAAATTATACTTATCAGTGAAACTCCTCAACATTTAAGCTGTGAATACGAATTTGCAACATCCAAATATTGAGTTTCATAAGATTCAGAAACACAACACAAAACGTGCTTATTACACGCGTACATACAAAATAATGACTGAATTCGATATTTCATAGTGGAGTAACTTGTTAGTTCAAAAACACCACAAAACTACATAACTTGATATTTCATTTGAAAAAATATCTACATTGTGAATGAAACTTTCAACTAAGTACTGTACTTTTTGTTAACGACTTTATTTTAGCATATTTTGTATTATCCCTGGTATAAATGTTGTTGAATTAACGTTAGCATTAGTATTTCTACTGTGAACATTTTTCATTTCAAATAATGGTGGACGATCGGGTTTAATGTCGTCGAGTAAAACTGCATTTTTATTAAGAATCGTTGCTCCGATCGACTTTCCGCACGAGTACTTTTATTCAGAGAATTGTCTACGTAACCTTATTTTGTTAAAAACTATTGAAAAATTATCTGTCATTTCAAAGTTTTGGGGTGTGGACCATCGGGGGTAGTCCGTTCCTGACTTTGTAGCAAAACAACTGACTCCTGCATGAAAGCTCATCGAGAGAATTCATTTGTTTAGTCGATCACTAGAATTTAGATGATTTTGAATATTCACTTTGAAAGTTATCAAAGAAAAACATTTTTCATTTTGTAACTTTGAGGGCCCGTAACTTGGTAACGAAGGCTTTTAGGAACAAAAGTTATATGAAGTACTGGTGATATTTTGACCCCATCTATACATTCCCGGAAAGAAAAGAGGAAGTCCAGGGACACCCTGTATATACAGAGTGGCCACTTTTTTAATGGGATTGTATTGGTAACTTTTAAACCATAAGAGTTAGAAGGTCGGTCGAATGGAGAAAAAGTTGCATTTATAGAAGCATTGTCAAGCAGTTCGAACAAATCGAGATTATCAGAGCCGGTTATTGAGATATCATAAGAAAAGTAAATTCTGTCATTTTGATTTTCCTTTTTTTCCCACTTTATTTCGAATATTATCAAAAAATGGCGGAGGAGTTTTTTATTCGACAGTAAATTATCCTCAATTGGACATAATCAGATTTTGTATCCAACGTTTCGTACGCTCTGGGCCACCCTCAACCTCATTTTTTTCAATATGGACCTGCATATTTTATGACACTTTTCAAAATAACTTTTAACGCTGAATTCAACGATATATCATACAATGTCATTCAAAGTTGATTTTCAGGTGATTCTGACCCTTATCCAAATTTCTTTGGGTCGGATCTGTATTACATTTAGGTACCTTTAGTTTAATTAACAACATGCAATACATTTCGATAAGAAAATCAACTTACTCATCTTCAACTGAATGGAACGTAACAGAATCAAGGCAAGAAACTAGTAATAATCATTTACAAATTTCAAGAGGTGAAAAACCTAATTCATAATAATTAATCGAAACTATCATTTAATGAAAGAAAAATCAAATGATTATTCGAAACTAAATGATGAACATTGATGAAGTGAGTGTTCGAAATGTCCACCATTTTGTGAAATGCACTTTGCGGTTCTGGAACCCATACTTCTTATACATTTGCTTATTTCGTCTCCTTGAATACCTTCCAATACATTCTCAATCTTCTCGCGAAGAATCTCTATTGTCGGGTTCGTAGTATCATAAATTATATTTTTGAGATATTCTCACAAATAAAAATCCAGCGGATTAAAATCCGGAGATCTGGCAGGCCATGCTACTGGACCTCTTGTTCCAATCCATGAATCGGGAAAAGTTCGATTTAGATAGTCTGTGACTATTCTTGAGTTGTGTGGACCACATCCGTCTTGTTGGAACCATGGACTATTACGCCAATACCGTATAGGAAGATCATCCAACATTTCTTCTATAATTTCTACATATTTTGCTACGGTTAGGTTGCCGTCAATAAAATAGGGTCCCAGTAATTTATTATTCAACAAACCGCACCATATGTTCAAAGAAAAACGATATTGACGTCTAACTTCATGAATTAAGTGAGGATTTTCTGTAGCATAAAAATGTTTGTTCCTTCGATTGAACATGCCAGAATTTGTGAATGTCGTTTCGTCTCCCCAAATGATATTGTGAGTAAAATTGTTTTTATTCCGCACCTTCCGTTGAAACCAATTACAGAATCGCAACCTTCTCTCAGGATCATTGCGATATAGTTTTTGCACGGCTTGGTATTTATAGTCATGGTATCCGTGTCTCTTGAGTATTTTATTAACAGAACTTTTTGATAAATTGCATTCACTGGCCATAGTTCTCGATCCTATTCCTGGATTCATTCGAATTTGGTCCAGAACATTGATGTCATTGATAGGCTCGTTTCGTCGTACATAAGGACCTCTAGGTTTGATGAATTAATTATGTGCAAGTAACGTTGTAGATAAACGTCGAAACATTTTAATATTTGGTGTTGTTCTTTCAGGATATAATTCACCATACCTTTGTTGGGCTTTGAACGAATTTCTATCTAGTTTTATGTACACTTCGTACATATCTCTCTTCTCTTCATTTGTGTATCTTACCATATCGAATCAGTTAAATTGAAATTACTCAGAAAATTAATGACAAGTTCTTGTGACACAATAATAAACCAAGTGACAAATAATATGACATTTCTTGTTATGTTCTTTTTTATCCACGGCCTAGTACTTGAAAATAATACATTCAATAAACCTAGAGTTGTGTGTATGTAAGAAAAAACAAGTCTATCAACGATATCAATGTTCTGACCCAAATTCAATTGAACCCGGAAAAAAAATCGAGAACTGTGGCCAGTGAATGCAATTTATCAAAAACTCCTGTTAATAAAATAGTCAAGAGACGCGAATACAATGATTTTAAATTTGAATACCAAGCCTTGCAAAAATTATATCGTAATGATCTCAAAATAAAGTTCGATTCTGTAATTTGTTTCAACGGAACAAATGTCAAATCCAACAATAATGATTCCTCGCGAGAAGATTGAGAATGTATTGGAAGGTATTCAAGGAGACGAATTAAGCAAATGTATAAGAAGTATGGGTTCCAGAACCGCAAAGTGCATTTTACAAAATGGTGGACATTTCGAACACTCACTTCATTAACGTTCATCATTTAATTTCGAATAATCATTTGATTTTTTTTTTCATTGAATGATAGTTTCGTTTAATTATTATGAATTTGGTTTTTCACCTCTTGAAATTTGTAAATAATTATTACTTGTTTCTTGCTTTGATTCTGTTACGTGCCATTCAGTTGAAGATGAGTAAGTTGATTTTCTTATCGAAATGTATTGCATGTTGTTAATTAAACTAAAGGTACCTAAATGTAATACAGATCCGACCCAAAGAAATTTGGATAAGGGTCAAAATCACCTGAAAATCAACTTTGAATGACATTGTATGAGATATCGTTGAATTAAGCGTTAAAAGTTATTTCGAAAAGTGACATAAAATATGCAGGTCCGTATTGAAAAAAATGAGGTTGAGGGTAGCCCAGAGCGTACGAAACGTTGGATACAAAATCTGATTATGTAAAAATGAGGATAATTCACTGTCGAATAAAAATCTCTCTTGACATTTTTTGATAATATTCGAAATAAAGTGGGAAAAAAAGAAAAATCAAAATGACAGAAGTTACTTTTCTTATGATATCTCAATAACCGGTTCTGATGATCTCGATTTGTTTTAACTGTTCGACAATGCTTCTATGAATGCAACTTTTTCTTCATTTGACCGACCTTCTAACTCTTATGGTTTAAAAGTTACCAATACAATCCATTAAAAAAGTGGCCACTCTGTTATATATATATATATATATATATATATATATATATATATATATATATATATATATATATATATATATATATATATATATATATATATATATATATATATATATATATATATATATATATATATATATATATATATATTTATAAATTAGATAAGCAGTCAAGAGGTTGGAGATAAAAGTGTGTTTGTTCAATTTTTCGAGTCTTCATTGGTTCTTTATTAGGAGAGAATGTGATGTGGGATATGAGATGATATCACCGTAACACCAAGTACTTCGAGTAAAAAAATCCACTACGCCCATTTTAGCTTATATTCAACCCCACATTTGTTTCCTATGAAGAGCCAATATAATACTCTGAATTTATTCCCGCTTAATTTCAAGTGAAAAGTGCCCTCCTAGATATACAGTTCGTTCATAAAGTTTGGAAACGCTCCATTATCTTACGAGTTAATCATTTTCGGAGGTAAGGCAGGTCGATTTTGTATTTTAGTTTTTTATCTTTTTTTAAAAACATTATTTTTTTCCTCACCCCCTATGATGCCCTCGATATTTTTTTTATTGAAAGGGTATATTTTTATATCAAAAATTTAAAGCTCTTATTTTTCTGAGTTCAACCATACACTATACGTCATATATAACACTTCAAGTCACAGTATAGTGAGTATTTTTTTTTTTTTTTTTTTTATGTTCTGGTTCCCACGAAAAGGGATATCCTGTAATGTTCAGAGAACATCGTGGGAACCTAGGGAAAGAAGGTAGGGTTGGTGTTCGTCTTAAATTTCTGAAGGATGTATGCCTCGGGGAACACCTCCCTAGGCAATGAGTTCCAAAGCCTCGCTGTTCGTTGGATAAACGAGTCTTTGGAAAGTGATGTTCTGCAGGTCTCCAAAGTGACCACGAAGGGGTGTGATGACTGAACTTGACGGGTTAGTCTCGAAGAGACTGCCAAAGCAGGAACGATTGTTGATATTTCAGAAGAGCATCGCCCATGAACTTTTCTACGGTGTTCCAGACAAGTGAGCGAGTTTGTAAGCGAGGCATCACCGACGAGACGAATTGCCCTTTTTTGGACAGAATCCAATAGCCTCAGGATATGTTTAGGTGCCGCACTCCAAATATGGGAACAGTATTCCAGGACAGGTCGGATCTGTGCCTTATAGATCATAAGCAGCTGACTGGGGGTGAAATAGCACGAAACAGAAAACCAAGTTTTTGGGATGCACTTTTGGCAATGGACCTCACGTGATTTTCCCAGGAAAGGTTATTGCTGATAGTAATACCAAGCATCGATATGGATGGCTTCAGTGGTATGGTTACTCCTGACAAAGTAATGTTAGGCACAGTGAGATCGGCTTTTCTAGAGAAAAGACAGGCTTGTGTTTTGTTTGCATTGAATTCTACCAAGTTATTAGATCCCCATTCGAGAATTGTTGCTAGTCCATATTTATATTATTAACATTTCTTCCTCGTTCATTTCTGGTTTCACGGGCTGATATAGGGCCCTGGAAGAGAAAGCGGTATGGAGGGTACTATCATCGGCAAAGCTGTGTACTGACATGAAGTTGCTTTCAACAGGTCGTTGATGTGAAGTAGAAATAGTGTTGGTGCGAGAATGGATCCTTGCGGAACACCAGCATTTATGAGTAGAGTGTCAGATGAAACTCCATCGACCACTACATGAAGAGACCTGTTTGAGAGAAAACTAGCAAGCAGAGAACACAGCTGAGGGGGCAAGCCATAAGACGGAAGCTTGGCGAGGAGTCCCTGGTGCCAAACTCGATCGAACGCCTTGGAGATATCTAATGCCACAGCTAAAGTTTCTCCATACTTTTCAATAGATAGCCGCCATATATGTGAGACGTAAGCGAGCAGGTCACAGTTGATCTCTGATGGCGGAAGCCATATTGCCTATCGTTGACAATTCCTGAGTCTTCCAGATATTTCATGAGCTCTGATGTTGATGGCTTTTTCCATGACCTTTGAAATAATAGATAGCAGTGCGATAGGTCTGTAGTAGCGAGGTAGGGCCTTTTTGCCTTTATTGAGGACTGGCTGTACTCTTGCGATTTTCCAATTGGACGGAAATACCCCCAAATTGTGAGAGTGGAAGAACAGGTGTTAGTTCGGGAGCACATATCTTGAGAACAATCGGCGGGATTCCGTCAGATCCACAGGCTTTGTTGGTGTTGAGACCCAGCAAAATCTTTCTGATAGTACGTTGGCGAAAGGTGATCTCGGGCATGTGAATGTCAATAGGTGTAATGTTCGGGGGTTGTTTTCCCGATGAATCCAGAGTGGAATTTCCAGCAAATAGGTGCGAAAAGATATTGGCTTTTTCCTGGGCAGTCGTTGCTAGTGTTCCATCTTCTTTGGTTAGAGGAGGAAATGAGCTGGAAGTGAAGTTTCTTCCCACAGCTTTGGCGAAAGACCAAAATGAACGGGATCCGTTAGGACATTCAGCAAGTTTTGATCTTATTTTGGCATTGTGGGCATCTTTTGAGCATTCTATTGTCTCTTCTCTTTGCATATGCCTCTAGCCTCGACATATGCTGCTCTGGTCTCAGGGCCCGGATTTTTTAGCCATCGATGGAATGCTGCCTGTTTGGAAGCCACAGCTCTAGAGCAGTTTCTGTTAAACCATGTCTTATCGGATGATGTTCTTCTTTCGGTATTCGGTATGTAAGTTTGCATCCCCAACATGATGATTTCAGAAATTGTCTCAGCACATCGTGTTGGATCTACTGAAGAGAAACAAACTCTCTTCCATGGAAACGCTGTATAAAGTATAAAGGAAATCAGTGTTCATATTCCTTAACATTCATTTGATTATTTATTTTGCAATGAAAATATCATAAGTACGTAGTAAAAATAAACAAATAACAAGTTTCTCGAACTGACCTCCTTGGGTTAATTGACAATATCCAAGATGTCTGATGAATTCTTGGGTTACGTTTTACAACATTCTTTCTTTAAGGTTTCCCAAATTGGTAGGTCGATTTATGTATACTTCACTTTTATTTATTTATTCATTTATTTATTATAATACATCCAAACAGTTTATGAATCCACTAGCTGGAGTATATAACGGTATTTTGTGATAAAATTTTGGTTCATGGTACAAACATATGGTTTTGTTTATGGTACATATGGTAACAATAGTTGGTTAATTCGAGATATGCTGAAATAGGAGAATTCTCAACTGGGTTAGTGAAGTGGAAAATATATCTACACTATCTAACTTATCAAATTGTCTGCACATGTGAATCAAAGGACTGTGGAAATGGTGGTAGGAGTTAGTTACAACGGTGTGGAAAAAGATGTTGGATCTCGAAGTAATTCGTGGCGCATTGAAATTAACAAGGGCAAGTAATTCTGGCGAGTCAATTAGACCGTGTATGACTTCGTAAAGGAAAGTATGGTTAGAGATGCTATGCTTTTTAAAATACAGAAATTTTAGAAACTTCTGAATTCTATCTATCGAATCGTTTTTTTTTAATGTTTCCCAAACAGTACTGCGGTATTTGAGCTTTGAACATACTAGAGAAAAATATACGGCTTTCATTGCTTTGATAGAGAAAAATTCTTTGTTATTGCGAATAACTGAACCTAATAGTTTAGCAGATTCAGAATGATGTTTTCTATATGAGATACAGTACCCCTAGATCGTTAGATTCGTTCACACGGTCGATTATGATATCATTTAATGTATAATCGTGTTCCATTGCCGATAAAATTCTTGCATAGGTCATAACTCTGCATTTTCTATGCATTTTCAAATGGTGGGTTTTCATATTGATCATACTTATGAGCTCATTCGTATACCAACATAGAAATTTTTTTGATTTTTTTTCGCTAGAAGGAGTACACTCTGAAATTATAGATTGAATAATATCGTTGAAAATACTACATATTGAGTTCACATCACCATATTCTTCCAGGATGTCCCAATTGGTGTTGGTTATCATTCGCGAAAATTCACCTTGATCCATTTTGTTGAAGTCAAAAAAAATGTTTTTAAGTCTTTTTACAATTTATTATTATGTCAATGGCGAGAGTAGGGTGATGTTGATCCTCTTGAACTAGTGACTCTGATTTCGTAGAATCATGGGCATTCCGTTCCTGTACCCGATAAATAGATTGGTTTTTCCACTATTAAGACGTAGGTCGAGTTCACGTTTCAGATTTCTGTAGTAATCGCATTGTTTGATGGTGTAGTCGCCTCTGATTGAAATTTCTTTGAATTTTTGTTCTGACCGAAGTATTTTCTTGCCTTTGAGTAGGGGAACGTAACCCCAGAGATAAAAGTCCATGGGAGTTAAATCTGGGGACCTAGCAGGCCATTCAATTTGACTTCGTCGTCCAATTCCAGCGATTGGGAAAGGTTTCATTGAGAAAATATCTAAGCCCTCGAGCATGATGTGGACCTGCTCCATCCTGATGGAATCAAATAGTAGAAACTATCCGACCAGGTTGATTAATATCTGGATATGTTACAGTTGAATATGAAACTACATAGGTTTGTAATATTTCCACATAATTTTCACCCGTCGCCGTACCGTCAAAAAAATTATGGTGCTACAATGGTATTTCTGAGAATCCCTGCCCACACAGTTAGTGTTTGGGGATATTGGGTATGAGCTTCCATCGTCCAATTGAGATTTTCTGCCAATAACGACAATTTTGACGGTACCGTTTATACAAAAAGTTGATTCGTCGGAAATTAAGAAATGTAATTCAAAGCCATTATTCTGATTACACATTTCTTGCATAATTTTACAAAACTCCATGCGTCTCTCGAAGTCGTCTTCATTAAGTTCATGTATAAGTTTAACTTTATGTGGATGTAATTTGGTTTTTCTTAGAATTTTCTGCACAGCACTACGACAGATCTCATTGTTGTCAGATAAAGTTGCAATTGAACAATGAGGACTTCCTTCAATTCCAAGTAATACATTCAATTGAGTGTCTTCGGTAACGGTAGGCCTGCCACTCTTAGGATTATCCCTAACATTGCCAATCTCATTAAATGTATGTAATATTTTGCTTACAGTCGATTTGCTTATTGGTTCTCGATCAGGATATTTTTCATTAAAGATGTCGCATACTTCTGCCATACTTCTCTTACGATCGCCGTAACCTAAGATCATCAAAACTTTTTCTGACAGCACCATCGTAATTTCAAATAATGTCTTTCATGGTAATATTTTTCAGAAAGGTATTATTGAAGACTTATAAACGATATGCCACACAACAAATCAATTTAATTGACATATGCAATGGTAACTAAGAACTTATTGTCTGGTTGCTAAGGGCTTTCAAATGTTTTCATAGCCTACTCAAGTTTGGCAATATACTCGTACTAACTACTGAATAGTTCTCAGGTTTTCGTTGCAAAATTAATAATGAAATGTTAAGAAATATGAACACTGGTTGAACTCAGAAAAATATGGGCTTTCAAATATTGATATAAAAATACACCCTTTCAATTGAAAAAATATATTGATAACGTCATATCTTGTAAGGTGGTGGGGGAAAAAATCTTTTTTTTTAAGTGGAAAACTAAAATACAAAATCGACCTGTCCAAGCTTTACTTCCGAAAATGATCAACTCGTAAGATAATGGATCGTTTCCACACTTCATGAACGCACTGTATAAGGAAAAATAATAGATAACCTCATCACGACAACGCAAAAATAACTGGAGCATGTTTTTATATACCCTATTACTTCCCAACTTTCATGTCAATGGGACTTGGGAAAATGTATATTCTGACATTCTATCATTAACCACCCCATTCTGAATTCCTTCAACCCTTTCTCGAGATCAACTATCACGAATCTCGTTCGGAAAACCGGTCCGCGGAGGGCGACAAAAGAAACCGCGTGCCTGTCACCGCCAAGCAGAGCCGCCATTCCGAAAAATAAATGGCTAACGATACGAAAACATGAAGATATAAAAAGTGTATCAGTAAAAAGGATCCCAGAGGGATGTCGTGCGCTTTTCTCTGTGACTGTTCGTGACAAGCAGATATTTTTCTTTAACGGGTCAGTGATCGCGCTGACTTGCCAGCCGTGAAGATTTCGATTTGGTCGTTCACTGGAATCAACCGTTCCTCTGTGGGACTGGGTGAGAAACTGAGAAAGATAATGTATGAACTTTGAAAATGAGTCGATCTGAGAAAATTCGAATCCAGAAATCCCCGTGTTGCATCAACTAGAAAAATTTAACACATACAATGCATTACAAAATGATTCGTCATCTTCGAGTGTGAATGATAACACTAGTTTACAAAATTTTACTTTTTGTCTGTTGCCGTGAATTTTATGGTTGCTAATGTTCACTAATAAAATGCTTTTTTCAAATCTATCCTCAAAAAAATTTGTGCAGCTCAATGTACTTTTTTTTTTTTTTTAATTCATGCGTATTCATTCGTTGATATATTTCACTGTGTTGAGACTATTATCTGAAGTTTCTGTGGCATGAGAATATATGTTTAACGATTATAGAAAAGTTATATCAGAGTATGTTGAAAATACCTATTTTCTGTATTTTGAAATGTTCTTGGATAAAAATGGCAAGTTTTGGGCTCCTGATTGTGTTTGTAAATCGCGTAAAGCTGAGATTATGGAAAAATGGCAAAGGAAGTGCTTTTAAATTTGGAACACCAACCATTTGGCGAGAACCACAAAACCACCTCGATGACTGCTTCTTCTGTAGTATCAACATAAAAGGCATAAACGCTAAAAATCGAGCTAAATGGCAGTATCCAAGTACTACTTGTGTTCAGCGTCCAGTGCAACAATCACCTGACTCTTCAGTGTGCGTGAAATTTCATTTGAACCCTTACTACAAGACAATAAAGGACCCAACCCATCAGAAAATTATACTGATTTTGAAGATGTATTAAATGAGCCAAAATGCTTTTCACAAAATGAGTTAGAAGATCTTGTAAGATATTTGAATCTTTCTAAACAAGCTTCAGAATTGTTGCGTCAAGACTGGAAGATTAAAATCTGCTTTCTCCAGGCACTAAAATTAATTCTCATCGTGAGAGAGAAAAATAATTAAGGAGTTATTTTTCCGAAGGCGACAATATTGCTTTTTGTTCAGATATTAACAACTTGTTGATAAAAATGGGTTTGAGATAATATGAACCAAGTGAATGGCATTTATTCATTGATATCTCAGAACGTAGCCTCTGTTATATTACGGAAATGAAAACACTGGGGTACCTATTGCTCACAGTACAAAGTTGAAGAAAGGATATTGTATCTTCAGTCCTCACATAAGAGAAGATCTTTAAAGCGAAGTTTTTAAGTTATCAATGATCAATTCAATATTTTAATGAATGTTTTCTGTTTTGAATGTAGATATCTGAAACTCAAAAACTAGAGCTGATAAAAAAACTACTTATATATTTGAAATTAGCATATCATATGTAGTCAGCAACAGCACAAAATTTCCCGGCAACAGATGTACTGTAAACTAGGGTAATCAACTTCAGTTGATTATTAAAATTGTTTCAATGGTGTCGTAAAGGAAACAACGGAACCATAATTCCATCCGCGTGTCGGTATGTTAATTTGTCTCATAAGAAGCTATTGGCCCACATATCATCTAATTTCTTTCAAGTCGGGAATATTAGGTACCGCCTCAATGTGATAATTATGGGGATTTCAAAATGATAATTTTTTATCAGAATATCTTGAGGGCTTGTTTTTTAACCGACTAAGTCAAAAAGAAGGAGGTTCTTCTAGTCGACGCGTATTTTTTTTTTTTTGATCACATTTGAATTTGAAAAGAAAAATCCTCCCCAAAGGGAAGAAAAATGGAGGATATTGATCGTTCACATCTGAATTTTGGTTCGTTAACCGATTCTATCAGGCATAACTTTGTACTGAGTTGTCCGATTTGGATGATCCTTCCTTTATTAGATAGTGTATACCTCATAGTTGATTATATTTGAATCTTGGATGGAATAATCCACCCTATGGGTAGAAACATGGGGGATGATTGATTTTTCACTTGTGAACATTGGCACACATATGTAGTTGACATTGACAGATTGCTATTGTCATTATTTTTGTTCTCCTACATCCGTCAGAACTATCAAACATTCCACACCGTACAATGATAACATTCTATGAAAGGATGGAATTATATACAAAGTGATGGAATGAACCCACCAGAACTATCAAACATAATTCATATTATATAATAATCAATAATTGAAGTATTATAGATAATCATATTATTTAACTGTTAATAGTTGAAGTAAGTGGGTAAGTAGTAAGTATTCTGGAAGTAATTAAAAATTACATTGGTAGTAATTAGTAGATATCAGCTACAAAAAATTTAAAAATAAAAACTTTTCAACTAAAAATTATACCGACGAAAAACGGAACTGAAAAGCCATCATTCACGCTTTGCCTAACTCATTTGCTTGTTCGTTTAGCGCCGACTCAAAATTAGTTAATTACATTAGTTTAGGAGCTTAGTTATTGAGACCAAGAAGGTTTATTTTATTTTTTGCTTTTCAGTTCCGTTTTTCGTCGGTTTTATTTTAACTTGTTCCTCTTTTCAACCGACGAAAAGAGAAGGTTCTCTAGTCGACGCGAATATTTTTTTTTATGTATGACCACGCATAACTTTTCACAGGGTAGACCGATTTTGATTATTCTTATTTTATTGGGGGTACTTCGAAGTTGGTCACATTTTGTAGAAAATCCACACCTAGAATTTTAAACGATTCTACTTTGTACTGGGTTATCCGATTCAATGTATCTGCCTGAGCTGCATGGTTTCCTATCTCAGCAATTCAGAAAAAGGGCAATGGATTAATTGTAGTCATGTAAAAAACAAACCAAATTGATGAAGTGATGAAAAAGAATCTCACATGCCAAAATGTTATTTCTCCAAAACTCTATTCTTTACCCAAAATTCATAAGCCCAGCATTTCAGTTAGTATAGTGGCTTCTATAGGAGCCTCTACTGAAAGGACAGAAATTTTAACTAACGCATACACCTTTGACAATGAATATTATATGAAAGACTCTTTTGAATTGATAATTTAATAATTCAACACTTCCAGAAAATTATGTTCTGGAAAGTTGAGATGTCATCTTCCTTTTAAGCAATGTCTATTTGGATTAGAGCAATACACAAAAATTGGGATCGTATTAGTAGTTATTGTTGTATTAAAAAAGAGACATATTTGGAATTGTTGACTTTTTTTTTATAATACATATTTTTTTTCAATAATAAAATGTATAAACAAACTTTTGGTACCCCACTGGAGGCCTCCATTTCACCCATTTCAGCAGCGTACGTCATGGATGATTTGTTAGACAATATCATTCCAGTTTTCCATCTTTCAATCTTAACTTCATAAAAAAATATGTTGATGATATTATATTATCATTATGATGGTGTGGATGAGATTCTCAATACCTTCAATATCCATGATCCTCATATCCTTTCCCAATCGAAATTGAGAACAGTGATAATTCCGTACCATTTCCTGATATCAAGCTTGTGCGGACAAAAGAAAATAAGCTACTGAAGATTGGTATGGAAACCATGGACTCAGGCAGATACCTGAAGTACCACTCATATCACAAATAGTCTATGGATGTGAACTTGCAAAACAAATGAAATCAAGAGTACTGTAAATATCATATCCTAAATTCCATAAACAGAATTTAAACATTCTCTTTAACCTTTTCCTAGAAAATTCATATTTGAAAAGTTACTTGATAACATTCTATTAATACTTCATCTCACTTAGAAGTACTAGCCTCAAACAGTAATAACCGAACATTGTCTCAAGCAACAATGAAACTAACACACCCCTACTCAACCTTGTTTCACTTGATCCTGATTGAAAATGACGGTCAGATATTCAATATTATCTACTCACCATGAAAAAACTATCTTCAATAATTTTTTGGTTAGAATAAATTTTGCAAATCACAACATTTATTGTATTGATAAACATGATGATCTTTCGGTTCATTTGTAAGTTATCTTACAATTTGCTATTGCATTAGAATAATTAATGCATGAATATCATATCATGACATTTGCTATCAAAACTTCATTTGTTTTTTCTGTGAATCCTAGATAAATGTCAACGGGTAGACAGATTGATACTGCATATAATTTGTCAGCGCATCCTAGATTAAATGTTGATCTGTAGAGACAAATAATACAGAGAAGATTTAGTAAAAATACCAAAATTTGTTTTTCCATGGTAGTTTTCAATCAGGATCATGTTTTCTTAATAAAAATTGTCGATATTGTGAAAAATCAAGTTACTTTACTTGAGAAAAAACCTCGAATAAAAATGCAGAAAATTGATATGATATTATTTCATTTTGGGTTATAGGCCATACAGAACTTTTTATCAGGAAACCTTTTTTTCATAAAACATATAATAAAAAAGATTTCCATATGGTGCCGACTTAATTGGACACACTGCATATATATATATATATATATATATATATATATATATGTATATATATTTTTCAACTCAATGAAACTAAATTCAGCACAAAAATATCTTGTGAGTGCGAAAATGAGCCGAATCAGTTGATTAGTTTCAAAATGATTGATTGATGGCAATTCCAGAATCAATGAATAAATTGTTAAATCTCAAATCTATTTTTCCGTCTGGCCGCGCTATCTTTTTTTTAAATTTTGATATGGTTGCTATATATAAATGCAAACAATTGTAGTCAAGGAGAGAATTAATTTTCAAAACAACACGAATTTCAGTAGATATATATATATATATATATATATATATATATATATATATATATATATATATATATATATATATAAATATATAAATATATATATATATATATATATATATATATATATATATATCTACTAAAATTCGTGTTGTTTTGAGAATTAATTCTCTCCTTGTATATTCTCTCCTTGTATAAATACAGGGTGTCCCTGGACTTCCTCTTTTCCTCTCGAAAATGTATGGATGGGGTCAAAATATCACTAGTACTTCATATAACTTTTGTTCCTAAAAGCCTTCGTTACCAAGTGACGGGCCCTCAAAGTTACAAAATGAAAAATGTTTTTCTTTGATAACTTTCAAAGTGAATATTCAGTTGTTTTGCTACAAAGTCAGGAACGGACTACCCCCGATGGTCCACACCCCAAAACTTTGAAATGACTGGGATTTGTCAATATGGTTTGACAAAACAAGGTTACCTAGACAATTTCCTGAATAAAAGTACTCGTGTGGAAAATCGATCGGAGCAACGATTTTTGATAAAAATGCATTTTTGTTCGACGACATCCAACCTGAGATGTCTACCATTATTCGAAAAGATTAATTTGTAATGCCGGTAACGTTCGATTGGGAAAATGCTTGGCATACAGACGACGGGCTTCTGCAGCATTACCAAATGCTCGTCCATACAATGCATGCATATCTACATCTACATTCGTTGAATCTAAACTGTTCGGCCATATCAAAACACTTCAAACTGTCCTATTAGAATATTCACAATACAATGACAACGCACCACCCAACAAAACAAAATCGCATTCCAGTTGTCATCTTTTATCCACACTAATTTAATTTCCGTCTACAAGGTGTTTTTGTCAACATCTGTGGAAGAAATGGAACATAAATTTATTCACCGGATATTTTTCACCTATTCATGTGCAGCCGTTTTTGTAGTTTATTCGTTTGCTTTCCATTAGTTATGTCTCCGATGTGCGTTTTTTCAGCTGAATTTATTTTCGGGTTGAAGATTTTCTCCCATGAAATTATACTTATCAGTGAAACTCCTCAACATTTGAACTGTGAATACGAATTTGCAACATCCAAATGTTGAGTTTCATGAGATTCAGATAACACAACACGAAACGTGCTTATTTCACGCGTACATACAAAATATGGACTGAATTCGATATTTCATAGTGGAGTAGCTTGTTAGTTCAAAAACACCACGAATCTATATAACTTGATATTTCATTTGAAAAAATATCTACATTGTGAATGAAACTTCCAACTAGGTACTGTACTCTTTGTTTACGACTTTATTTCAGCATATTTTGTATCATCCCTATTATAAATGTTGTTGAATTAACGTTAGCATTAGTATTTCTACTGTGAACATTTTTCATTTCACATAATGGTGAACGATCGGGTTTGATGTCGTCAAGTAAAACTGCATTTTTATTAAGAATCGTTGCTCCGATCGACTTTCCACACGAGTACTTTTATCCAGGAAACTGTCCAGGTAACCTTGTTTTGTTAAAACATATTGACAAATCCCAGTCATTTCAAAGTTTTGGGTTGTGGACCATCGAAGGTAGTCCGTTCCTGACGTTGTAGCAAAACAACTGACTCCTGCATGAAAGCTCATCGAATGAATTCATTTGTCTAGTCAATCACCAAAATTTAGATGATTTGGAATATTCACTTTGGAAGTTATCAAAGAAAAACATTTTTCATTTTGTAACTTTGAGGGTCCGTAACTTGGTAACGAAGGCTTTTAGGAACAAAAGTTATATGAAGTACTGGTGATTTTTTGATCCCATCTATACATTCCAAAAAAAAAAGAGGAAGTCCAGGGACACCCTGTATATACATATACATATACATATACAGGGTGTTACCAAATAAGTGCGAAAGTTTTCAGGGGGTGATTCCTTGTCGAAAATTGAAGAGGTCTTCCATGTAAACAAAAGCTCCTTTCCTTTAAAAGGTACACGCAAAAATGCAATGTTTTTCTTGAAATTGCTGAAGCGTTGAAGAAATGGCATTTTGTGGGTATGTTCCACCTATAAATATTTTTTAAATTTTGTTGTGATCTTTTAAAGGGGTTAAAAATGCAACCCCTATTCTATTCTTCACCAGAACTTTTTAACAAAACAAAATTTCTTAATTTAAAAAATATGTGTTGAAAAAAACGATCCATTGCAAAACTTTTTTAGCAATAGTTTTCTGATAAAAAAATAAAATACAACATTGTGCATGAACGGATCTTCTGTAAATGGAATCGAATGAAATCTCTTAGGTGGCTGTCACGTTTTGTTTGATTTTTTCGATTCCATTTAAAGAAGATCTGTTCATGCACAATATTGTATTTTTTTTTATTAGGACACAACACATGGGTTCTTCTCATTACATATCTCAAAATTGAGAAATGTTGTTTCATTAAGAAGTTCTGGTGAAAAATGGAATAGGGGTTGCATGTTTCACCCCTTTAAAAGATCACAACAAAATTGAAAGAACAGTCATAGGAAGCCTTTATATTGGTAGAAAATACCCACAAAATGCTATTTCTTCAACTCAGCGATTCCAAGAAAAAAAAACATTTTTTTCTCATTTTTGGAATCGTGTCACTTTTCAAGGAAACGCCTAAGAGCTTGTGTTTACATAAAAGACCCCCTTCAGTTTTTGACAAGGAATCACCCCTTAAAAACTTCCGCACGGTAACACCCTGTATATAAACTTTCGAAATGATGGTATTTTTGGGTTCTTGAGACTATGATCTGCGAAGATATATCAATATTTTTTTTTCGGAGTCTTGCGATGACGGGACTATTTCTATGTAGTATTTCTACAGGCTCCTAAACGCCAGTGTTCTTGGATTCTGATATCGATAGAAAGCATTGTTCGATTCGATGCCGAATAATAATAATAAAGTTTATTCTGCCTGATAAAATTAGCAACAATACAATTGAAAGTACATATACACATATGAATAAAAATTGACAATTTGGACAAACATAGAAATCCGCTAAAACCAAAATGGTGCGCGGGTGTGATTTTGTTTCATTGTGTACATTTTAGTATTTTTATTAAACGATTCAAGACATTACAATTAAAACTCACAAATATAATGACAGATTTATGAAATATTTTCAATAACACTATTTTTAAAACAAGAATATTTTAATGTACGTTAAGAAGCTTATTGAAGAACGAATCAAAATATTACAGTGCGGCTGTTTTAGTCCCCCCCCCTTATACTTTTGAACTGTTTGACGTGGAACAATGAAAAAAATATTGTATAATATCATACTACTTTTTGAAATAAAGACATTGTGAGTGCCCTATAGATGGCGCATCAACTTCAAAATTTAAAATAGTCATGAGGCACATTCTCTTTTCAACCTTTCAATTGTTTTTACCTTTTTATTGATTTGTTTTTTCACAATGTGCATTTGAAATGTCAAGCATAAGTGTGGATCTGAATAGTACCCTCATCCCGATAATTTTTGAACGGTTTCATATGAAACAATGGGACAACAAATATTTTGAATGGTATCACCGATCCTACTTTTTGAGAGAAGAAATATAACAATTACTCGACAGGGCATAACAACTTGCAAATTTCGAAAGGCATAGAGGTCGAGTTGCACACCGTTGAACAGGTAATTCAATGATAGTTTCAACCATGGTTGTTCTACGGAATCACAATTACGATGAGTAACACTGAAACGGTCAATAGAGGAAGATTCATTACTATATGATTTTTCATTTTCGAATTCGTTTCAAAGCTTAATTAGGTAGAAATTTTGAATCCATACAGTAATCCAATTTATTGAATTGATGCGTCCATGTTGAGGAAAAAAGTGAAGTAAACAAAAGATACTCAATTCTCTAAATGATTTTCACTGAACTGGGTTTACAAAACCACGACACGTGTTTCGCTTTGCCATAGCCTTTCATAGCCTTTTCAAGAGATTATACCCAACTCATTTATTTTTAATGACCATATTCATAAAGGGTATCATTCATCGGATTTAGTAAAGTGATAATCAAGCAGTAACCTAGAAATACCCATTATGAAATGGGATTATTTTGTCGATGTTTAAGAATTTCTAATGTAACAATGATTATATTATTACTTACCTGCTCTTTATATTATCGCATTTGTATTTAGAAGAGTTTCATTCTACTTCTACTATTATTATTTCGAATTTGAAACATTATCATGGTTCGTGTACGTCCTATCGAAGAGAAAATGAAGCAATCTACATTTTTGGTGAGGCCCGTGGGAACTTCCATGCAACAGAGATAATTTTATAAAAAATTTCCTGATCATCCAATAACTCAATGTATTTGAGGGAACTGGTTGAAAAATTCAACAGAACTGACACTGTTCATAGGGCCAGTGGAGCTGGCCGAAAATTTCGGAGGAGATGGACGTTTCAGTAATTGCCGAAATGGTGGTTGATCCTCAACAAAGTACCAACATCGACAGTAAAAAAATATTTGAAGGAACATAAATTCCATCCATACGAGTAGGTAATGTAACACCAACTCACAGAAGATAACCCAGACCGAAGGATGGAATTCTATGAAATAATGATTGAAAAGATAGCTGGGAACCACATTGCATTAAAAATAATTGTTTTTCAGATTAAAATACTGTTTTTTTAACGGAAACGTGAATACACAAAATGTGCGGTACTGAAGTGACACAAACCCCCATATCTGTCGAGAAGGTCACACACTGTTCCCACAGAAACTGGATGTATGGACAGGAATTCTGGAAAACCATATTGTAGGTCCTTTATTCCTGGAAGAAAACTTGGACGCTAATTTATACCTGGAGATGCTACAAGAAACGATCGATCCACTTATACTCCAAATACTAGAAGGAAATGAGAACGAATTCCAGGAACACAATACTTTCCAGCAAGACGGGGCTTCTCCTCACTTCCAACGTCAAATTCGAGAGTATCTGGGTGTAAGATACCCTATGAGATGGATTGGACGTCGTGGACCAATAGAATGACTGGCACGATCACCAGACTTCACACCTTGTGACTTCTTTCTGTGGGGTAACATCAGATCAAAAGTATATGAACTACAATCCGACTCTTTGGAAGAACTGGAACAACGAATAACACGGGTGTGTGCTGGAATATCTGCAGATATGTTACATAATGTTCGGCAATAATTTTCGAATCGAATATTTTATTGCCTAGAAGCATTAGGCGGACATTCTGAACACCTAATCCGTTAATTCACAACATTTTTGATTATTATTCTCAATAAATAAAAATCCAACATAACAGTTGTGTTCTTTGTTATACTTGAAATTTCAAATGCATATTATTGAAAAACGTATGAACGAAATTGAAAAAAGATGGTTGGAAAGGGAATTGAATTGTCTTTTCAACGATGAGCCACATAACCTCCCATGCTATTTGAAATTTTCAAGTTGATGCTCCCCCGCGCCATCTATTGGGCACTCACGATATCTTTCATTTCAAATAGTAGCATCAGTGATATCATTCAATACTTTTTCTTCATTGGTCTACGTCGAACCATTCCAAGGTTTACAGGGGGGGGGACTTTAAAAAGCCGCACTTATGCTTGACATTTCAAATGCACATTGTGAAAGGAAAATCAACGGAATGATAAAACAATTAGATGGTTGGAAGAAAAATTGAAATATATTTTCAACAATGTGCCACATGACCCCCCAAGCTATTTTAAATTTTGAAGTTGATGTGCCCCGCGCCATCTATTAGGCAATCACAATGTATTTTACTACAGAAAGTAGTATCGGTTATATAATACAATACCTTTTGTTTTCATTGTTCTACGTCGAACCGTTAAAAAGTTATAAGGGTGGGGGGATCATAAAAAGCCGCAAAGTCACATATCAACGGAATGAAAAAAAAATGTTGATGTTTGGAAAGAGAATTGAATTATCTTGTCAACGATGTGCCACATGACCTTCCATGCTATTTCAAATCACCATCTATCGGGCAATCACAATGTCTTTCATTTCAAAAAGTATTATCTTTTTTTTTTTCAATGTTCTATGTCGAACCTTTCAAAAGTTAACAGGGGGTGGAGGGGGGGGGGGATTTAAGGAAACGCACTGTATACAAATTTATAATTCAGCTGGAATCAGGATTTATTATGTTTTCGATCACTAACCAGTCAGTATAGATATATTTTAGTTTACTTTTGAATAAGTTTGTGAATTGCAGAATATTATCGGATTTCTCATTTCGATATTCAGAGAATTGTATACTCTCTAAGCAAGGTATATACAGAGTGGGCCATTGAAAACGAAACAGCGGCAGAACCGAATTATATAAAAACGCCCGGACACGTCAACTACATTTTCGAGGGCAACATCGTTCGCGATGAAATTCACCCGAAATACACTCCATCCCTCGGAGCTGTGACCGCCACTCCTACATTTTCAAATGGCAACTTATGACAAGTGGTATTCATTTGAAAGGTATTTTCCTTCTTGATATCAAACAACAGAAATAAATTAATTCTATCGATTCGTTTTCGAGATATAGGAACTTGAAGTTGGAAAATCACTTTTTATTCACTCAATTAATAAAAACAATGTCTGATAAAGCAACTGTCGCACTGATTATTATTGTAAGTGAACTAAATGTTCAAACTGTCTACCTCCCATTTCTATACAATAGTACAAGTTCTGTTCAAAACGAGACCTCACATTTCGTAGCATTTCCGGCGTTATTCGACGGCATTCTTCAATAATTCTCCTTCGTAAATCTTCCAGAAATTCTGGTTGGGTTGCAACTATTTTGTTTTTCAAGTGACCCCACAGAAAAATGTCGAGTGGGGTTGAATCTGGAGATCTGGCTGGCCACTCTATAGAGCTTGTTCTTCTAATCCAACTTCCAGGAAACATTCTATCCAAAAACGCCCTAACAGGCTGTGCATAATGTGGTGATGCCCCGTTTTGTTGAAATATCAAGTGGTCTTCATGGTAACGATCGTCATTTTCAATGATGTCTACTAATTGTGGATAAACAAATTCATTCAATAATTCCAAATAAGTGTCTTCTATCAGGTTACCGTCGAGAAATACTGGTCCCTAAAAATACCGGCCCAGACATTGAGTTTTTGGGGAGTTTGAGTATGGACTTCGTAGAAAACATATGGATTGGCATCCGACCAATAACGACAATTATGATGATTCACAGTCGAATTCAAGAAAAATGAAGACTCATCAAAAAGTCAGATGTTGAAAAGCAAATTCTCATCAGCATCTATTCTCGTAGTCATAATTTCACAAATTTTTTAGGGGTGGAATTCATGATGTTTCAGGATTCGGCATATACTGGTTCTACTGATATTGGTAACACTAGCCAATTTCCTTGTGCTCAATGTTGGGTCTGCATGAACTGGTCCTGAAAGAGCAACTTCAACAGCTTCATTTCTCAATGGAAATTCACGTTCTGTCTCTCGATCCTTGTTGGCTACTGATCCACTTTGACGAAATTTTTGCACTAATTCTAGAATTTATTTTATGGCAACAAGTTTATCTGGATGCGTTTCATTGAACAAGATATCTGTACGGTTACCGCACTCATCATTTATTTCAACTCTTTCCGCGATCGTATACACCATTATTGCGGAAAGATATTCAGCAGCTTTAGTCAAGTAATCACTCTAATGTCGTTCAATCAAAGATCAGTTTGACACTGATAGACGTCCACAATTGCGATTTGGCGAAATTTTTTATCTCATACATGTTTTTGTTGTACTCGCATTTGAGTCGAATTCGAGAAAAGTCTTTTTATCGATTCTTAAGAACCCTAAAGAAATTTGATCAAGTAAGTGAGGATGAAAAAAAAATTTGAAGCGAATTGCATGTTATTTGTTGGTAAACATTTAGATCATTTAATTCCTTGACAATGATAATTATCTTTGAACACTTGCATTGTTAGATGTTATTCTCATTGATTGAGTTGATAAAAAGTTATTTCCCAACTTCAAGTTCCTATATCTCGAAAATGAATCGATATAATTAATTTATTTTTGTTGTTTGATATTGAGAAGGAAAATACCTTCCAAATGAGGTATTACTTGCATTACGTTGCCATTCACAAATTTAGGGGTGGCGGTCACAGCTCCGAGAGATGGGTATTTCGGGTGAATTTCATCGCGAACGATGTCCTCCTCGAAAATGTAGTTGATGTGTCCGAGCGTTTTTATATAATTTGGTTCTGCCGGCCTACAGAGCCTCTGTTTCGTTTTCAATGGCCCACTCTGTATAACAACGATGACCAACTATTTAGTGGAAGAAGAGTTGTCCGATATCAAAGCACTTTTCTTCTGCATACAGATCATTTGTCGAAAATTATATTTTTTCTTGTATATTATTTTAAGAAAATATTTTGGTATTGTTGATGCGACTCCTCTCCGTCCGAGAATTCCATATCGTACGCGAATCTCAACTAATGCTTGGTAAAGAATTTTCAAATGGTTAGTATTCAATATATTACAGAGATGTTTGAATTCATGGAAAAGTCGCAGGGTTTCCGAAATGTTATTGATATGAACAACCCAACTCATATGCCTAGCTGATGTTATATTTGATATTTTTTGTATAATTTATTATGACATTTATGTTATTATTCGATTTAATTTCTAGGCTATTGAAATGTGGTAGGTGGCTCTGATAGGGAACGAAGGGCATAAACTTTGTTTTCTCATGGTTAACTGCTAGGTTTCCGTGGTTGAACCAATTCAAGATGTGTCCAAAATCTAGTTCTATTTTATTTTTCGAATTTGGCCACGAGTTATCTTTGTAAAATATAACAGTATCGTCCATCACATCGCATGCTTAGTAGGTCACTTAAATAGATGATGAAATAGATGCGGACGGACCAACAATGCCTCCAATTCGTACCCTCTGTGTTCTATCACTATCACTATCTAATAATTTTAAAGGTATTTCCCCTCATTTCGTTAACCTCTATAGCTTCCAGAAGGAGTTTGTGATTTACAGTATCAAAATTTTTGGAAAGATCAAGAAATATACATATATAAGTGGCTAATCAGAACACACCACAGGTCGTTTTTGAATTCAAATAATTGAATAATTTTCATCGACCGTTTCTAAAGCTGCTATTCATACTTTTTTTTTCAATTTACTGCCAATTGATGCATCCCTATAATATCGACAATAAGAAATTAGTTTTTTTGTACTTTTAAACTTTGTATGAAAACGTTCGGTATCCTAGATTAATATCTATCAGTAGGTACCACTGTTTCCCTAATAACAAAACACAATAGACCGAATGCAGCATAAATATCCAAAGAAAATACAGCACACGAAATCAGTGTTCTATTTCTCTGATATCACGCCAAGAAGGAGAATCAATATTTTCGTCTCGTAAAAGTAATACAGTCAGCGCGACTTTTTGTATATCCCGAGGCTCACAAACACAGCTTCGCGAAACGAAATGGCAAAGTGGAGTCTTAAACATCGAAGAAGCTTGCACACAAGACACCTCATTTCCTCAAAATAAGAATAGTGACGATGCCGTCTCCAAGACGGAGAACTTGATAAAAGGAATAAACCTTCCTGACGACAAGTAGACGAATGAAATGAAATCATTCGGGAATTGTGAACAATTGGCTGAATCTCTAAGGCATATGTAGAACTCTGTTTCTACAAGTTGTTATTCAGTTTCACTTCGTTCCGGTGAATTCTTGTGAACAAATTTCTACTTATCCGATCAATAGTCACAAAATTCAAATCTGCTTTAGTATAAAAACATAGTACACAACGAAAAAATGCAAGAAAAACTTTCACATGTGTTTCGGCCAATATGTATTCCAATACTTAGGTATATCGAAATGATATATTGCATTCCTAGTAAAGAAAGGCTAATATTCCCGGACGACTGTGATGAGTTGGAGAGTGTGGCTTTTCCTACTTGATATACATTTTTTTTTTATGTTCTGGTTCCCACGAAAAGGGATATCCTGTAATGTTCAGAGAACATCGTGGGAACCAAGGGAAAGAAGGTAGGAGTTGGTGTTCTTCTTGAATTTCTGGAGGTTGTATGCCTCGGGGAACATCTCCCTAGGCAATGAGTTCCAAAGCCTCGCTGTTCGTTGGATGAACGAGTCTTTGGAAAGTGATGTTCTGCAGGTCTCCGAAGTGACCACGAAGGGGTGTGATGACTGAACTTGACGGGTTAGTCTCGAAGAGACTGCCAAAGCAGGAACGATTGTTGATATTTCAGAAGAGCATCGCCCATGAAAATATCTATAAAATAGAGACAAATCGCCAACTTTTCTACGAAGTTCCAGACAAGTGAGTGAGTTTGTAAGCGAGGCATCACCGACGAGACGAATTGCCCTTTTTTGGACAGAATCCAATACCCTCAGGATATGTTTAGGTGCCGCGCTCCAAATATGGGAACAGTATTTCAGGACAGGTCGGATCTGTGCCTTATAGATCATAAGCTGCTGAGTGGGGGTGAAATAGCTCTTGGCACGAAACAATAAACCAAATTATAGGGATGCACGTTTGGCAATGGACCTCACGTGAATTTCCCAGGAAAGGTTATTGCTGATAGTAATACCAAGCATCGATATGGATGACTTCAGTGGTATGGTTACTCCTGACAAAGTTATGTTAGGCACAGTGAGATCGGCTTTTTTAGAGAAAAGACATTCTTGTGTTTTGTTTGCATTGAATTCCACCAAGTTATTAGATCCCCACTCGAGAATTGTTGCTAAGTCCATATTTATATTATTAACATTTCTTCCTCGTTCATTTCTGGTTTCACGGGCTGATATAGAGGCCCTGGAAGAGAAAGCGGTATGGAGGGTACTATCATCGGCAAAGCTGTGTACTGGACATGAAGTTGCTTTCAACAGGTCGTTGATGTGAAGTAGAAATAGTGTTGGTGCGAGAATAGATCCTTGCGGAACACCAGCATTTATGAGTAGAGTGTCAGATGAAACTCCATCGACCAATACATGGAGAGACCTGGTTGGTAGAAAACTAGCAAGCAGAGAACACAGCTGAGGGGCAAGCCATAAGACGGAAGCTTGGCGAGGAGTCCCTGGTGCCAAACTCGATCGAACGCCTTGGAGATATCTAATGCCACAGCTAAAGTTTCTCCATACTTTCAATAGATAGCTGCCATATATGTGAGACGTAAGCGAGCAGGTCACCAGTTGATCTCTGATGGCGGAAGCCATATTGCCTATCGTTGACAATTCCTGAGTCTTCCAGATATTTCATGAGCTCGATGTTGATGGCTTTTTCCATGACCTTTGAAATAATAGATAGCAGTGCGATAGGTCTGTAGTTGCTAGGTAGGGCCTTTTGCCTTTTTAGGGACTGGCTGTACTCTTGCAATTTTCCAATTGGACGGAAATCCCCCCAAATTGTAAGAGTGGTTGAACAACTTGCAAAGAACAGGTGTTAGTTCGGGGCACATTTCTTGAGAACAATCGGCGGGATTCCGTCAGATCCACAGGCTTTGTTGGTGTTGAGACCCAGCAAAATCTTTCTGATAGTACGTTGGCGAAAGGTGATTTCGGGCATGTGACTGTCAATAGGTGTAATGTTCGGGGGTTGTTTTCCCGATGAATCCAGAGTGGAATTTCCAGCAAATAGGTGCGCAAAGATATTGGCTTTTTCCTGGGCAGTCGTTGCTAGTGTTCCATCTTCTTTGGTTAGAGGAGGAAATGAGCTGGAAGTGAAGTTTCTTCCCACAGCTTTGGCGAAAGACCAAAATGAACGGGATCCGTTAGGACATTCAGCAAGTTTTGATCTTATTTTGGCATTGTGGGCATCTTTTGAGCATTCTATTGTCTCTTTGCATATGCCTCTAGCCTCGACATATGCTGCTCTGGTCTCAGGGCCCGGATTTTTTACCCATCGATGGTATGCTGCCTGTTTGGAAGCCACAGCTCTAGAGCAGTTTCTGTTAAGCCAGGTCTTATCGGATGATGTTCTTCTTTCGGTATTCGGTATGTAGGTTTGCATTCCCAACATGATGATTTCAGAAATTGTCTCAGCACATCGTGTTGGATCTACTGAAGAGAAACAAACTCTCTTCCATGGAAACGCTGAGAAAAACATACGAAGACCTTCCCAGTCGGCCGAATTGTAATGCCACATGAGACGGGGTGGTATTGTGCAGCTCGATGGTAAATGGAAAGAGCATGTTGTGGAGATGAGGGTGTGATCAGAGTTTCCAAGTGGGGCACAAACTTCTATTCTATACGGGTCAGGATTGGTGGTGAGGAAAAGATCTAGTGTATTGGCAGACTGGTTGTTGACATCAGGGATGCGGGTCGGTAGCTCGACCAGTTGTTATAGACCATGAGTGATGGCGAAGGCCTCGGCTTGACGACCCGCATCATCTGTTTTGTTAGATAATTTGAGCCAGGCAGCGTTATGTACATTAAAGTCTCCCATGATTATGGTTTCAGCTGTTGGACGGTTCTCCTGAATGTAGTCCAGTTTGAGTGATAAAAACTCAAAGAGGTCGTTATATGAAGGTTCATTAGGTGATAGGTAAAGGCAGCAGAGGAACTTAGTCAGTTTGGTGTCAGATAGCTTGAACCACATCACATCAAAGTCTTTCGGTTCCAAACTCTCTTCACGCTGGCCTGAAAGGTTAGCCTTAGCGTAAAGGCAGACTCCACCTTTGAACCTGAATCGAGAATGGAGTTCGTAACCAGGACAAAGCATATGGACCTTGTTGGTGGACGAGTTTACTTGTGTTTCTGTTAGAGCCAGAATATCCGGTTTTTTCGTCTGTAGGTGATGGTGGACGTCATTGATACATTAACGCCTGAATTTTTAATATAACTTTGAAACGTTGTTTTCCTTCAACTCAATGGGTACTAAAATAAGATTTTTCGGAAAAAAAATAATTAAAAAAAATGGGTTCATATGTCCCGCTAGGCGCTTTCTGGTTTTTACGTTAAAAAAATTAATCCTGTTTTAAATGTTTTTATTTCATTATACATTGCAGAATCGATCACTAAATACAGAAAAAATCTCCATGTATCTATTTGCAATGAGAATCTTCCAAAAACTTATACATTATCGAATTTGGTATTCATTACACATTGTTTTAATTTTCAGATTAATTTATTTCTAACAGAGAACCTAAACACCAATTTTCACCCCCTATTTCTCCCCTTCAGGGGTTGATTTTTTCAAAACACTGCAACACTATTTCTTTATATTTGAAATTTACCTCAAATACCAATCTTTATGACCCTTACTTAAAAACTAACGGAACCGTCAAACAGACTTTCACCCTCCATTTCACCCCGTTAGGGATTGAATTTCTAAAAACACTGAAACCGTATTTCTTCATTTGTAACAATTTTAAAAACATTGAAAATAACGAGGATGCGTGTGATAGCTCTTTTGAAAGCGTTTTTATTCCTCTATCCAGCAATATTAAGTTTTGAAATTTTATATAAATATTCTCCATCAAGAAAATTAACTGAAAATTTTTAGAATGTATTTTAATGTATAGAATCACATGTATCCTATACTATGCCTAAGTGCCAAATATCAGTCAAATCTCACTTTTCTAATTGATTTTCTGTCATAAATATTCAATTTCAAACTTATCATTCTCATTATTTATCGCCGAGTGTCAAGTTAATCATTATTTCAAAATTAAGTATAAAATGTTCTTGAAACACACGATGAGCGTGATTAATTGGCAATAACATACCTTCTTACAACCTGGCAACCTAGAGATTGCGGCTGACTGAGAGCTGACAACCATAACTTTTTCACATTGTTCACATCATTTCCTTTCAAATAACGTTCAATCCACGGAAAAATATATTTGGAATTCATTAAAACAAACTAATTACAATATACATAATCAAAGGTAAACGTGGCTAATTTTTGAGAGGCTACCTATACCTATGATTAAGTTTGTACTTATATATTCTTCAGGAAATTCTCTGCTGAAAAACTTTAGGGGAGATTAGGAATAAGTTTATAGTAAGGTTGTAAGCACAAAAAGTTTTATTTTTCCATAAAATTTATTTCGTTTTGATTTGAGTTATATTGTTTATAAGATTAATTTCTGCAATGGATAGTATTGAATATTGAAGAAATGAAGATTTAGTAATTATGAGAAACATTAACAAAATTTGTGCCAGCAGTTGCGGAAATAATGTTATTTAATTCAATTAAAGTTCATTAAATCATTATGAAAGTTTTTGTTTGCGTTATGGGATTTTAATGAATTAAAAAATATATTATAAACCAGGATTAGCTAATTTGAAAGCTTAATTAGTATCAGTTATATTCTTTAAAATTATGGTATGTCAGTCCATTCAGAGAAGCCTTTTAGATAAACCACGATTTTTCTTTTATTAATTCACATGTCGTAATTTGAATATTTTATAAGAATCAAAATTAAAAATTTTATTTAAAAAATCAGTTAATAGTTTAATAAGGTTTCATTAGATATAATTCAGGTTATTATTTTTTAAAAAAATTTTTTTTGAAAGTATAATTATTAATTAGTTGATTTGATTTATATTCAAAATATGCGCTATCGCTCATCGCTTTCATTATAATATGAGATGAGTCGTAACAAATTGAGTTTATAAAATTTCAACAGTATATTTGATTTTTATTAATTGATTTTCCTTCATGTTTAATATGACTAATATCTAGATTAGCTGGAACAAATCGTCCCCTTTTTATTTTGTTGGCAGGGTTCAAGGTAGAATATAGAAGAGGGGGATTTGCAATATTTTTCTAGCTGAATAAATAAATATTTCATTTAGAAGCTAATTATGTTGTTTTATATTTTCAGGTGAATATTCATCTTCTTATAAATTGTTTAAAGTGGGGTTAGTGGCTTTTTCTTGAATTTGGGTGCGAGGTACTTTGCCCCGATTTGGAAATGAAGAATTAATATTGAGCTTGGAAAACCTATTCTCGCGTTTCTTTAAATCAGTAATATTTTATTTCAGTTCCAAATTAGGTATTTTAATTATTTTATTCAGTTGATAAAATTAAAAACAAGTTGATAATCTTTATTCTATATTTCAAAATATATGCTTAACAAGTTATTATCTAATTAAGATAATAGAATCTCATATTCCTGCTGTTATAATCAAAAATCCAAAAAGAAAAAATATAATTGTTAAAATTTGATCTGTAGTCTACTGAATAGGCTCCAATTCAAATCGAAGGTAATATTATAGTTGAAAATGTTCAAAAAATTATTTTTTTTCCGATGTGAGAATACATTATTTTTAAGTAATATATAAAAACAAGTTGAAACCAGATTCCAATTATGTAATTATTCATACTTCTCTGTTATTTATACTCATCCTTCATTTTGTCTACTCGTATCTCATTATCAATTCATCAAAAGCTGAAATAATTCAAAGTTGTTTACTCGCTTCAGCAATTTCGGGCGATATTATCATTATTTACTTACATCATTTTGCCTTCTGGTAATTTATGTGAAGCTTTTTTAGGCCATGAATAATATGAAAATTAAATCGCTAGAACTGCACCTTGACATTGAAATGTGAACAATTTTCTTGAACCCTTATTACACTATGCCTTTTTCGTACCTATTAGTCTGCCTGATTGCCGGTGGATGAAATTTTAAACAAATACGCATGCGCGCGAGACTATTTTGTTGATTGTTTTAGGCATGAAAATAAATAGGACTGGTTCTATTTTTCCCCTGAATCGAGGGGATTTCAAGGACGTTTGTTGAAATGTCAGGTTTGCCAACACGGTAATTATATATTGGACTTGACATAACCAACAAATAAATGAAATTAATCACATAGTTTTCGTTTTGTTCATTATGTCAGAAAAGAAGAAAAAATCTTGTACCAGGCAAGAAAAAAGTTGAAACAAATAGTCCAGTACTAAATTACTTAGGCCCGGTTGTTCAATGCGAGTTTAAACCGTTGATTATCTAAACTCGGATTATTAATTAACTATGGATTATTAATTAACTATGCATTTTTCAATGAAAAACTAATCCTGGATTTTTTAACTCATTGTTTTCATATGTTGGCAACACATTTTTCCGCTTGTACCTTCGTTCGGACCGTTCAGAAACATCAACATTGAATCAAACTTAACCTAAGAATTCGTAGTTTTGTCAAGTATACAGAAAAATTGATCGAAAACAGCCAAGTATTTTGTATACATTGTTAGGCGTCTCTTAAGAAAAAAATTACTCATAATTTCACTCGCAAAAAAATTCCAAGATATTGTAGAATGTAAAAAACGGACGCAGTTACTAATTCGCAAAAATTGAAGTTTGAGCTATAATAAGTAATTAATACAATACCTTCTGCGGAGGTCCCAAAAAAATAGGAATAGCATCTTAACAATGAAAGACAAAATTTCTACTTGGGCTCTGTCCAAAGCAGATTTTGTAGATTTACAAAAACGATCATTCGAAGAACACGAGTTGAAATTAATACTCATGAAAGAAAAACACCAACTTTCCATGAAACTACAAAGGGAGAAGAAGAATCTAGAGAAAACCCATATGATTGAGATATATAAACAAACATTATCTTTGAAACATAGCTCATCAACCATCAATAAATCAACATTTGCTTGAGATTCCTGAGAAGAGATCATGTAGTTTTTCATTTTGCATTTGTGATGATTTAATTTTAGTTTTTTGTATCAAACGTTCTTGGTATGAAAAATCAAGATTTGATTTTCATTTAGAAGTTTATTTTTTGTTACGATTTTGCCTTTGTAGTAAGGGGTGATTTTTTGTATTTCTGTTAGTTGCGGACGATTTCTTTAGGCAAGCGAAATCTATTCAAAAATTAGTTTTTTGTCCATTCTTCCAAATGGTTCCTAGGTACCGTAATTTCGGGTGACTTTGGCTTACTTGAATTCAAAGAATGTCTACGATTAATTTGTAAAAATGAATTGGTATTATTATATACCAAAATATTGATCTTTGACCTCTCTCAAATTAGCTATTTCAAATTGTGATTAAGACTTTGTATGTGGATATATAAAAAAACATGGTGTGCAAAGTCACCCGCATATTGAGGGCTGGCTTTGACCCATGGCTTAAATTTTGGGTGATTTGAAAGTAATCCGACGGATAAAATAAGCAAAATAAATTTGCCCATAAAAACGTTATTTCATTTTTAATCATCATGAATGAGTAAAAAAACATATTGCTAGTTGCAGACAAATTTTATGCAAGTTGAATTTGGTTGCAAATTTAAAACCAAAGAATAATCATCAGCTGTTTTGAAGAGGGGGGGGGTTATACGTCAGTCACGTGTCTCAACTATGTCAAAAATGTAGAGTATGCAGCCATTTTATACCGAATGAAATTTTTACAGCTGAATTTTCATACTTTCAAATAATAAATATAATGGTCAGCTACATGTATTACGGTGGTAAGTTAGCGGCTCAAACAAGTCATATCTGAGCATTGTATAGCCACTTTGTCAGATAAACTGACCCCAAACATTCACTTGTCGGCGATTTTTATTGTTGTTAACAATGAAATAACTATATTTCAATTTCAATGAGTATTATAATAATTTAATATAAGTTATGCCAACTTTCTGCTGTGAATTTTTAAGTTTTCTCAAACTTGATAAATAACTCAAAACATATTGATATCCTAGAAAATGTTATTGAATGAGACTTGTAGGGTATGAAGTTTCTTACAAATAACGTTCCATACAATTTCTCATTCAAACATTTGTTTGAATAACAGAGCGCACCAAAGTTGCATCACGAAAAAACTTAAAACATCGAAAAGTATCATTTCTAATAGAAAATATTTAATTGCAAAGTAAATTTGGAAAATCAGCTGTCTTTCACAGTGAATATATATTCTGGACATAAAAATGTTTAAACCATTTTTTGTTTATTTTGCAATGCATCGAAACAATTACTTGAAAAATAACTCCAATTCTTCTAACTTAATTATCACACAGAGATCATACCCATTATAGTTGGAAGGGTGGACTATATAATAAAAATTCGCCCTCTATCGAGTCTCAAAAAAAACAACCCATCCATTTTTTATTTACGAAGTTCATTTGAGTAATTAATTATGACGGATTGATGAGTTTATCGACCACATGCTACACAGGTTTTTTTTATTATGAATCCTTACATGATGTAACCAAAATAAAAAAATTTTTTAGTAAAACTATTTAGGCCGACCTGAGAGTATGTCAGATCATTTTGGACGGAAAGCGGACACTATAGTTTGGTTACTCAGCTTTCGCATTCATAAAGGCAGTGACTTTATTTGTGATATATTTTATTTTCGGTTGTAATATAACTAGTGCTACGAGTACCATCGTTGATAGCAACGACTTAAAACCTACGAAAATGGAACGAGTGCGCAGCAGAAGTTCTGTTTTCTTAAGGTTTCGACGAGATATCACCGATGAATAATCATTACACGAGTTTGGTGAGAGAATATAATGAATGTTTTCAGATAAAATAAACTTATTGACGTCATGTTGAAAGGGGAAACATTCTCAAATGAATATTGAACAGAAAGATTTTTCCTGAATTGAAAAATCCACCATAAATATAAGTATTTTTGTAATATTAAAGAAAATAACTGCTTCCCCGGCTAAAGCCACGCTGTACATTGAACTACATCTGATATATACTGAGAATTTGCAATTTCATTCAGCTATTTATTTGATTTTCTATACCAGTCCTAATTGAGAACTTATATAGATGAATGAGGCAAAGAAGAATGTTTTCCAAAACAAGAAACAGAAATTATTTGTAACATGCAAGAGTGACATCGCATTCACTAGGTCTTCAATAGATTTTCGTCGACAAAAATATATTGAAGACTAGTGAATGCGATGCCTTTCTTGCATCAATGTTACAAATGATTTTGGTGAGTACCCCCCTTTTGAATAACATCCATTTGCACATTCATCTATATGATTCTAATTAGGCGGAATAGAAATTCAAATAACTATCTGAATGATAATGCAAATTTTCACTTTTAGATTTTTTCGTTTAAGTTATGGAACTTTCTGATTATCTGTCAGATTTAGTTCAATGTTCAGAGTGGCTTCAGCCGTGGTGTAGTTGTTTTCTGTTAGATATTCATAAAAATAACTCAATATTATCATGGATTTTTCAATCCACAGAAAAATATTTCTATTCAATATTCAATTCAGAATGTTTCCCCTTTCAACATGAATACCCCACAAGAGGTAATCTTTCAACTTTTAACTCCTCAACTTTCAAAATTTTCAACTTTCCAACATTTTATCTTTTCAACATTTACTCTTACAAAATTCTCTCGGTACAATAAAAGTAAAATTAATTAAAAATGAATCAATGAATCATTAATATGAATGAAATGTTTTAATTTGGTTATTGCATGAACTGATTTTCTGTCGATTTTAAATATATTACCACGTGTTATGTTGCCTACACTGCGTTTGTGTATGGCTAGGCGATACGCACTTGGCCGTTGGGCCTACCACAATCACAGTTTGGGCCTCTTTCCTGGCTAACTTGATAATATGAAATTTTCGTAAAGTGTACGCGCAGTTCCTAATTTCACTCACAACTAAACGAGCCGAAAGAAGTATAACTTCAATTGATCATCAACAAATGATACAAACTAACCTTGATTAATGAGATGATGGTTCAGATAGAACACTTGAACGATATTTTTTTGGTAGTGCTGTCGATTCTTTTCAAACAAATACACAAATACGTTTTATTTTCGTTGACATTTTGAACACTTTACGTTCCAACAGTACAGCACAACAGAAACCAAATAAACCAGTCGAAATCTATGCAGAAGATGGTAGCGTTTTTCTTTTGTTTGTATGGATTCTCCCACTAGATAAGGTTAATCTCGCTAGGATAAATTCTGCCTGGAGCCTAGGAAAAACTATTTGGGAGGCGTATGTCGGAGTAGTGTTATTTTCGCAGTTTGAGATTTCTTGGTTCTACAGTACCTGATAATATAATTGAAAACTGACACAAACTTGATTAGTATGAAAAATCTATTGAAAACTCGTCAATCATATCATAAAATGACATAATTTATGTTAAATTATTATAAAACTCATTGAAATTGGCATATAGAGTTATTTCATTGTTAACAACAATAAAAATCGTCGACAAGTGAATGTTTGGGTGTCAGTTTACCTATCAAAGTGGCTATACAATGCTCAGATACGCTGGGTGCCCAGCTTGTTTGAGCCGCTGACTAAGGGTCTTACCACCGCAATACATTATTTTTATTATCTGAAAAGTTTAAAAATTCAGCTGTAAAAATTTCACACGGTACAAAATCGTATATCCCACCATCTCAAAACAGCTGACGATTATTTTTCAGTTTTAAATTATCTCAGAAATCACCCCATAAATTTTGGCACGGTATGAACTTACTTGTTGGACAATTTTTTTGCAACTCTCACCTGCTGTCACCTCTAGCTCGACCGCTACTAGAGTGGCTGACGTCAGATTTCTTATGTAATACTGGAAAACTATGATTTCCTTAAGATTTTCAGCCGGCATGAAATGACGTATCCAAATCAACGCTACCTCCCGTACTATAAGGAAGGTTATTATATAAAGGATTTCCATTGGAAATTATTATTTTTAATTTTCTTGTCCAAGCTCTCCGTCTGTTACATGATCTGCAATCATCACGGTTCTTTTGGTGTTACCTATCCGGAGATGATATCTCCATACAGTGCTTCTCAAAAGTCCCTCGCCCCCTCTTTTTTTTGGGAACGATTATACATAAACAAGTGAAATTTGGAAACTGAATATTTAAGGTTGTAAACTTCCCTACTAGTGATGATAGATGACGAAATTGTCGAAGATGACGTCACAAGGCCATTGTGACCAATAATTTTAAATGGAACCCTACGGCAAGCGACACCTCTTCTGAAAAAACCTATTCAATGATACTAATTTTGTTTCTGTTTATGGCAGCTTTGGCAACTCATTTTTGAAAAACGCAAAGCTGTGATGAATTAAATCAGGTAAAACTAAAATTCCAAATTCAAGCTCCGCCCCTGGATAGTTGTCAAATAAGCTGACGTATTTGTAATTGTCCAAGTTTTTGTACATTTAATAATTTGTGTATTGTTGATCGAACGTTTAACTGTTTTAGCAGCTTTCGGTACTTTTAATATTTTTGTACATTTTAATAATTTGTTGAACTGTTGTGAGCCGAACGTTTAAGTGCTTCAGAAGCAAAATGGTACGTGCTTTAGGTGATAAAGTAGCAGCGATCCTAATTCTTGGTGAAACTGGACAAAATATTCATGCAGCAGAACGCATTTTCAATGACAGGTTTCCCGATCGCCCCGTTTCGAGGACTTATTTAAGGAATCTTCTTCGTAAGTTTGAAAAAACGGGTAGTATTAATGATGTGAAACGATCTGGCAGACCACAAATTTCTGATGAGAAAAAAATTTATATACTGGCAGAAGTAATAATTGATCCTACTTCTTCAACAACTCACGTTGCATCTACCTGTGAAGTCAGTCGAAGTACAGTAAACAGGGTGTTGAAAAAAAAAACAAATTTCATCCATACAAATAAAAAATGATTCATCAACTCTCAGACGACGACCCAGACCGAAGACTAGAATTTTGTGAAAATATGGAAACTAAAATTAACCAACAGCCAGATTATGTCAGAACAATTTGTTCTAGTGACGAAAGTACTTTCTATCTAAATGGAAATGTAAATACACAGAATGTGAGGTATTGGAGTGACGCAAATCCTCACCTGTTTCGTGAAACACATACCCAATTCCCCCAGAAGGTGAATTTTTGGGCAGGTATCCTGGGAAACCACATCGTTGGGCCTCTTTTTTTGAATACTAATTTAACTGGTGGGGTTTATCTGGAACTGTTGCAAAACGCAATAGAACCGTTAATCCTTGAAATTTTGGAAGATAATCCAGATGAATTCGGCAATTTGGAAATAATATTTCAACAGGATAGTGCTTCTCCACACTATTACGGTGCAGTGAGACGATATTTGGATGAGGAGTATCGTGGTAGATGAATTGGACGACGAGGTTCAACGGAATGGCCAGCTAGATCCCCGGACCTCACACCTTTGGATTTTTTCTGTAGGGGTACCTTAAATCGAAGGTTCACGCCACTGAACCTGACAATATTGACGTTTTAAAACAACGTATTGTTGCAGAATGTGAGGCTGTTTCCGCAGACACATTTGCAAATGAACGAGAAGAGTTTAAAAATATGATATTTCACTGTCAGGAAGTAAATGGAGATCACTTCGAGCAATTTCTTTGAGTATATACTGATTCTTAAATCTGTAATTAATATCATACAGAATGGAATTTAAATTTTAATGTTTACTGATGAGCCATCAAAACTGCCATAAATACAAACAAAATTAGTATCATTGAATAGGTTTTTTCGATACCTTCCAAAAGAGGTGTCGCTTGCCGTAGGATTCCATTTAAAATTATTGGTCACAATGGTCTTGTGACGTCATCTTTGACGATTTCGTCATCTGTCATCACTAGCAGGGAAGTTTACAACCTTTAATATTCAGTTTCCAAATTTCACTTGTTTATGTTTAATCGTTCCAAAAATAAGAGGGGGGAGAGGACTTTTGAGAAGCACTGTATATCCATATCGGATGATTCACCTGGGGGTGTTGTAGTTGGTGGAGGATCGGTGGTTAACCGCCGTTCATACCCAACATTACTATATAGTATCACAATATATAATTAGTATATTTTGGTGCTCTGCCAAGATTTAATACAATTGGTTTGCCCGTACGAAGTAATCAAAGCACTCTCTGACATTTACTTGATAATTACTTGATTTGTAAAATATATTCGTTGCTTTTGAAATAAAATTCACCTTTTTTTATTTTGTTCTCTACATGAGTTTCAATTGAAAATGTTGTTATGTGAGGTATCATTCCATTATCTGAATTGAAACAATATTTGATCACCTGGTAGAAATATCTAATTTGGTAGTTCCAATGGCTGCATATAGAATTGGAAATGATCATTCATACGACACCTATTCGTATTAAAATAATCTCGATTACGTGGAAATAGGCCCTTGAAAATGAAAATCGACATGTTTTAGGGTATTTTTAAAAAATTCAAAATCATGAGCGCGCACTGTATGTCTCTGTGTATGGGTGCGCGGGCGCCTATATGTATAAAGGTGCGTATTGATTAGGAACAGATTTGCGCGCACGAACGATTTACGCGCAAAAAAGTGTGTACCGGGCGAAGTACTATTCGCGAAAGGTCTGAGTACGCAAGAACGCGCGCCGCCATTGTCGGTTTCTGGTTTAGATGAAAGAATATTAACGCGATAATTTCCTCAGCGTGGGCGAAAATTTTGAACTATAAAAGTGTGTGTCCTGTGCGGACAAAATTGCGATTGAATCAATCGAAAATAATTATGGAATGGGTTGAATGAATTCTGTTTGCAATTAATTGATTAATATGAATGACCAATTTTATGGAATCCAAAACATCCGAGTCATTTTTGAAGAAACCAAAAAGTAGATTTATCTTATTTATTAAGTAATCTACAGAACAGGCAGTTCCAATAATCGATTACAATATATATGAACTAAGTAAATAACCATTCTTAAAATAATACGATGACTTAAACAAAAAATTGACTCCAGATTACCTGAATCAATATCAAATTGAGAGACACATTGAGTTGAGGATGACAAGTAGACCTTTTTCATTTTAATTGGATTTCTGTTATAATTCGCATTCGCTTCTAAGGATGACATTTCAATTTCAATTTTTTTTCTAAATGTTTTTACATTACATTTAACATAGAAATCTATATTCCTCAAATAATTAGCAATAGAACACATATTGTATAGTGGGGAATTTAAACCTAGGTTGGTTCGAGGATTAGCAAAACAAATATATCTCTTTTTCTATTATTAAAGTATATACTGCAGTTCAGACAAATTTGTGACAAGTGAGGGTAGATGCATGGGAATCAATAGGAACAAAGACTAGGCACAGATATGTGGAGGTTTCCAGGCATCGATATAATTTGCTAAAATTTTAGTATGTTACACCTAGGGTATATACCAGATTAATTCTACGCGACCACTATAGCAATTGTGATACAGGGTATTATAGAATCTCTTTATTTCGTGTCATATAATAAACAATTTCAATATAATAACTTGTAATGCGATTATCGAGATATAATGCAGAATTAACATCTATGAATGAATGCCTTCGTGCCACCATACTCAAAATTCCAATCCACCCCATTTTGGGGAATTTTAAATTGTTATTTTTCTAATAACTCTGCTGACAGGATTTTCAGTGAATATTTTCCATTGAAACGCTGAAATGTAGATTGCACAAAACATAATTTTTGTGTCATCTTGAAACAATTCAAATCAGTCCTCTCATAAGGGTAGTTTGTACACCGATTTTTCGAGAAACTTTGTTTACCGGTGTTTCCGGTGAAGATATTCATTGAAACGGTACAAAATATTATTTGTACCGCAAAAAAAACGATAGTCCCCTCATAGGGGTATTTATACTGATAATTTTGAAGAACTTTGCTGACTGGGGGTATCCAATGAATATATTTCAATGAAACGCTGGAACATGATGGCACAAAACATATTATTGGTGCTACTATAGAAAAAAATCACATCAGCTACAATTGTAATTTTTCGAAGCACTCCTGACCGCAGAAACAAATATTAGAAAATAAACCTCATATAACAATTCAGTCTCATGATAATATACTTAAAATAGAATTCCAATATATACATCCAATTGAATAATTTTGGCAGAATCCGCATAGAAAATAAAATTATATCAGTATTGACCGGTAGAATTTCAATCTTTTCAATATCCAAAAAATATATGAATGAAATGCAACTTAAACAAACAATGGTTAATTTCGACGACGATAGTCACATTTATGAGAGGACTACTGCGGATTATCTATGTGGTACAAATAATATGTATCATGCAATCATATTCCAGCGTTTTATTGAAATATCTTCATGGATACCTCTGGTCAGCAAAAGTTTTCGAAAAATCTCAAGTATAAACTCTTCCCATAGGGGATGATTTAAATTTTTATCAATATATTTTATACAATCATTCCCTACCGTTTCAATGATATATATTCATCGGAAACCTTAGGTCAACAAAGTTCCCGAAAAATCGCAGGTATGAACTACCTTCATGAGGGGACTGATTAGAATTTTTTTAAGGTGACAAAAAAATGTTTTGTGCAAGCTACATTTCAGCGTTTCAATGGAATATATTAGCTGGAAATCCCCGTTCAGCAGAAATTAAGAATAATCACAACCACAAACTACCCCTAAATAGGGGTGGATTGCAATTTTAGATATGGTGGCACGAAAGCATATTCTTTCATAAATGTCGATTTTGCAATATGATCTTGTTAATAGCATTACAAATTATTATTGTGATGCCATAGTTATGCAATGATGATTTTTATGGATGTGAAATCACTTTTTCTTTTTTTCTTTTTTCTGTTTTGTTACATGTTGAATCAATATATCATCTACTGAAATATTTTCGATGGATATTCGTCAGATAAGTTTAGGTTTAAGCACCAAATTCCTTTTATATATTTTAATTATTCATTTTTAATTACTTCACCAAGTACAAACTGTCGCTCAGATAGTTTCTGTGGTTTATATGTGTTTATTGAAATGTTTTGAACTTTAACTTGTAACTACAACATATTATGTCAATAAACATACATACAAAATATACCTTAGGCTGGAATGGTTTGAGGAATTGGCTATACGGGAGGCAGAATACAAACCAAAGCTGTGGTTGAGGTACGTGGATGACACCTTCATTATATGGAATCACGGAGACAAACATCTCCAGGATTTCTTCTCAAGAATTAACAGAATCAGGGATTCGATCAAATTCACGATGGAAATGGAAACCAACAGTGCCTTACCCTTCCTCGATGTGAACGTTGAGAGAATAGGCAATGAAATCCGCACCTCCGTCTACAGAAAGAAGACACATACGGGACAGTACCTCAGTTACAGCTCCAACCATCCGAGTTCGACGAAGAGAGGGATCGTGAGAACATTGGTAGAGAGAGCGGCGCACATATGCAACGACGTGGAGTCACTAGATGCCGAATTAAATCACATCAGAGAGGACCTCCACCGGAATGGATATCCCAACAACTCCGGAGAACGAAGACATCTGAAGAACAACAACAAAGCACAGTGATCTGCCTTCCGTACATTGGAGGTGTCTCCGAGAAGATCAGAAGGATCGGAAACAAGTTCAACATCGAGAACTGCTTCCAATCCGGCAGTACTTTACGGAGTTTCCTGACCAAGACCAAACCTGACAACAAAAATGAAATCAGTAAGAATTGCATTTATGAAGTTCCATGTGAATGCGGAGATTCCTACATTGGAGAGACACAGAGACCGTTATCGGTAAGATTGGATGAGCACAACAAATGGACTCAACGTGGAGAAACATCAAAATCGGGAATCGCTGACCACGCCTGGACTGAGCACCATCGAGTTCTATGGGACGACGCAAGTGTTCTACATAGAGAGGGGCATTGGTTCAAACAAAAGTTCAAAGAGGCCGCCTACATCGAAGCCAATAACGCCTTTAGTCAACCAAGCGTTGAGATCAAGAACGTTTGGAAACCCCTGATTGCTCTTTCTGGCGGGCTGCAGAGGTGCGAAACTTCACGCACCACCACACCGCGCGAAATTACACGCACCGCTGCACATGGCGGAATTGCATGCATCATTGCACCGACAGTCATAAAAATTGGTAAGTAGCACCTAAACTTGTCAGTATTCACCTGAAGACGATTGGCAGATACAAGCATTCGAAACGTCGTGAAAACCTCTCAAATACATTAAGACGATGGACGTCCGAAACGATAGTAATCAAAACTAGAGATGATGCTCACATTTTTTTGTCAACCTGTGATTTGCAAAAAAGACATATCATAGGGAATGCAATGAAATCAATCACGTTGCCGTTCCTGTCCCTCTTAATTTTCGGTCGTTACAGCTGCAGTTCATCACCTCTCACTGGAAACTCGAAGACATGAAAGGCATGATAATTAAGCCTCCAGCTCCAGGGGGTAATTGATTGAATTGGAATCCACTATCTTCCACTTCTACCACTTGATATTTCAGACATGTCCACGAGGGTTGAGGAATTTGTATCATTCAATGTTCTAGTGATACATTAAATATTCAATCAGGTGATTCTGTATTCTACGAACAAGGAACCGGGGGTCGGATAAAGAGTTTGATCGAAGTATAGTTTATGAAATGGGTGACTTGGTGTATCCAGAATTTCAATGCCAAGCGTCAATACGTCCTGATGCAGTGTTTTGCTCAGATTAGATGTACAGTATCGTCATGTTGAAATATAGGTTGAAAACTGATTTTATCAATCATATGTCGAAATTGTGGAGAATATATTTGAAACATACGTAAAGACACATTTTCGTCAAATGTTTGAAATGTCCGTTTTCCGAAAATATTAGCACGAGTGATTATTTGATTGTATAAAAGGGAAGACTTCCATAGTTGAAAATCATTTGAAGTATTCTTGGAGATTTTGTGAAAAAATGTGTATGGACAATTCTTCAACATCATATGGGAATTATTTTTATAACAGGATTCCAATGATATTTTACTGTTTCAAAACAATTGTCAAATCAGTACGATGCAGATGAAAGAAATAAATTCATTATTTTGTGATTGGGTGGCCCTAGAAGAAAATCCTGAAACCCATCAATTTTTATTGTCGACCGCGCATACTGTCAAATATTCTTTATATTCGTGACGTCATCTATGTGAGTGTGATGATGTCATCGTTTTTTTTTCAAATAGAAATGTGGGTCATGTGATACGTCATGTGTCTTTCAATCAGCTAACCAACTATATCGAAAAATATATCGAATTGTTTTTGTCTAAGGAAATTAAATTGTTTCCAAAATTACAGATCACTCATTACAACATTATTGAATTCAGTTTTCAAGTATTGATTTTTTAATCTCTGTAAATTTCCCAGAAACAAATTTCCGAGGGGCCTGCACTGAAAAAGAAATGTTAGTTGCTTACGTGATTTTTTTGGCAGTTGACAAATGCGGTTCTTTCGAGAAGGCTACATTCGAACAAAACTAAATCGACTTGTCGAATGTTGATGGTCACAACAGTAGACTTTATTGAAAATGTATCAATATGAAGCACACTGAAACAGTAATAATCGAAATTCTAATGATGATTGGTTGCGGAGACAAAAAAAAACAACGACACAGAAAGAGATTTGTTGTCTATTCAATGATAATTATCACATCCGAGAACCAATTCCACAAAATTGGAAAGAAATTCAGAGAAACGGGTTATGTAAGAGACCTTCCTGAAAGAAGTAGGAAACAAATACCAGAAAACACGAAACTGGATCTTATACATGCGTTTCAAGATAATCCCCATACCAGTTCAAGGGTAGTAGCAATAAACCATTCAACAGTTCTTAGAATGCTAATAAAAGAGAAGTGGCACCCCTTCAACCCTACTTCAGTTCGGGAGCTTCTGGACTTTGATAGACGAATTGAATTTTGTTCAATTATAATGGAGAAATATAACAGAGATCCGATGTTTCTACAGACGTTATCTTTTCTGATGAGGCTACATTTCTCCTAAACGGACATGGTAATCGTCAGACATGTCGGTATTGGGCTACTGAAATCTACATTAGCTACAGATAAATTGAATGTTTGGGCAGGAATTATAGGGAATACGATTATTGAACCATATTTTATGAATGATAACTTGACTTCCACGATATTTGGAATTTCTGCAAAACTTTTGCTACCCAAACTGAATCGGTTGTTCCCAAACATATACAGTACACGGGGTACGGACAGAAATTTATCTGGGGTACGGACAGAAATCTACAGGAGCAACAAGGAACGCAATGATATGATAATACCACATAAACAAGAGAGACGCACTGCTGTGCGCCCCTCCTGTTACCCCACCCGACACATTTACTGACCACTTGGCAATGCTACACAGCGCACAGCGAATCGACTCATTTCTTGTCGTGACGTCGAGCGAGTCGAAGAGAAATTGTAATGCTCTCTCAACATATAGCAAGCTATTCTTTACGCTCTCATGAAACCACCATACCCAAGATGAATACTTTCTGATACTGTATGATTCGCGGCTGTTGCAAGAAGGTGCACCGCTACACTTTGCTGTCGTGGTGAGAAATTGCTTGGCAACGTTTTTCCAGAACGGTGAATAGGGCGTAGAGGATCAATCGAATGACCACCTAGATCAACAAATTCAACTCCTTTGGATGTCTCTTCATGTGGATACTACTACTAAATATCCATGACCTGAAAGACCGCATACGCATCGAGATAGGACGAATCACTCAGGAACTCATTAGAAGAGTTCAAGAAGAGTTCACTGCTCGTCTATCTCAATGTATTATAGCTGATTGTCGTCAATTTGAACATTTGCTTTGACGTTGTTCATATTTATTGAATATAATTTTTTTCTTATGAATGCATAATGTTATTTAGAATAAAAACTCAAATGATTTGAAATCATGGTTGCATAGCTGATTGAAAGATCTTTCATATGACCCTCCCCATTTCTATTGGAAAAATCATCGATGAGTCACCAGCTCACTCAAATGACGTCACGAATATAAAGGATATTTGACAGTATGCGGAATTAAAAATCGACGGGTTTCAGAATTATTTTTCTCTAGGGTAACCCAAAAATTTAAAACCATAAACACTATAAATCACAGAACAAGAGCAAAACATATATATATATATATATATATATATATATATATATATATATGAATAATATATATATATATAGGGGAAAGTTGCCTATATTGGACCGACTCCTGAAATGGACCAGCAATGTTCAACGTATATAAACCTGCATCAGTGCTGCTATTCTGGTGTGAAATTGTGGTACTACTCTGAACATCCATGATAAACAGGTTCCACGTGGTCAGTCATCCTCAGGTGTTCTGTCAGAGAGGATAGTTGAGTTTTACATCCCATGTAGTAAGAGTTCGCACATCTTAAATAAGCAATTGTTAGAAAGTGACGAAGGTAGGGATAAATTCAATTATTTTGCGAAATAGATAAACTTGTTAGCAACATTTTTATGCATGCATGGCATATCTCTACCGGTTTTCTCACAAAAAGCTTTTTCCTACAAAATGGCGTTGTTTCCTAAATTGGACCGTTAGTGGGAGCCGATGTTGGACCGGTCCAATTTGGGAGACGATCATAATTTAATTATTTTTCCTCACTATTTCCGTACGTATGTCAAGAAAAACCTTTTTTTAGATATCAGTATGTCACGCAAATACAGTGAGTGGTCCAAAGAAGATTTGGTTTTAGCTGTCAATGCAGTTCGCCAAGAAAATATTGGAGTAAACAAAGCTGCTCAAAGATATGGTGTACCACAAACCACGCTGAAACGATAGTTTAAAAACCAAAAAGAAGGGCCCATAGTCTCTAAACGTTCCGGCCGGCGGCCTGTATTTACCGAAGAAATGGAAAAAGAGTTAGTGGCACATATACTTCAATTTGAAAAAAGATTTTTCGGCCTTACTATAAAAAATGTTAGGAAACTCCCCTTTGATATTGCAAAAATGTACGGAATTCCACATTGTTTCAATGTTGAAAATGGATTAGCAGGAAAAAAATCGTTCTATAAGTTCATGAAAAAAAATTCCAAATTATCACTGAGACAGCCAGAAGCCACATCTCTTGCCAGAATGAGAGGTTTCAGTAAAGGGAGGGTGGACACATTTTTTGAGATGTTAGAAGGACTGGTGGATAAGCATAAAATCACTGGCACAAAAATTCATAATGTAGACGAAAGTGGCTTCACTACTGTCCACAAAAAAACACAGAAGATAGTTGGCCTGGAAGGCAAACATCAGATTGGAGCAGCAAGCAGTGGTGAGCGGGGAGTAAGTACCACTATTGTATGTTGTGTAAGCGCTTTGGGCTCGTTTATACCGCCTACTTTCATTTTCAACAAGCGGAAACGGTCAGCTCCAGAATTGACGAAGGGAGCTCCAAAAGGAAGCGAAGTAATATCACTATATCCTCTCCTCTGTATTTTCTTGAGTTCAGTTGTGCATTTCAGCAGTGCAATCATGTGCAGTTATGAGAGTTTGAATTCTACCCCTGTTCCAAAAGTAAAGATTTCACTGTCACTAAGAATTGTAGACCAATAACAGTACCGCCTGCACTAAGTGAAGTATAAGAAATAATTGTTTTCAACAAAATAATGTAATTCCTTCTCAAAAACAACATAATCACAACATATGTCACCAGAACGAATTTCGCCTCAGTAGATCGATGGATAGTGCTTCATAATATCTTTCTGAGTGAGTTTATACACATCTCGAGAAAAAAAGGTAGGTTGGTGCCCTTTTTCTAGATTTATTGAAAGCTTTTCCAAGCCATTTTGACGAAGTATTCTCCTTCAGCATCGGGAATTATTAACGTTCGAAAAGACTGAAGGCATCTTTGAAAAAGCACGGAATAAACGTTAAAAAGTTTTATTTCATTTTGTACTTTTCAGTAAGTACGCCCAAGTAGTATTTTTAGTGGACGGAACGTAGCAACCACGATTCTGGAAAACTTTGAGGTGTTTGACCACAACCACTGCAACGTAATAAACACGGTTCTATCACGCGGCGGCTACCAAAATGGGGAACACTTGTTTGGTGGCCACTAGGTTCCGATCTACGTCCCTGGATCTCAATAGCCACATTCCAACCACGTTGTAGTCACCTGGCAAAAACGTGGATATGTAGTGGCCGACACTAGACACGTTAAACAATTGACTGTACTTGTGTAATTGATATGTAGCTCGATCTCTGTCCTGCAACATATTTTAATATTGAATGTTCCTCATTCTTCCATTTTACCTGATTCATTTCACTCGATCGACTATAAAAGTATAAGGATATATAACATACAAACACGTGAGTGAGACTATTGAATTTCTAAACTTCTGATCGGAATCAAATTAAAACGATTAAAAGTTCACTATGAAATATGGGGGTTGTAGCTCTATTGTGAGCACGCGCCATCTGAATACATGAAGAGTGTTCCGGAAAACATTATAATTTTGGAAATAACTCGCCTCTGAAATAATGTACTAAAATCGGTCAAACATTTGTTTTATCAATCTTGGTTACTTGAAACAAATACTTATGTGATAATTTACTATGTTTGATGCAGTACTGACGGCAAATGAATCTTTATTGAATGTTTCGTTCATTTCTCTCACATTGGCAACCCAGCATTTCCTGTAAATATGGCGGAGTTTGGAGAATATAACTTCAAAGTGGCAGAAACTGAAAATATACCACTCTGAAGTTTCTTCCACCATGAAGTGGCCAGTGGAACTAACTCATTAACTTTTCCACCATTAGAAAGTGGCGTCCACGTCGCAGACCCCTTTAGTAATAATCTACAAATCACAATAGGTCTTATACATTCGAAAGTGGCGAACACATCGCAGTTATTATAACCTGCCAGTTCAAAGTTATAACCTCGAAATTTCGGGTACAAGTCCATTAATTGTTAAAGAAGGACATGTAACAAGTATGGTGGATTTTTGCAAACTGAATTAACAATCAAGGTATGAATGAGATCAGGTATGAATATTAAAGTTATAACCTCGAAATTTCGGGTACATGTCCATTAATTGTTGAAGAAGGACATGTAACAAGTATGGTGGATTTTTGCAAACTGAATTAACAATCGAGGTATGAATGAGATCAGGTATGAATATTAAGTCGGAGATCCGATCTATTCAAATTAACCTTTTTATAAAAAATCAAGAAATAAATTCTATTGAAAACGCATAATCCATTTCATATTCAATGAATATCATTCACGTTCCACGTAACAGCTAAAAACTTTTTTTTGAGCCACAATAAAATATTTCGAGAAAAGTTAAGTAAGCTTTAGTCATCGCGCGGACTAATTCACGGTCCTTTGATGGTAAATTTTGGAGGTAATTGTAATTCTGTAGAGACTTTTATTGAATGCGAACTGTGGCAATCACTTATGATGATAGCAAAAACGTGGCAGCCACCACTACATATCACAATCAAGTGCCTGCCACATTGAAGGTTTGATGGAAGCAACTAAAACGTCACCGAAACTATCACACTTCATTGAAAGTGATTGTGACTTCTAAGTGATATTTAAGTGGTACAGGATGCTTACCGCAACGGTTATATCCGACTTTCAAGTTTTAAAACCCTTGAAGTGATTCTGCTTAGTGGCCATGATGTTTCAGATACCTCAATTGACACTAACAAGTTATAGAACTATGGAGTGGCTACCATAGATCGGAATAACATGACTAGAATCATGCAAATATAAAATTTTTGTTATTCTTACTGTATAGTAGTAGATTTAGTGGTGATTTACGTAATAACCACCTAGTTGAAGTTGCAGTATCAGTTTCTGTCAGTATGATGCTGCTTGGGCGCCTTAATCTATGCATTTTTGTTAATGCACGTCATTATGAAGCCCTTTTCCTGTAAGTTCTGTGCAATCTAGTTCTTCAATGGGGAGACCATCTGAAGATTAACTCCTTCGCCTTCCTGGAGCTGCCATCTTCAATTTATGAATTCTGACAAAAATTCAATAATCTTCCACTAAATTCATAACAATTTTGAATAGAAACGGTCCATTATCACGAAACTTGTCCACCATCCTGGAACCGCCATCTTGAATCTATGAATTTTGACAATAAATTCATAATCTCCAACCCCGAAAACCTACACATACCAATTTTGAATAGAATCGGATCATAATCACAAAGATTGTCCGCCATATTGGAGCCGCCATTTTGACAAAAAATTCATAATCTTCGACCCCTAAAACCGTCACATACCAATTTTAAATAGAATCGGACCATAATTACATAGATCGTCGGCCATCTTGGAGCCGTCATTTTTATTTTAATAATTTTGACAAAAAATTCATACCTTTCGACCACGAAAACCCCGACATACCAATTTTGAGTCGAATCGACCATAAACACAAATGTCGTCCTCCGTCTCATAGCCGCCATTTTTTTTTTCTTTAACACAAATTCCAGAATGCATTGTAATGGAAACTATGAACACCTGCCAAATTTCACGTTAATCGGCAACTAGACAGGTGAAACTGAATAAAAGCTTATAAAATTGAATTGTATCTTTATGAATCAAATTAATGATGATCCCTGTACGTACACATCCCCGGAAGATCGATTTAAAATTTTCCTAAATGACTCAACTTCTTAGTTTTTTCCTTCACTCTGATAATTTTTCAAATCTCCCAAATCCCTGTAGCAATGGAACTATTGGTAACAATTTTGATTCCACTACACAACCGAATACTATAGTTGATGTGTTTTAACCATTTTTTCCTTTCCACTGGGCTACATTTCTGTTCGACGTTTGAAAATTCGATACTGAAAGAGCAATAGGTTCCATCTGAGCCCTTTGATTTTCCTGTTATTAATCAGCATTCATATGTACGGAAAACTAATTTAATAACTGCCGATTATTGCTCTTCTGCCTTCAGTGAAGGAAACCCGCAGGAATTGAAAAAAAAACTCAACCGGATATCATTAGAATTTTCAAATGATTTGAGTGTGAATTCTGTAAAACTATTTCCATGTACTTACACTCAATTCATAACATTATTAATGGTAATCTGAGTTGACAAAGTTTTATGGCAACTTCATTAACTCTGAGCTGGATACTTCATATTTATCATGATGGTTAATAAATAATTAGTGGCTTTTATGCACTGAACATATCCTCAGTTCACCGCAACTTTTGAAAGACTCTTATGCACTTATCATAATGTTCATCAGAGGAGTTCATAACGAGTACTATAACAGAAACCATTGGCGAAAAGTTTAGCAAAGTAATAAAATGTTTGAAAAGAGGGGAAAAAATCTTGTTGCGGAACTAAATAGTTAGAATAGAACAATTGTAGCCAAACAGAAAAGAAATGAACTTTTTCAAAGTTGAAATCTGGAATGAGATAAATAGACAGTGAAGACTGTACGAAACAGTTTTGGAAATATTTTAAAATGAGATAAAGCCCCGAGTATGGGAGAGTCAAATAATGAGTCCAGTTTTAGAGTTGGAAAGTATGATAGAAAAAAAACTCTAAAAGCAAGTATGAACAAATTTCAGAATTACAATCATCAAGTACTTATTATTTAAGTTTTTTTTCATATTTTTTTCATAATCCAAACCATAGTTATAAAAATCCACTTCTTTGAATATCGATTTATGTTTGTTCCTCCATTTAACAGGAACATTACTTTTGTTGTGGTAATGATATAAATATGACAACTTACTTCAGTCTAGAAAGTTAGAATGAGAGGTCGCTGTTACCCTCTCTGTAAAAATTAATATAAATTATTTCATACCACGGTTTTGATATACGCTCTGAAAGTGGAACATGGCCTCAGCATGATTTAGCTGATCAATGAATAGCTATAGAGGGTTATAATCTATACAGGGTGATTCAAAAGTACTTTGGAAAATTTCAGGAGGTCATTCCTGACACTATTCTAATATGAATTGTTCAAATAAATATATGTCCGGAAACGCTTCGTTTCCAAGATACAGGGTGTTAAAGTTTTATTTTTATTTTCGTTTTTTTAAACAACTTTCGAAATATTGACCTTAATTAAACGAACATTGGAATTGAGAGATTTTTTGAGGTGTCGAATTTGAATCTGATGTTATTATTGCTCTTACTCGGAGGGGGCGCCACTTACACGTCTTTTTCTATTTTGAATATTCATAACTTTTTTTAGCGTACTTCTAGCACATTTTTCAGTAAAAAAAAGCATTTCTCTATAATATCTACGTAAAAAAGCTACTTTTGTTACAAGTCGCTATAACCAATCGTTTTCTAGATATTTCGACTTGAAAATTTCAAGTCGATTATTTGTTAATCGATGCGGGTTGAAGTTAATACCATTATTTTGTATTTTTCACAAGAATGCCTAGGAAATGAATTTGACGTTTAAGTAAGTAGTTTTGGTTTTTAGTAGGGGCGCCATCTATTCTATTTATTTTTACTCGTTTAAAATAGTTATTTTTGTATCAAGGGTGCAAAATCTGAATTAGTTTTAAAGAAAATTGCAAGAAATATCAACATTTAATTTCAAAAAATATTGAATATGTAGAATAAAATGAAATGACGGAAACTAAATTGTTGGAAGTGTCCACCTTCAGCGCAGATACAGGCATTCAGTCTTCTAGTCATTGAATCTCGTACCCGCTCAAAAATTATTGGTGTGTTTCTTTTTCACAGGCGTCTACTATTCGATTTCTCCGTTCTTCCTCGTTCGCTACCGGAGTTTTATAAACTAGTGACTTCAAATGTCCCCAAAAATAAAAATCTAGGGGGTTAAGATCTGGGGACCTTGGTGCCCACGCCTGGTCAGGTTCTTCTACACCCCTACCGATCCATCGATTTGGATAGACAGTGTTGAGGAATTCCCTGGCTACAACGCTAGAATGGGCCGGAGCCCCATCATGCATGAACCACATGCGGATACGAATTTCTAATGGTACATTCTGAAGTAGTCCCGGAATTTTTTCTAAAAAGTCTCTGTGAGTTGCACCATTCAGTCGGAACGGAAAAAATAAAGGACCTATCAAGTAATTATCAATTATTGCCGCCCATACATTTACAGAAAATGTATACTGATAATGTCTTTCACTAACTGCGTGCGGATTTTCCAGGGCCCAAACATGGTTGTTATGAAAGTGTGTGATAGCATTTCGGAAGAAGTTTGCCTCGTCCGTGAAAAGTACATATCTTAAAAATTGAGGTTTTCCAGCCAATTTTCTCAAAAACCACTGACACATAGTAATGCGTTGGGGCAAGTCTTGTGGCTAAAGAGCTTGTACCTTTTGAATATGGTATGGATGAAATTGTTGATCGTGGATAATTCTCCAAACTCTGGACTGAGTAGAATAGAGAGCTTCAGCAATTATTCTTTCACTTGTTTCTGGATTCTCCTCGAGAGCGTTCAAAACAGCTTCTTCCAATTCTGGAGTTCGGACTGCTCGTGGTCTTCCAATAATATCAGCTGCCCTCTTGAAGCTACGTGTTTTTGCCTAACGACGGTGGAGACTGGTGAATGTTGGAGCTGAAGGAAGTACTCGATTAGGAAATCACTCCTGGTAAATACGTCTTGCTTCGCGCGCATTGCCATCCGCAAGGCCATAAACGAAATGCATATTGGCTAAATGAGCATTATTGTTTAAATAATCCATTTTTTCAAAATCAGTATTTTGAAACTTATAGAAACTTCAACAAAACAACAAAACGTTAAACTGTCACATCATATGTAAATACTAATAGTGAGTTTATACAGCAAGTAAAATAAAATAAGAAATAAAATAAAGTAATTTAAAAAGTTGAAACTACACAACATCCATAACAGGTTTATACAGAAATAAAATAAAATAAGAAGTAATATAAAATAAGAAGTAAAATAAAAGATGGTTAACTTTTATCTTTTATTTTATTTTACTTGACAAGTTGTTGGCATATGTACATATTGAATAATTTAGGCAAATTGACGAGATTTTTGTTCTCATAACCGAAAAACGGTGTGTTCACTGGCATTTTTTTAAATTTCTTTTTGTCTTTGAATGACTAGATTTTATAATATTGGGTTTAACAATGGCTTATATTTTTACTCAATAAACAATAACGGGGACCAAATTTTCGAGTATTCATCATTGAAGTTTGAGGTAACAACATAAAATCCCAAATTTGGATTAACAGCTTTCTTACTTTTTACATTAATTTACTCAACTCTATAAACACTCTGAAAATTATTACTCCTCATTTTACTTTATTTTATTTCTTATTTTATTTTACTTTCTGTATAAACTCACTTTCAGATGTCTAAAAACCATGGTGTATTCACTTATACCTGTAAAATATTGTGACAAACTGGGGGACACCAGCCCACTTGATAAAGGAAGTTATCTAGAGTTTCAGATGGCGCCGACGTAGTTTATTGTCATGATTCAGTAAACTGCAATTACAGACCACACAGGGTGTTTTTGTGATTTGTGTCTCTGATCCGTTCTGTGATTGTGCTTTTGTCGCCTTTAAGGTTATGTCAATTCGTTGTGAAATATTTTGAGGTTGATCGATCGATGTGACTTAACATATGTACTATTCCTATTAATTTTCGTTACATTTGAAAACAAGACATCTTGTTAGCTACTTTTTCCTTCTTTCATTTAAATTTTTGTTAGCTTAATTTTATCAATTAGATCAAAAGTTTTAACAAATTAAGTGGTGTGCGCTCGTGGCTACGTTCTCCTTAAGAGATGCACTTAAGTGTCGCTACCTCACGTTTTCGTATGTTAGAAAAAAAAAATCTGCAGCTTATAGTTTTCATTTAAAAAAATTATAGATATAATAAAAAATATTTATATACCTTCTTTATATAAAATCTTCCATTCCTTCAAATGGCTGTCAGTTTTGAAAAAAAATTATATATTTTTTAAGATATTCAATGAACAATGTAATTTTGCAACTCATTTGTTGAATAATAAATCAGGCACACACTTTACGGTTGGTAACTTTTTATATGTTGTTCCTTACATCATCACTAATGTACAGTAAAAAGTTCCCACAGTCTCCTAACTTTCTGAACCTAAAATCTGAAATTACTCTACTACTGGTAAAATGACTCGTATATGTATAAATTAATCTTGAATCTTCTCCAAACTACCTTTGCCCATTGTAATGTATCTAGTAACTAGTGAGTCAAATAATTTTATTATTACTTTTATATTTATTTTTTTTATTATATATATATATATATGTTGTATAAAAATTTTCACATGAGATGACAATTTACTGACTGAAAGTATTGGAAAATTCTAAATATAGTGGATATTTTCTTCCAAAGAGCCATGGGACCCTCTGTGACGGTTCGGAATTCACTAGCCAAAATCAAGATATCTTCATAGAATGAAAAGTCCACGCTTACTTGTGAAATTCATGTGTTTATTAAAAAGTGATAATTATCCTAATCATAGTCATTAGCCTTATCGATCTTGGGAGTGGGCCTTGTTCTTCCGAACAACTGCTTGGTTTAGATCGCCCTCCTTCTCCGATTATCTCATGTGGGGTGTTACTGAAAAATAAAAGAGAAGCATTTAGATTATTGTTTTCTCCCCTCACCTCTGTTAGTAGGGCTCACCTTTTCCAGAGAAGTCATTCTAAGATAGCTGGAAGCAGCCTAGACTGTCGCACACCAAGATTCGTCGATTTCTCAATTCATCAACATATTTTATGATATCTACAATGAACTCTCTGATTTTGTTCATATCAGAAGGTTATTAGAGAGGTAATAGTCCGGCAGAGATGGGCAGTGAATGGCTTGGTAATAGTTTGTATCGGAAAGTTTAATGGAATGTCATCGGGAACATTTTCCAACCCCCTCAATTTTCAAGTTAATTCATCATCTAGAGACATCAGTCCACTCTCCTACCTTTTCTCATTACTTCGTGGAAGTTTCCATGATCCCAAAAAGGCCATTTGAGAAGAAATCACTTTGAAAAAATCGCCAGGTAGACTTCAAGAAAAATCTTATTTTTGACGGACAGATGTAGACATTGTAGTAAGTTTCGAGGATTTCATCTCATTTTCACGCCAACTGTTCTGAGCGGGATCTTGTTCGTAGAACTATTATCTTTGTAAACTATCAATTCACAATTTTTTGCATGAAGTAATGTTGACCGAAAAAAAAAATTCATAGGTTTTAAGTTTGACATTTTGCGTGTCACAAATAACAAACATTCCTTAACCGCGCCATCTACTAATGAAGTTCTAAACAGAATTTAACGTTTCTCATTTGTAGTCCCCCAAAAATTCTAAATGAAATCGAAACAGTGAATACACCAGGGTTTTTAGACATCTTAGTAAATACCAAAACTACTTACTTAAACGTCAAATTCATTTCCTAAGCATTCTTGTGAAAAATGCAAAATAATGGTAATAACTTCAACACGCATCGATTATCAAATAATCGACTTGAAAGTCCAAATATCTCGAAAACGGTTGCTTATAGTGACTTGTAACGGGGGTAGCTTTTTAGGTAGATATGATAGAGGAATTGATTTTTTCAATGTGCTAGAAGTAAGCTCAAAAAAGTAATGAATCTTCAAAGAAGAGAAAGACGTGTGGGTGGCGCCCCCTACGAGAAAGAGCAATAATAACAACAGGTTCGAATTGGACACCTCTAAAAACCTCTCAATAACAATTTTCGTTCAATTGAAGTCATTATTTCTGAAGTTATTGAAGAAAACCGAAAATGAAAATAAAATTCCAACACCCTGAATCTTGGAAACGAAGCGTTTCGGGACATAAATTTGTTGGGACAATTCATATTAGAATATTTTGAGGAATCACCTCCTGAAGTTTGTCAAAGTACTTTTGAATCACCCTGTATAGGTTAGTCCGAAATTCCAGATGTGGATGTTTATGTATTTATATGCGGAACCAATTTCGAAACTGAACTACTAAATACGTATAATATTTCAGTGGACATCATTAGGTTCAATTGAAGCATAAAAAATCGACAAAAAGAAACTTGGAAAGTGTGAAATGAAATAAACCAACGTAAGTAACTAATTTTGAGTTAGCTCGAAACAAGCAAATTGATTACGTAAACTAAAACTACTCGAAGCAGGTTTCAGCTAATATGATAATATTTATAGGTGTGGAGTTAGCAGCCACTTTTCAGCAGCCTTTCTCTCCCCAGCAGCCAAACGACCAGTGGCGGTGGTTATAAATAAAATACATTGAATATAGTATTGAACAATTGGGAATGAGTACTCTATCGCATGTCGTCGTATATGTGATTCTCATATACATTGTCTTAAGAGATATTTGAACCATTAATGAGCTTCCAGTGTTACTCTAGAATATTGAAAGTTGAAAAAAGTTTTTTTTTTCTGTGAAGGAAAGGAATAGCCGCCTTCATAATTGCAAAGAAGTGTTTTATATACCAGAAGAGTACACTGTACAATCGACTTGGACACCTTGGACGCCTCCCTCATGAAAACTTAAAAAAAATCGATTTTTCCTTGAAGAAAGGAAATAACCGAGTTTAAATTTCTTAGAGAGTGTTACCAGAAGAGTACACTGGATAAACGACCTCGATTTGGGAGGCGTCAACCCATGGAAACTTAAAAAAATCGATTTTCATACGAAGGAAAAAAATTGCCGCGTTTATATTCCTCAGAGAGTGTTTTATATATCAGAAGAGAAAACTGTATAAATAACTTTGATTCCACCCTCATGAAAACTTAAAAAAATCTATTTTTCTATGAAGGAAAAAAAATCCGCGTTCAGATTTCTCAGAGGGTGTTTGATATACAAGAAGAGTGAACTATAGAACGACTCCGATTTGGGAGATGTCCAAGGGATGGATCCACCCTCATGAAAACTAAGAAAAATCTATTTTTCCATGAAGGAAATGAATAACCGCGTTTATATTTCTCAGAGAGTGTTATATATACCAGAAGAGTGGACTGGATAAACGACTTCGATTTGGGAGGCGTCCAAGAGGTCGTTCAACCCTCATGGAAACTTAAAAAAATCGATTTTTATGCGAAGGAAAGAAATATCCGCGTTCATTTCCCTCAGAGATTGTTTAATATACAACGACTTCGATTTGGGAGGTGTCCAAGGGGTGGTTCCACCCTCATGAAAATAAAAAAATGTTTTTAAAAAAACCGAAAACTTAAAGAAATCGATTTTTCTATGAAGGAAATAAATAACCGCGTTTATATTTCTTAGTGAGTGTTATACCAGAAGGGTACACTGGATGAACTACTTCGATTTAGGAGGCGTCCAAGGGGTGGTTCCACCCTCATGGAAACTTGAAAAAATCAATTTTTATACGAAGGAAAAAAGAGTGTTCTATATATCAAAATAGAACACTGTTTAAACAACTTTGATTTGGAAGGCGTCAAGGGGTATTCCACCCTCATAAATACTTGAAAAAATCGATTTTTCTATGAAGGAAAAAAAAATCCGCGTTCATATTCATCAGAGAGTGTTAAATTCAAAAGGAGATTGAACTGTATGAACGACTTCGATTTGGGAGGCGTCTAAGGGGTGGTTCCACCCTCATGAAACTTAAAAAAATCGATTTTTCTATGAAGGAAATAAATACCCGCGTTTATATTTCTAAGAAAGTGGTAAATATATCAGAAGAGTACACTATATAAACGACTTCTATTTGTGAGGCGTCCACGGGGTGGTTCCACTCTCATGAAAACTTATAAAAATCGATTTTTCTATGAAGGAAAAAAATAGCCGAGTTTATATTTCTTAGAGAGTGTTTTATATATCAGAATAGAACACTGTATAAACAACTTTGATTTGGAAGGCGTCCAAGGGGTATTCCACCCTCATAAATACTTGAAAAAATCTATTTTTCTATGAAGGAAAACAAAATCCGCCTTCATATTTCTTTTTGGTGGTTCCACCCCCATGAAAATGAAAAAAACTATTTTTCTATGAAGGAAAAATTTTGCTGCGTTTATATTTTCCAAAGAGTGTTTCATATATCGGAACTGTATGAACGACTTCGATTTGGGAGGCGTCTTAGGGTGGTTCCACCCTCATGAAAACTTAAAAAAATCGATTTTTCTATGAAGGAAAAAAAATAGCCGCGTTTATATTTCTTAGAGAGTGTTTTATATACAAGAAGAGAACACTATATGAATGACTTCATATTGGAAGGCGTCCAAGAGGTGGTTCCACCCCCATGGAAACTTAAATAAATCTATTTTTTTTAAGGAAAAAAAATAGCCGCGTTTATATTCCTTAGAGAGTGTTTTTTATATCAGAAGAGAACATTGTATGAACGACTTCGATTTGGGATGCGTCCAAAGGGTTGCTCCACCTTCATAAAATCTTAGAAAAAGTTTTAATGAGGGTGGAACCACCCCTTGGACGCGTTCCAAATCGAACTCGTTTATACAGTGTACTCTCCTGTTATATAATGGACTCCCTAAGAAATATAAACGCGGCTATTTTTTTCCTTCATAGAAAAATCGAATTTTTTAGTTGGACGCCTCCCAAATCAAACTCGTTTATACAGTGTATATAAAAAACTCTCTAAGAAAAATGAACGCGGCTATTTTCTTTCTTTGTAGAAAAGTAGATTTTTGTTTTGTTTTCATGAGGGTGGAACACCTTGGACACTCCCAAATCGAAGTCGTTTATACAGCGTACTCTTCTAGTATATAAAACACTCTCTGAGAAATATAAACGCGGCTATTTTTTCCTTCGTAGAAAAATAGTTTTTTTCAAGTTTTCACGAGGGTGGACCACCTTTGGATGCCTCCCAAATCGAAGTCGCATACAGTGTACTCTTCTAATATATAAATCACTCTCTCAGAAATATAAACGCGGCTATTTTTTCCTGCATAGAAAACTCGATTTTTTTAAGTTTTCATGAAGTTGGAATCACCCCTTGGACGCATCCCAAATCGAGTGGTTCATGTACTTTCGATATATGAAACACTTCTAAGAAATATGAACGTGGTATTTTTTGCTTTCTCAGAAAAAAAACTCTTTTTCACTTTTGTTATTTTAGAGTATAACTGGAAGCTCATTAATGGTTCAAATATCTCTTAAGACAATGTATATGAGAATCACATATAAGACGACATGCGATAGAGTAACTCATTCCCAATTGTTCAATACTATGTTCAATGTATTTTATTTGTAACCGCCGCCACTGGTCGTTTGGCTGCTGGGGACAAAATGGCTGCTGAAAAGTGGCTGCTAACTTCACACTGATATATTTATGAATCTTACAATTATCATCAATGCTAACCAGGTCGAATTTTATCTATTTTTTATATGGTTAAGAAAGGAAAAGTGGACCTCTTCGAAATGAACTCCAATGATATGCGGACGAAATGAGCTTTTATTATTATAGAACCACCAATGTTTCAATTCAAAGGACTATAGGAAATCGTGGAATGTGGGTGACATGGCACACATTAATTTTCATTGGAATTTCCCCGCCTCTTAAAAATATTGCAATTTTCAGAGTGTCGCTTTTCTGCAAACAATGGAGACCTGGATATAATGCCCGTGGTGAGGCGGCGGGAAAGGAAAATTGATCATAAAATTCCTCTCAAACCGGAGTTTTATGAAAAATGAAACATTTCAGATACCGACCGCACTTTTGAATCTCCATTTCGTTTAACCGCTGTGAATAATGGAATACCAGATGAAAGGCAAAAATATGTATATGCTTTGACTGTGCTGTTTATATAAAAATTGGAATTTCGTGCGTTTCTGATTTTCGAAACAGCATTCCACTAATTTGAAGTGAAACTCCCAACGAATAAGCGTATGATGACTGCAAGAAGTTTCAAAAAATATATATTCACATTAATTGTTCTTGAAAAACATCACATCTGCGGGATAAGGAAGGAAATGAAACAGTATTCTAGTTCGGAAGTCAAAGTAAAATGCCAATGACCCTTCTTCTGTTCTATGAAGCAAACAGTGGAGGTCGGCCATGTTATTAGTGGCAGAATTAACACGTGGCTCATTCCTCAAAATTAGAATAGTAATAGTAATTTATTGTACAGAGGACAATTTGCATAGTAATACATAGAGAGATTGTACAATAATGAGATACCCAAGAAAAATTTAAGAATTCTTGTGCGGGTTGAAACTAAATTAAATTAAATTAACACATTTGGATATATATTATACAGTAGGGTCTAGTATAGTTTATATAATAGAATACACTTTCAAATACATGCTTATATGTTTCAAGAGAAATAGAATAATTGAGACTAATATATATTATATAATAAGTATACTCTTGAATTTTATGAGTATCGACTTAGATGCGGTGACAAGATTTTTGGGAAATTTATTTACATTAGATAAGGAAGTACACTAATTATACAAAAACAGTTTATGAGTGAAGAAGTTGATAAGATAATAGTCATGGGGCAAATGTAGTGGTTCAGAGTAGGATGAGAGGGATGTTAGAGGAATATTAACATTAGCATTAAGAGATAGTATATATCTGTGGAACACAGAGTTGCAATTATGCAATTACTTTCAAGTTAAAACTTGAATTACGATGATTGTCAAATTGTAATGTGGCATACGAATATCTTTAAAGGTCGATAGTTAGGTATGAACTTGGATTAAACATAGCACGTGATTGTCAGTGTACGGTTATTATGAGGTACTTATTAAATTTAAAAAAGCATCATGCTCAGGTGGGCGATATAAATAGAACATAATTCTTATTATTGTGTACATGTGTTGTTTATCATTTGATGAATAGTTTCTCAAGGTGGTGTGAGTATATAGCCTTTCACTTCTTTCTTATAACGATGATCATTTGTGATTTTGCTATAAATGACGGTAAGAGTCTGCACAGTTTAGGACCTAGGAACGAAAAGTTTGGTGGTAGTTAGTTGGAATTCCTATTGCGAGTATTGTGGGTGTGATCATTTATTTTCAATTCTCTTCGGAGTTTGTGTTGTTGTATACTACTAGAAAGTAAAATAATTGTCTGGGGTCGAAAAATCCACTTTCTCTGTAGAGGTTGTTTGAGGGGTAAGTTCTCTCTCTGCTAAATACTATTTTTATGAGTTTTTTCTGAACTATTATGAGACTGAATTAAAGTTTTACCAGGAGCTCCCCAGATAATAATTCCATACGAAATGTGAGATTGAGCTAGTGCGTAATATATCATCTTCAGTTCACTGTTATTCAGTATATTCCTCAGATTGTAAAATTAATATATCAGAAATTGTAGTTTTTTGTTTACATATTTGATGTGGAAGTTCCATTTGGGGAGATTATCTAAGATTACACCGAGATATTTGAATTTGTTAGTTGACTCACTCAATAATGAAGTCATCTGAGACATGAAGCGTATTATTTCTTTTGGGAGCCTTTCATCAAGAATGAAATTCGAAATCAACCTTACCATAATGTGCATTTATGACTGGGATCGGTCAAATCCTGGATTCAATTGACTGAAGAAAATATTGAATCATAAAAATTATTGATGTTGGATTATGAGAAAACTAAGTATACAAAAGACAAAGAAGTAGTTCGAATGAAATCAATTGAAACCGAATTGAGTTGAAAATACTTTTATATGGAAAAGTTCCGATGAATAACTCGAGAAACTCTAAAAATTGGTGGTCCTACCATTTTTCTCCTAGAGTACCAATAGAAAAACATATTTTTCTGAATTATGTCATGATATTAGTATGAAGTGGAAATGATAGACAATATGATGAAGTTCAGCAATTTAAGAGGTTGGGTGCCTAATTGAAGCTGATGTGATGTACAATACCCTGAAGTGGAATGGAGAGGGCTGACAAATCCAAGTGAATTCCCTCGCATTCGCCAAAAAAAGGACCCAGCTCATTTTGCAGAACTTCGGATTACATTGTGCAGAAATTTTCAAAGGATTTCTTTCAGTTAGACATAATTTTTCCTCGAGAAAAGTATAGAGGCTTCACAAAGTAATTGAGAAAAATAAAAATGGCATAAGGCCTGAAATTATCTGAATTCATATTGAAATGTATAGTTGGATATTGTTGTCATTACTTATAACTTAATAATTAATTATTTACAATTATCAATTGTTCATAATTGGGATACAATTTGAACATAAAAAACATGTATTTTAAAAGAAGTGCATAAATTATTCAATCATGTATTCTAAAAAAATATAAATTATAAAGAGATCCAAAATGTACTCGAAAAGCCCTGTAAGGATGTCCTTTCTGAATATATGGAGAACCAATTGTATGCCAGTATATCTTGAATGAAATATTGACTGACGATCAAAGTTTCATATTATCGAAATAGAACAGAAATTTTCACAGTGAGTAGTATTAGATATAGTCAATTGTGTGAAGCAAATGTTAAAATGCTAAGCAGAATACTGATGATTCGGGATACCAATAATAGTATAAGTATAATAATAATAATATATTCACTCAGCAGGCTTGATATAGTTCATACCAATATATAACGAATTCATAATTTGTATAGGAAAAAGTTAGTACCAGTAAAATGAAAAAAAAAAGAATAAGGTGGAAAATTATCATGTCCACTGAGGAACTTATTAGTATCGATTTTCCTTCCTTTCATAAGTTCAAACATATTTTTTTTATGTTCTGGTTCCCACGAAAAGGGATATCCTGTAATGTTCAGAGAACATCGTGGGAACCAAGGGAAAGAAGGTAGGAGTTGGTGTTCTTCTTAAATTTCTGAAGGTTGTATGCCTCGGGGAACACCTCCCTAGGCAATGAGTTCCAAAGCCTCGCTGTTCGTTGGATGAACGAGTCTTTGGAAAGTGATGTTCTGCAGGTCTCCAAAGTGACAACGAAGGGGTGTGATGACTGAACTTGACGGGTTAATCTCGAAGAGACTGCCAAAGCAGGAACGATTGTTGATATTTCAGAAGAGCATCGCCCATGAAAATATCTATAAAATAGAGACAAATCGCCAAATTTTCTACGGTGTTCCAGACAAGTGAGCGAGTTTGTAAGCGAGGCATCACCGACGAGACGAATTGCCTTTTTTTGGACAGAATCCAATAGCCTCAGGATATGTTTAGGTGCCGCACTCCAAATATGGGAACAGTATTCCAGGACAGGTCGGATCTGTGCCTTATAGATCATAAGCAGCTGACTGGGGGTGAAATAGCTCTTGGCACGAAACAAAAAACCAAGTTTTTGGGATGCACTTTTGGCAATGGACCTCACGTGATTTTCCCAGGAAAGGTTATTGCTGATAGTAATACCAAGCATCGATATGGATGGCCTCAGTGGTATGGTTACTCCTGACAAAGTTATGTTAGGCACAGTGAGATCGGCTTTTCTAGAGAAAAGACATGCTTGTGTTTTGTTTGCATTGAATTCTACCAAGTTATTAGATCCCCATTCGATAATTGTTGCTAAGTCCATATTTATATTATTAACATTTCTTCCTCGTTCATTTCTGGTTTCTCGAGCTGATATAGGGGCCCTGGAAGAGAAAGCGGTATGGAGGGTACTATCATCGGCAAAGCTGTGTACTGGACATGAAGTTGCTTTCAACAGGTCGTTGATGTGAAGTAGAAATAGTGTTGGTGCGAGAATTGATCCTTGCGGAACACCAGCATTTATGAGTAGAGTGTCAGATGAAACTCCATCGACCACTACATGGAGAGACCTGTTTGAGAGAAAACTAGCAAGCAGAGAACACAGCTGAGGGGGCAAGCCATAAGACGGAAGCTTGGCGAGGAGTCCCTGGTGCCAAACTCGATCGAACGCCTTGGAGATATCTAATGCCACAGCTAAAGTTTCTCCATACTTTTCAATAGATAGATGTGAGACGTAAGCGAGCAGGTCACCAGTTGATCTCTGATGGCGGAAGCCATATTGCCTATCGTTGACAATTCCTGAGTCTTCCAGATATTCCATGAGCTCGATGTTGATGGCTTTTTCCATGACCTTTGAAATAATAGATAGCAGTGCGATAGGTCTGTAGTTGCTAGGTAGGGCCTTTTTCCTTTTTTTAGGGACTGGCTGTACTCTTGCAATTTTCCAATTGGACGGAAATACCCCCAAATTGTAAGAGTGGTTGAACAACTTGCAAAGAACAGGTGTTAGTTCGGGGGCACATTTTTTGAGAATAATCGGCGGGATTCCGTCAGATCCACAGGCTTTGTTGGTGTTGAGACCCAGCAAAATCTTTCTGATAGTACGTTGGCGAAAGGTGATCTCGGGCATGTGACTGTCGATAGGTGTAATGTTCGGGGGTTGTTTTCCCGATGAGTCCAGAGTGGAATTTCCAGCAAATAGGTGCGCAAAGATATTGGCTTTTTCCTGGGCAGTCGTTGCTAGTGTTCCATCTTCTTTGGTTAGAGGAGGAAATGAGCTGGAAGTGAAGTTTCTTCCCACAGCTTTGGCGAAAGACCAAAATGAACGGGATCCGTTAGGACATTCAACAAGTTTTGATCTTATTTTGGCATTGTGGGCGTCTTTTGAGCATTCTATTGTCTCTTTGCATATGGTATGCTGCCTGTTTGGAAGCCACAGCTCTAGAGCAGTTTCTGTTAAACCAGGTCTTATCGGATGATGTTCTTCTTTCGGTATTCGGTATGTAAGTTTGCATCCCCAACATGATGATTTCAGAAATTGTCTCAGCACATCGTGTTGGATCTACTGAAGAGAAACAAACTCTCTTCCATAAAAACGCTGAGAAAAACATACGAAGACCTTCCCAGTCGGCCGAATTGTAATGCCACATGAGACGGGGTGGTATTGTGCAGCTCGATGGTAAATGAAAAGAGCATGTTGTGGAGATGAGGGTGTGATCAGAGTTTCCAAGTGGGGCACAAACTTCTATTCTATACGGGTCAGGATTGGTGGTGAGGAAAAGATCTAGTGTATTGGCAGACTGGTTGTTGACATCAGGGATGCGGGTTGGTAGCTCGACCAGTTGTTCTAGACCATAAGTGATGGCGAAGGCCTCGGCTTGACGACCTGCATCATCTGTTTTGTTAGAGAATTTGAGCCAGGCAGCGTTATGTACATTGAAGTCTCCCATGATTATCGTTTCAGCTGTTGGATGGTTCTCCTGAATGTAGTCCAGTTTGAGTGATAAGAACTCAAAGAGGTCGTTATATGAAGGTTCATTAGGTGATGAACCCCAATTAAATGAATAAAATAAAAGTGTATCTACATTTCAGAATAAAAAACGGATAGGTCTAGAGCTATATTTCAGTTCCTATTATGAGAGTAATAAATAATTATCACCGTATTCCATGGGCGTACGAGGTTAATTCTAAAGTTGATGTCATTGGATAGCTTAGGAAAAACTAAGATAGTAATGTGCAAGTAGATATAGGATATCATGGATAAAACATATATAGAATTTTCCGAAGAACCCAAAAATGCAATAATATACTGGGTGTCCCATTAGAAAAAACAAAAGTTTATATTATTACTTTTCAATACGACTTTCAATTGTTTTTCTATTTACATTTCCTGGCGGTTCAGAAAAATGCTACAACTTTTCTGATTTGACCAGTTTTCTAGCTCTTTAAATAAGGAGAATATCTATTGGTCCAAATATAACCAATAACCCTGTAAAGTTGGTTCAAAGATATTTCGTACCTGCTCAGTGACTGTTGATATGATTAGCCCCTAACAATGGACAACGCTTAAGTATGCTCTGTAATTTCCTGTTCCAGGCTCTGTAATGTCCTGTTCCAGGTAATGGAATAATGAATTCACAACTACCTACCTGATTATCTTTTCCTTACTTCGAAAGTTTTTTTCAACAAATAATATTATGTAGTTATAATTTCGTCCCTGTGATGAGAGATAACAATAAGGTCGGATTTGTTTCACAAATGAAGGGTTTTTCTAAGAAAATGATTATAAGCTCAGGTAGAGGCACAGGTAGATCAGTTACTTTGGCTAGTTTTTGTGAATATTTGCTGAGAAACGGATTAGTAAAAGAGCGCTTTCTAAAAATTATAAAATCAGTATTCTCAATGTGTTCAACGCTGTTCGCCACCAAGATGCAACATTCCAAGCTACAAAAATTGTTGAAATGTGTTCGAATATGACTGGAGTCGGACAGCCAACAATATAAGTTACGTTGTGCCTCAGCAGTTGTGTGGTTCGTAAGGCACCTTGTAGCTCTTTGAAACCAATTTTGTATTGATTAACTCTTCTTCGGAGTTCACCTTTCACACAATTAAAGATATACTTTACTCAATGCTTCAATAAAGAACAAAAATGCAGGTTACAAGTGACAAAAATGGAATAGTCAAAATACGCACCTCAGATAATTTATAACAATACAATACAAATAATAGTCTTTCGTTGATCTTCGGTTTGAATAATAATTTACGGTGGAAGCTTGATCAGCGTAGATAAACTTCGGTAGAAGCTTGGTCTGCGATTTGTCTAGTCGCCATGAGGTCTGGGAGGCAGGGCCGGACTTATACCGACTTTTGCACGAGGATAAAGGCGGCCCCATCAGGTCACCAAAGAGAAGTAGAGGAAGAAAGGAAACTGTAATAAATGAGGATGGAAAGACTGCCATCAGAAGAATCATACACTCGTTTTACTTAAAAAAAAATACCTACAAGGATGATTTTATTCCACCCATGGGTAGGAATAAAATATGGAAAACTTTGATGAAAATGAATTTTCGTTATGGAAAAATTCAAACAGAAAAACACTTTTAATAGAGAAAGACGAAACAGTTTCGAAGGGAAAACAGGAATATCTATTATATGGACGAATTTTGGTTGAATGGAGGATATCCGTTGGTAAAATATGGCAGTATAAAAATATAAAATTCGCGAGGCTAGCTTTTATGGTCCACTGGAATGGAAGCACCTTCGGGAAAAGGTAAAAGATCAATAATTACTCATATTGGTAGCAAAAATGGATTTGTCGATGGTGGCTTACTCTCATTTCAATCAAAACGAACTGGAAACTAGCATGAAGACATGAACGCTGATGTTTTTGAAAAATACTTCCAGCAAATGCTAGATCTTATTCCTCCTATAGTCATGGATAATGTCAGCTACCACTCAAGAAAATCCGAAAAAATACGTCTTCTTGCAGAAAAAATTACATCATTTATTCGATTCCTTCAAATAAGAAGCCATTTCACAAATATATGCTGAAAAAGGAGCAACTGGAAATTGTAAAGTTGAATAAACCTCATCGTACGAAATTTGTTGTCGACGAAATCGCTTCAAAACGGAATATAACGGTACTTCGCCTTCCGCCATATCAGTGTGAATTAAACCCCATAGAATTGGTGTGGGCGCCAGTGAAATGGTTTGTAGCAAGGCATAACACTAAATTTAAAATAAGAGACGATGAAAACCTCTTGCAAGAGGGAATAAAGACAGTAGATTGCGAAAAATGGAGTGAGTGCGGCGAACATGTTATTGGAATAGAAGATGGAATGTGGGAAGCTGATAACATGCTAGAAAACACTGAAGTGCCCTTTATTATTTCTCTGGACCCCAACGACGATAGTTCATTGGACTATTCGAAATATGATGACTAAAATTTTTAAAATTAAGTTGTATTGTAAATAAAGTTTTTTTCCATAAATATTTATATTTATTCGAATTTATATATTTTTATATTATTATTACTTTTATATGAGTTTTTATCTACTTAATATTGAAATAATTAATATCTCAATTATCTGCCTATTTCTATAATAATAATTATGTATAATTATTATTATACTTATTGGTAGTTAGGCCGCTGTCACATAAATTTCATTCAGAAAACTCCTTTTTCTATTGTTATGCAAATTAAAGTGGTTCTAATTTAAACCGATTCGGGGTATGTACGTATTAAATAACTGAAATACGGAATTTTTAAAAACATGTTTACAATACAACTCTCAAGTTGTCCACCCTGTCTAATGGGTTCTGTCATTGCAAATTTACATTTTATCACTCTCTCACATTAGAAAACAGAGTATGATGACAAACACAAACAGATGAAAATATATTGATATAATGAAGTTGAATAGTTCGTGAGAAGATGAGATCAGTGGTCAATTAATTTATGACGTATAGCTTGGTGGGCGCCCAGAATCAATTAATTTCTATCTTTTTTTTAATAGAATTTTGACATTATTTTTGTATCAGGTCATATTGTGCAAGCGGGGGGAGGCAAGTGAGAAAACCATATTTGACCAATCGACTTTTTGTGCTCTCGGTAAAACCACATTACTCCTAGTGGTCATTGTTCTTGGTATCCAAATAATAGTATGGTATTAAAAATTGGTCTGTTCCTCAAGACAGCCGACTACATAAACCTATAGAGTAGGTGTATATTCAAAAAACAACTAATTTTCAGGCTAATGCCTCGACGGGCGTTGAATTACATCCAATGGATAAACGTGCAAAGTCCTACAAGGTACTTTGCAATGATTGATGTCTGCGTTACCTGATTGAAACAATTAATGTCAATCCATTTCCTAGTATTCACTGGGATTAAATAAGCAGGATGGAGCTAACTCCATCTCAACTCAACTACTGCAATTAAAACATTACCAACTCTGAATGTCATCCTGAATTCCATGACAGAAATATCAGCAATAATAGACAGTAATCTGTAACATTATTGATAGGCATCAGGTAGAATAGGTAAAAGTTTAAATATTATTAAAAACCTAGAAGTCTTCCATATTTGTTATGACGAAAATCACACGTATAAAATATAAAAAACAAGTACAAGTACAACAGTAAAAACACCAAGGCATGTCGGATACCAAATCATCAATAAATATTCCGGCGTATCAGCAAGCAACTGTTTACTTGACTGAAAGATGATTTGTTGTTATTTAATATAAATACCTGACATCTGAACGTGAATTTTGAAAGAGAGGATATAAAACAAAAGTAGAAAGCGATATTTTTAAACAAAGGTTACACCTAGCTGAGGAGGTCAAAAATACAAGGAGGAACTGAAGTGATATCCAAATTCAACAATGGCATACCGTAAATTTGTTAAAATAAAGCTGGAAATTAGAAAAGGGTATTTTATTAATTGAAAACAAGGGAGATAACGAAACTAATACAATAAAATTGTTTGTTCATTCAAAGAACTGACATCACTTTTACTCTTGGAGGAAGTTGATTTCGAAAGTTCCAAGAAGATTAAGTTTATTGCTTTTATCACAAAAGTGTGAGGCTTTTAGGTCCTTATCGATTTGAAAATTGTGTTCGGAGTTAATGAGGTGATCAGCAATTTATATTTGTGTTGGCTTAGAGAATGTTAGGATCAGGATGTTTTTCAATAATTTTGACATGTTCCATGACTCTGGTAATGATCTTTCTTCCACTCTGACCGATATATTGGGCATTGCAAGTTGAAAATGAACAAGAACTCCAGACCTGTTTTGTAAAGGAATGTTGTATTTAGTATTACAAACTGTTTTTGATAGGGAGTGACAAGCGTAGAATGAGACAATAATATATTTATGGAATTTATTCAAAACGTTTCATAACATCATAGGAAACTTTGCCTAGGAAAAGAAGTGAAGTGAATGAAGAAATTTTGAATCTACCAAGAAAGAAGAAATGAGAGGACGGTCCAAAGATTTCGTCATAAGTCAGTGAATACCTTCATATTCTGACTACGACAACAGGCATTCAAATATTCCAAGCATTTCAAACAAATTGATTCACTTTTATATAAGCAAAATTGTTCCAATTCCAACATAAATATTGATATAAACAATAATTAGAATGTTTGTCGGAGTTAAGTTGGGATTCCGTATATGTTGGAGGAAAAATTATTGTTTTCTTGCCGACGTTTGGAATTCAATTAAATTCATCTTCAAGGCTCTGTAACAATGGTTTTTCATATAATAAAGTATAAAAAATAACTAGAATGTTCTTAATTTTGTTCTACAAAAAAATTAGTATAAAGAAACGTGCCTAAGGCTCGTACTGGAATCTTGCCTAATCTCCAAAGAAGTATTTTCCGGACTTGTTACGCAAATTAATATTTTCTGAACCAATATAGTAATCAAAAAAATATGAAAACTTGAGTTTAGTTTTGTTTTTGTTTGATAATTTCACCCTTGAAATTCAGATGATCTTTCCCCAAAGAATCCACATGCAATCCATTTGCACAGAATATTCTCTGAAACTCCGAGGCATTTATCCAAGTCCTGAACAAACATAACTGTGATATTTCCACCTCTGAGAGATTCAGCGTTAATTACAGTCGGAACTAGGTTATATCTTACCATAGGGTGCATTTATAACTGGTATCAGTTCAATGCCGGATGAAATTAATCTCCTGGGTAAATGACTGGTATTATATTTGAAAATTGTTACACATCGTTTTGTTACTATCAAAATCATACTGAGAAAATCAAACGAGTTGAGAAAAATTGGGAAAAGAATGAATCCACTGAAAATAGTGAATAATATGCTCAAATATCGACTTGAAAAGATGTTCATACGCTGGAAAAGTTATCTGGTTCATAGAAAAGGAGGAAACTCTTTCCATACATTAATTTTGCCCCCTCTTATTCACGATTTTTCGGAGTACCTATCTAAAATTCTAGAATTGCTGAGGAGGCCAAAGACAAATCGATTTTTTATACAGTGCGTTATTACGAGTTAATTATTATCGGAAGTAAAACTCGGACAGGTCGAATTTGTATTTTAGGTTTCCACCTTTTTTTTCAATGATTTTTCCCCACCTTCTTACAAGATATGACGTCATCGATTTTTTTCAATTGAAAAGGTTTTTTTTATATAAAGAATTGAAAGCACCTATTTTTCTGTGTTCAACCATACCACATACGTCATATGTAACACTTCGAATTACAGTATACCGAGTATAATGGAAACCACTGTTCATATTTATTGAGATTCATTTGATTATTTATTTTGCAATGAAAATATCTATAGTAAATAGTGAAGATAAACAAATAATAAATTCACAACCGAGCTCCTTGAGAATATCCAAGAAGTCTGATGAATTCTTGGGTTACGTTTGACAACATCCCTGTGTAATTCGCTGAATTTCTGTTCGAATTCTCTCTTTAAGGTCTTCCAAATTGGTAGATCGATTCATGTACACTTTACTTTTCAAGTAACCACAGAGAAAAAAGTCCATGGCAGTTGAATCTGGGGACCTAGCAAGCAATTCAATCTGACCGCGTCGTCCAATCCAGCGATTGGGAAAGGTTACATTGAAATCTTCAATCACTCAAGCATAATGAGGACCTGATCCATCCTGATGGAACCAAGTATTCTGGAAATGTTAGAGTTGAATATGGAACTACATAAGTTTGTAACATTTCCAAATAATTTTCACCCGTCACAGTACCGTCAAAAAAATATGGTCCTACAATGGTATTCCTAAGAATCCTAGCCCACACGGTTACTTTTTGGGGATATTGGGTATAAGCTTCCATCGACCAATTGATATTTTCTGTTGCCCAATAACGACAATTTTGCGTATTCAGGGTACCGTTTATACATAAAGTTAATTCGTCGGAAAATTAGACATTAAATTCAAAGGCATAATTTGGATTACACTTCTTGCATAATTTCACAAAACTCCATGCGTCTATCGAAGTCGTCATCATTAAGTTCAAGTATGAGTTAAATTTTATATGGATGTAATTTGACTTTTCTTAGAATTTTCGGCACAGGACCACGACAGATCTCATTGCTGTCAGATAAAGTTGTAATTGAACATTGAGGATTTTCTTCAATTCCAAGTAATACTTTCAATTGACTGTCTTCGGCAACGGTAGGCCTGCCACTCTAGGCTCATCCCTAACATTGCCAATCTCATAAATTCATATAATATTTTGCTTACCGTCGATTTCTTATTGGTTCTCGATCAGGATATTTTTCATTAAAGATGTTGCATACTTCTGCCATACTTCCTTTCACGATCGCCGTAACCTAAGATCATCAAAACTTCTATGACAGCACCATCGAAATTTCAAATAATTTCTTTAAGGTACTATTTTTAGAAAGGTATTATTGAATATGCTCGATATGCTGCACAACAAATCAATTCAATACTGACATATGCAATGGTAACTAGGAACTAATTGTCTGGTTGGCAATATACTCGTACTAACTACTGAGTAATTCTCAGGTTTTCATTGCAAACTGAATAATTGAAAGAATGTTAAGAGATATGAACACTGGTTTCCTTTATACTCAGTATATTGTAACTTGAAGTGTTACATATGACGTATGTGGTATGGTTGAACTTTAGGAACGCACTGTATATGTATGCTATGCTTATGGGGTCAGTGGATCGGTGGTAGAAGCACCTACCTTCTAACCACTGTGTCCCACTCGAGTGGATTCAAACGGAAAATATTTCAAGCAGTCTCAGATCCCACTATATTAGGTGAGGTCTCGTTATTTAAATTTATACAAGTTCTCATCAAAACGTCTAAGGGTTAGGTTGAGGAAACTTAGCGGTCAAAGTACTTTTTTTTCATCCATAGATTTCATCATGATATTATTAGCATATATATTGAAAATATTTGCATTTATATTGTACTGCTAGATTTCTATGAATATTCCGTCTACTCTATGAAAAATATATGAACATGGTCACTGATATTTGGTATATTAAATTCCTCAATTTGAAGTCGGGGCACTAGTTCGACAATTTAAATACAGGAAATGCATTATCTCCGACCCAAAAACCAATTAGGCTGTTATTGAGGAAATGAACAATATATATTTTGTTTTAACTTTAATTTCAAATGTAACAATAACACCACATACATATATATCTCTATCTATACTATAATGAAATTGAAATTTGTTTGTTTATTTGTTCGAGCATCACGCATAAACTAGTTAACCGATTTTGATACAATAATTAAACCACATTTTTTCACAACCCAGTACAACCATAACTGGATAACAAGATAATAGGATAACGATATAACGGCATAACGGGGTAACGGGATATCAGCAAAACGGAATAATGGGATAATGGAGAAACGAAAGATAAGAAAAATGTAAAAGGAATCAATGACAGGATACGGGATAACAGATGGCAGCAAACGGAATAACGGATATTGGGCTTGGATCCCTAAGTGTTAGAACAACCCCCTAAATATTTGAATGATTTCAATCTATGTAGCTGTTAATGGAAAAAAAAACAGCAGAACACTTCAATTTTATGTTAAGTTTTGCCCAAGGAGAAATTTTTTCATTTCTGAAATTTGGCAGTAAAAAGTATCATGAAACAGGTTATATCTGAAAGGGTATCAGTAAGATGTCTAAAAACCCTGGTGAATGAACTGATTCGATATTGTTTAGATTTTTGAGGGGACACCACCTGTTACTTCAACAGAGCTTCTCTCTCTGTGGTAGATGGCGCCGTCCAAAAATGTTTGTCTATATTCTCGCTTAATGTCAGAACCTAATTTCTGACATCTGCAGCATCTTATATGGAATTATTTTCAGTGTTGTGTCGGTATCTATGAGTTTTCCATCTCTTTGATATGAAATCTTGTTTAGCTTATTCCTGAGTTTGTTCTTCAAACAATCACTCGTTAATCAGTTCATTAGTGCATGAGGAATTGTTCATTTTGAGGTAGTGTAGTGTGTAAGGATACTTTTTGTAGAATGGGCCACATTTGTATTTTGTGTGGACTAAAGCCGCAGATTTTTCGCGAATTTTCGCCTTTTTTCAATACCAAAAGCAAGTACAAATCTTGACTAATTGACTAATAATGATATTTCCATAGTTCATTATATTGTATGCATTGAATTTTTTATTTTCTGCAATTTAATGACAATTTCATTTCCACTTCTCCGTCTGTCAAAATGAAGTCAACCTCAAATCTAAATCGTACAAAATACGAAAAACAACACGACAGTGCTTTCTTTGTACAATGTTCGGGGACTTCGAATTCAAGCTTTGCTATTGGTGAAGTTTGACAGATGTCTCTTTCCAACCAATAGCAAAGCTAGAATCAAAACCCGCGCACAGTTCGCCTCAAAAAGAAATCTGAGGAAATAAATATACCCTGTTACTGAATTGAAACTGAATCGAAATTGGCGCCATCTGACACACTAGTGATCTCTATTATCAAGTAGGCCAAGTGTCGCCAAGTCGATCCCAAACTTCTACAGGTATAAGTGCAAGCACCAGGGTTTTCATACATCTTAGGTATCAGTAATAGGAGAATGAAATTTTTTATATTAGGTAAAGGTACGTACTAAGGAAGGATTTTCCAAAATTCAGATCACAAGCGGTTAAAACTTCTCTCTGAATTTTTGAATAAATGTATCTCCTAAATAATTGATTTTATAATGGACTGTGTCTTTGCGAAGTTTCAACTAGAAACTAGAGAAAATTTAGTGTTAATACATGAAGAATACATTATCTCAACGAACATTATGGTTGGCTAAGCTGACGTCATTTTGAGTTTCGAATAGGTCGGCACTGAATTGGGCTTAGCTGAATTTTATGTCATATTTACGTCAGATTAACCAGTATTGGAAAAAAGTTATTCAAGAGTCGAAAATTGGAATGTCAGACATTTAGCCAAATTGTCTCAATAATTGTCGTTTCAACCGATTCATCACCGAAAATTGACTATGAGGAATAAATCATTGGAAGTTGAAAGAAGAAATGAGAAATAAATAAACCATTGGAAGTAGAAAGATGAAATGAGAAATATTGATTAAAATTCTTTTGCACTAATTAATATGGCTTTTTTTCAATTTAGGAAACGCGTAGTGTTGACATGGCGTCATTTATTGAAATTGATTTTCACAAGAATTTTGCAAATTCTGAAATCGAATTAAAATAAAATATTTTATAAAAAAGTGGAATCTTCTTGAAAACCATGCAGACGAATTCGCAGGTATATAAACGGAGAAAAACATAGATATGTCAATTTTCATCTACAAAACTATCAATTTAAAAAAATCGGCAAAATGAGTCATTTCTTTTTTGCCGAGATTAATTGCATGTCATGCCCCTTACCCCTATATCACGAAGATTGTCGCTAATAGGATAATTTAATTTTGCATAAATGTTGGTGGAGTAGGGTTAGAGTCTAGTTCATTGACAACATTACATATTTTGAAAACATTTGTAGCAGGTCTTATGAAATTAAAAATATTTCTACAGGGTGATTGGAAAGTACTTTGATAAACTTCGGGAGGAGATTTCTCACAATATTCTAATATGAATTGTTCTAATAAATATATATCCGGAAACGCTTCGTTTCCAAGATACAGAGTGTTGAAGTTTTTTTTTTTTTCCAATACCTTTCGAAATACTGACCTTACTTGAACGAAAATTGGTATTGAGTGGTTTTTCGAGGTGTCGAATTCGAACCTGATGTTATTATTGCTCTTACTCTTAGGGGGCGCCACCTACACGTCTCTTTCTTTTTTGAAGATTCATAACTTTTTTTAGCGTACTTCTAGCACATTTTTCAGTGGAAAAATCAATTCCTCTATCATATCTACGTAAAACAGCTACAATTATTACAAGTCGCTATAAGCAACCGTTTTCCATGTATTTGGACTTGAAAATTTCAAGTCGATTATCGATGCGTGTTGAAGTTATTACCATTATTTTGCATTTTTCACAAGAATGCTCAGGAAATGAATTTGACGTTTGAGTAAGTAGTTTTGGTAATTACATATCATGTGACAGTTAAACGTTTTTTCGTTTTGTTGAAGTTTCTGTAAGTTTTAAAACACCAATTCAGAAAAAATGGATTATTCAAACAATAATGCTCATTTAGCTGATATGCATTTTGTTTATGGCCTTGCGGATGGCAATGCGCGCAAAGCAAGACGTATTCACCAGGAGCGATTTCCTGATCGAGTACTGCCTTCAGCTCCAACATTTACCAGTCTTCACCGTCGTTTGGCAGAAACAGGTAGCTTTAAGAGGGCAGCTGATATTATTGGAAGAACACGAGCAGTCCGAACTCCAGAATTGAAAGAAGCTGTTTTGAACGCTCTCGAGGAGAATCCAAAAACAAGTAGGTACAACAATAATTGCTGAAGCTCTCAATTCTACTCAGTCCACAGTTTGGAGAATTATCCACGATCAACAATTTTATCCATACCATATTCAAAGGGTACAAGCTCTTTTGCCACGAGACTTTCTCCAACGCATTACTACGTGTCAGTGGTTTTTGAGAAAATTGGCTGGAAATCCTCAATTTTTAAGATATGTACTCTTCACGGACGAGGCAAACTTCTTTCGAAATGCTATCACAAACTTTCATAACAACCATATTTGGGCTCTGGAAAATCCGCACGCAGTTAGTGAAAGACATTATCAGTATCAATTTTCTGTAAATGTATGGGAGGCAATAATTGATGATTACTTGATAGGTCCATTCTTTCTTCCGTTTCGACTGAATGCCGCAACTTATAGAGACTTTTTAGAAAATGAATTGCCGGAACTACTTCAGAATGAACCATTAGAAATTTGTAACCGCATGTGGTTTGTGAATGATGGGGCTCCGGCACACTGTCTATCCAAACCGATGGATCGGTAGGGGTGTAGAAGAACCTAACCAGGCGTGGGCGCCAAGGTCCCCAGATCTAAACCCGCTAAATTTTTTGGCGACATTTGAAGTCACTAGTTTATAAAACTCCAGTAGCGAACGAGGAAGATCTGAGAAACCGAATAGTAGACGCCTGTGAAACAATAAGAAACACACCAATAATTTTTGAGCAGGTACGAGATTCAATAACTAGAAGACTGAATGCCTGTATCTTTGCTGTAGGTGGACACTACGAACAATTTATCAGAATACAATCCAGTTTGCTTCATTTTATTCTATTCTATTCTAATAATAAGACACCAATATTTTTGAGCGGGTACGAGATTCAATGACTAGACTGAATGTCTGTATCTTCGCTGGAGGTGGACACTTTGAACAATTAATTTGAATACAATTTAGTTTCCTTTATTTTTTTCTACATATTCAAAATTTCTTGGAAAAAAATGTTGATATTTCTTGCAAATTTTATTAAAACAATTACAGATTTTGCACCCTTGATACAAAAATAACTATTTCAAACGAGTTAAAATAAATAGAATAGGTGGCGTCCCTTACAAAAAACCAAGCTACTTACTTGAACGTCAATCATTTCCAACATTCTTGTGAAAAATTCCAAAATAATGGTAATAACTTCAACACGCATCAATTATCAAATAATCGACTTGAAATTTTCAAGTCCAAATATCTAGAAAACGGTTGCTTCTAGTGACTTATAACAGAGAAAGCTTCCTGACGTGGATATGATAGAGGAATTGATTTTTTCACTGAAATATGTGCTAGAAGTACGCTCAAACCAGTTATTGATCTTCAAAAAAGACATTTAGGTGGCGCCTTCTACGAGTAAGAGCAATAATAACATCAGGTTTGAATTCGACAACTCAAAAAACTTCTCAATACCAATTTCCGTCCAATTAAAGTCAGTATTTCGGAAGTTATTTGAAAAAAACGAAAATAAAAATTCAACTTCAACACCCTGTATCTTGGAAACGAAGCGTTTCCGGATATATATTTATAAGGACAACTCCTGGAGTTTGTCAAAGTACTTTTGAATCACCCTGTATATCTGAGAGTTAGAAGTAATATCACCGAGTTCCCAATCTGAATAAAATATCGCCAAGTGAATATTATTATCAGAAGACAAAATACAATTCAACGTTACATTGCAAAGGTTCGGCGTACCAAAAAAGGATTTAACAAAACTATTACTGATTATTTTCATATTATTATTCTCTAAATCGTTTTTTTTTTTCAAAACGTCAAAGATAAATCAATTTCATCAATTTTAAGATTGAAGATAGATCAATCTACCCCTATTATAAAACAGGTTATATCTCGAAGAGTATCAGTAATAGAAAAAATTTGTTTTACAAGAGAGTAGCATTCCAAGGGCGTAATAAGTTTTTTTTCCAAAATGCTAATCCTTTAAATTACTTTCGAAATATAAGAATAATTTTCAAATTTGAAACTGTTAATTTTTTTCATCATGCACTATTTTGTTTTCTTCCATGTTTCAACCTAGAGAAGTTAACAATACATAAAGTTTACATTATCCCAACCTTAATTAGGGTTGGCAGAATTGACGTTGGCACTGAATTCAGCGAAGGGAATTCTTGTCATATTTTCGTCAGATTCACTAGAAAAATCTAAGGTAATTTAAAAGTGAGATTTGGCCCTTTTCAATGTATTCATCACCTAAAATCGGCTATATGAAATAATAAAATTTAGGAGATATTTTTTTTAATTATATCCGCACTACTAGGGAAAATTCTCAATAACCTCACGTAAGGGAAAAAATTTTAGCATACTTATCAAAATTGTATTTTGCATAAAACCAAAAAAGCGCGAGCATAAGCTAGTATGGAAATAAAATAATAAAATGATGATTGACCTGTCCAAGAGTTTTTTTCAAGTATGTTTATTTTAAAGTTTTGTGCGGTGTTGGATTTGAATATATTGTCATTTTTCCGCCCCCTTGTTAGCTGAGTATCTACCACCATGTGAATTCCCCCCTCATACAATCCTCTACAACGGTTTATAGATTATCCATACTCGCTAATATCCTAAGTTTTCTCTCCAAATAAATCAAAGCAGCACTGTGTCTGAAATTGAATTCCCGCCTCGGGACTATTGAGGTATTTAAATTATGTGTAGCTTGCATAAATCTGTTCACTGGAGAGGCCTGAGTGGGAATATCTCTTTGGTGTTGACGCGTACTCGGGAATTCTGCAGAGACAATGGCAGAGGGCTTGAAACTATCGAGAAGTTCGATGGAAAGAGCAGAGTAAATAGCCGGAGATTACGCGTGGGGAATTTGAAAGGGAAAATGCTGAGAATGGAATTTCGTGGATAGAAAAAGTGCGATGGTCGGCGATTTGCATTTTATGGAGAGCAATGGGTAGTCAAATATTGACCTACGTTCTTGGAGATGATTCATTACAATGAAATATTTTTCAATATTTCAAGTTTAGGAGTGTTATTTTATCTTATTAGTCAGCAGGCTCTAAATGCCCACATGGAAAAAGCAGTTCACACACTCATGCTGACAAATAGGGGAGCCCAGGGCAAAAAGTAATCTATACGCACTCCGAACCTCTTTTCGAATATGGAATCATTAAATGAGGAAGTGAAATAAATGTAGACCTTGAATAAAATTAAAATCAGTTTGCTATCTCACAGAACTGTTCTATTTAGAAACAAAAATAATGGACATGAAACAATTATACTTCTCGAATCTTGCCACAAATCAGTTCATGAATAAACAAGGATTGGTGAGAAAAAGTTATCAACAAATTACCGGAGGCTATGATCTGGTAGAATTGGTAGTTTTTATTAGATAGTAATTAAATGATTGGTATTTGGGTTATGCAGCAGGCCAATAAGTGTACTCTTTTACACAGATTCCAAGCTTTCGATAATATTTATTATCAACATCAGGGATGCTACGAAGTAGGAAGACACATGAATATATAATAAAGAAAAAACAAGCCGGTTATAACTTACAGTGTAGGTGAGATTATGCGGCGATGATGTTGAAAATAATAATAATTTCATATGGATAAAACTGAGGATAAAACATCTTTCAGAACTCTCAGGAATCAACCACAATCCACATTATATTCGGAAACAATGTATTATTATGTTGAGATGATTGGATCGTGTTTTTCTTTGAAGAGGTTATCAACTAGACATGTGACTGAATAAATTCTCAAATAGACTGACACAACAGATAACATTGGCCACAAGTTAACTTGGCAATGGTATGGAATATTTCATTATATAGATTTGAATAAGAGTTCATTGACTATCATAATGAATTAAGAATTCAGACTCATGAACATAAGATGTTGTGGATTAAAAGAATCAAACTATGTTATTTTCATTCATAGGGGTAATCTGCTGATTCCTCTTCACATTAGGATTGCCTACAAAAATTAAATAAGAGTAAATCCCACTCAAGTGATTCGAATCCGTTTCTTCATTTACAGGATTTTCTGTATGTGAAATGTGAACCATCTCTGGTAGTGTTTCTTTCGTTCGATACAATTTTTACTGAATTTTAATCCATACAATGTGTCTCCTTATAGACATACTCACTAAGTCCACATCTTTCCGGGTGCAGTTAATTGTCACTTTTGTGAGCGGTGATGCGATCTTTCAACTGATGTCTGGATGTTTGTCCTATGTACTGTTTTTCACATTGTTGACACGGTATACAGTAAATTACATCCGAACAGCTGGAGCATGGGGTCTTGTCTTTTGATTTTGAAAACATTCTTTTGTGAGGTAAACATTTGTGTGAGCTACTCTAATGTTTTCCGAAAAATACTTGAGAGTTCTGGACAGTTCAGGTGTGATATCTTCAATAAAAGATAAAGAGGTATAAAAAGAAGATGTAAGAGAGGGGGTCTATAATTTGCATATTGACTGGTGGAATTGATGGTGTAATGATTAGATGAGAATTGGTCATGTCATCTATTGATGAAGTATTATACAAAATCTTCTCAAGGATATGCATTCTGTAGGAATAGGTTGTAAATAATATTAAGAGTCGTATTGTGAAAGGAACTGTCAGATATCCGGATTACTCTTGTTTTCATGGGTTGAATCAGACTGGCCTTCATACTCCGTTTGTGATACGACCAATAATTGATGTAACGACCAGAACTCATTGGTCCATGTTATCTGTCTGTCTGTCAGTCTATTTGAGAATTTATTCAGTCACATGTCTAATTGACAACCTCTCCAAAGAAAAACACAATCCAAACATAATAATACGTTGTTTCCTTATATAATGTGGATTGTGGTCGTTCCTGTGAGTTTTGAAAGATGTTTTATCCCCAGTTTTATCCATATAAAATCATCATTACTTTCAACATCATCGCCGCATAACCTCACTTCACTGTAAGTTATAACCGGCTTGTTTTTTCTTCATTAATTTTCATGTGTCTTCCTGCTTTGTAGCATACCTGATGATGATAATAAATATTATGGAAAGCTTGGAATCTGCGTAAAAGAGTACACTTATTGGCTGCTGCATAACCCAAATACCAATCATTTAATTTATATATATATATATATATATATATACATAAATAAATATTTGATTAGTCCTTGATTTCAATATTTCCGAACTTTTTATGATCCCAGGGGCTCATATGGAAGTAAATGAAAATAGACTCCCCTAGTTTCGAATCTCTCTCTCAATTTCAATCTGTGCTGCAGAGCGATGTGAGTTTTCATCTACCCCTAGAAATAGAATGGGGTTTTTGGTATTCAACGATCAATTCTTCATTCCGACTTTATCCTCATTATAGTACCTACCCCACAGAATTTTAACAGATTTTCAACTATTATGAATATGGACTTACAGCCAGATGATTTTAATTAATAATTAATTATTCTACAATATTATATTATACACAACAAAATTGATGATGATGAATCATTCGTGCAAAGTCAATTAGAAGTTACTCAACCTAGAAATAACTACAAATGGAACTCAAATTTAGGAAGCCAGGTGCTATGTATCATACTCGATGGATGTCAAAGGCTATTTACACTAGATTTTTTGTCCGAAAAAAACTTAGCATGAATCAAACACATCCGCACCCCAAAACTTTGAAATGACTGAGATTTTTTAATATTTTTCAACAAAACAAGGTTTCCTGGAAAATGTTCTGAATAAACGTATTCGTGTGTAAAGTCGATAGGAGTATTCTTTATTCTTTCTGAGGAACTTTTTTCTTACAAGTGCCTAGATGATACAATATTTTATTTCAAAATTTCAAATTAATATATACCTAATACTATGAAAAATATAATAACTGCCGGTTTCAAGGCAGAACACCGTGGTCCAAATTAACGAAATAGCGGAACTAATTCGAATTTTGGTAAAGTTTTCGTATTCGCTCCAAACTTTGTGAGAGGGTGAACAAAAGACCAGATAACCTCTTTTTTAGAATTGCGGGTAGCTATTGCAAAACATTTGCGATTTCCAGCCCTTCAAAGACGACCATGATATCGTGTACGTTTCTTGGCATCATTCGTGTACTTTTTCTTCCGAGTTCGATTAGCTCCAGAAAAAACATCTTGTGAATAATTTCTGTGGAACTTAGGTGAAAAGCCAATAAAGGTATGTTGTTTTCATTTCATGTTTGAGGTAAATGGGTCGATTATTTACTCAGTTATTAATAGTTATTTTCTCTGCTGTCATTAGAATGAACGTGCGTACATTTTCAACTTTCGTTAGACTTATGAAAAATTATTCACGATTCCCTGCTCTGAAAAAATATCCAATATATAGCCTGAAGCCTTTGTTAAAATATATATTGAACATTTGATTGCTCATACTTGCACTTTTTCGATTTTTTTCATTAATTGTGAGCCTCTGCAAGAGAGTATCGAACACGCATCAGATATATTTTGACCCATAATGAATAACCACCTCATTATTTGAAGTTAAACATTCAAAAAGAAATAATTTAAAACATTTGATCTAATACCAAAGTTACCACTTTTGAAATGAAGCCCTTTGCGGAAAATTTTGCCATGGTTCTCGTGAGCTATGAAAACAATTCAGCAAAAAGAAGGCTTAAATCTGATTTTATTGTTCAACCACCCCTTCTAAATACCACCCCTTTGTGACACGTTTTTGTTATGATGTTCCCAAGATTCTCGTCAACGTTGGAAGCAATTCCGCGCGCGAAAAAAGACTCGAATCTTTTTTTTTAGAACCACCCTTTCTGAAAACCACCTTTTGTGACAAAATTCTTCAAATATTTTTCCCCTGATTCACGTCACGTCTTAGGAGCAATTCCGCGAAAAAAGATGCGAATCAGATTTTGTTTTCGAACCACCCCTTCTAAAAACCACCCCTTTGTGACAAGATTTTTTTCCCCTGATTCTCCTCAGCCTCAAAAGCAATTCCGCAAAAAAAAGACTTGAATCTGTTGTTTTTTGTCCATCTGTTGTTTTTTGTCTAATCACCCCTTCTGACAAGTTTTATTTTTATTTTTACCATGATTTTCTGTGAAAAAAAAATTCAAAACTTTTTTTTCTAAACCACCCCCTCCTAGAAGCTACCACTTTGTGACAAACATTTAGTTCCGTTTTTTTCGTCATGGGGACCACTGTGCAGCGTAATGGCCAATGAAGATGAGGTTCTGAAAAAAAACCGGGAATTTTCCCCTTTGAGAATATTTTTTTAAATTCCTCTAACGTTGATAGTTTTGGAATTATTTGCAAAAATTCAAACCCATTTTTTTTATTTTTCAACTGTTAATATCTTTTGCATTTGTATACAGGCGGCCCAAGCAGCATTGTAGTGAGGGAAACTGATACTGCAACCTCGACTCGGTGGTTACCACGTAATCACCACTGAATCTACCACTATACAATAAGAATAACTGAAATTTTATATGTGTATGGTAATAGTCACGTAATTCCCATCTATGGTAGCCACTTCACAGTTCTATAACATTTGAGGTGTCTGAAATATTATGGCCAATGAGCAAATCACTTTAAAGGTTTTCAAACTAAAAATGAAAAATAACCGTTGCGGTAACCTTCCCGTACCACTTAAATATCACTTTCACACAGTCACTTTCAAGAGAGTATGATAGTTTCGGTGACGTTTTGATAACTTTCATAAAACCTTCAATGTGGCAGGCACTTGATTGTGATATGTAGTAATGGTTGCCACGTTCTTGCAATCTCCATAAGTGATAACTACAATTCGCATTCAATAAAGTCACTACAAATTAAAATAACCTTCAAAATTCACCATTCAGCACGATGACGAAAGCTAACCTAAGTTTTCTTAAATTATTTTATTTTGGCTCACAAAAAGTGTATTTAACCTGTTTCATGAAACATGAATGATTTTACAACAACCGTTGATTGGTCCGTGCGATGACGGAAACTAACCTAACTTTTCTCAGATTATTTTATTGTGGCTTACATAAAGTTTGTTTTATCTGTTACGTGAAACGTGAATGATATTCATTCAATATGAAATGGGTTATTCGTTTTCAATAGACAATGTCCCTCAATTTTGAAGTGGACGTGGATTGGTCAGCGCGATGACGAAAACCAACCTAACTTTTCTCAAATTTTTTTTAAAAACCTTTTGAGACGTGACTAATATTCATTCAAAATAAAATGGATTATGCGTTTTCAATAGACAATTTCTCTCTATTTTTGTATGAAAAGGTTAATTTAAATAGATCGGATCTCTGACTTGTGCTCCTAGCTGCTCAATATTTATACTCAAATTGTTAATTCTGTTTGCGTTAATTCCATCATTTCCATTACTAATTAATTGATCATTGTTACTTGATACTTGATAATTGTTGATTGGAGCTGCATAAATCCACTATATTTGCTACATGTCCCTTTTTATCAATTAATGAACATGTACCCGCAATTTCGAAGTTATAACTTTGATGTGGCAGGTTATAATAGCCCGGCGTGTTCGCCCCTTTCAAGGGTATAAGATCTATTGTAATTTTCAAGTTATAACTTTGAAGTGGTGAGTCATGGGCCTGCGACGTGTGTGCCACTTTCCAGTGGTGAAAAAGTTATTATTCTAGTTCCACTGGGCACTTTATGATGGGGGGAGCTTAAGAGTAGTATATTTACACTTTCTCCAAAAGCCGCCATATCCACAGGAATATGCTGGGTCGTCATCAATAGAGAAATGATCGAAATATTCATTAAAGATTTATTTGTCATCAGCACTGCATCAAATGTATTTTGTTACGTAAGTATTTGTTTCAGCTAACCAAGATTGTTAAAACAATGTTTGAGGGATTAAGTACATAATTTCAGAGGCGAGTTATTTTCAAAATATATTTTCCTTAATAAAATGTATTCAGATGGCGCGTGCTCACAATCGAACTACAATACCCATATTTCACATAAAACTTTCAATCGTTTTAATTTTATCCCGATCAGAATATCCAAATTCAATATACCTACTTGGGCGTTTGTATGTTCATATGTTATATATTTATATAGATGATCGAGCGTTAGAAATGAATCAGGCAAAATGGAAGAATGAGGAACATTTGTCACAAAAATATGATGCTGAACAGAGATAGAGCTACATATTATTTACACAAACGCAGTCAGTTGTTCAACGTGTCGGCCGCTACATATCCACGTTTTTGCCAGGTGTCCACAACGTGGTTGGAATGTGGCTATCTGAGATCCAGGAACGTAGAACGGAACGTAGCAGCCACCAAAAAAGTGTTCCCCATTTTGGTAGCCGCCGCGTGATAGAACCGTGTATATTACGTGGCAGTGGTTGTGGTCAAACACTTCAAAGTTTTCCAGAATTGTGGCCGCTACGTTCCGTCCACTTGAAATGCTACTTGATGGGTGTTATATAATAAGTGTCCGATATTTTACAGGACGATTCCTCGATTATTTATAAGGTGGAAAGTTCATATAAGCATGGGTCCACAAGGCCTTCATTTTTTGATATATAAAGTGTTTTGAAAATTTAATTTCATTATGATTTTTCGTGAATAATTTTCAAAACAATGTCCATATTTGGACGGAAATTGGTATTTGGGAATTTTTTGATATGATAAATTCAAATTTGATCTCAGTTTGTCCTTTAATTGTAGGAGGCGTCGCCTACAGATCTGCTCTTCATAAGTCGCTACAAGCAGCCGTTTTCGAAACATTTGTATTTAAATCAATCGATGCATCCAATCTCCTTCTCATTGATTCGCGAACTCTCTGAAAATAAAAGTATTAAGAAGGCTAGTAAGTTCATTCCAATGTTCTCATTGTGCTTCCATGTCAAAAAGAATATTTCGACGCAGAGTTAAATAGTTTTATTTATTATTAAAGAGATTATTTGTTGAAAAATGGTAAACTTTACCAATTTTTTTTTTTTATGTTCTGGTTCCCACGAAAAGGGATATCCTGTAATGTTCAGAGAACATCGTGGGAACCAAGGGAAAGAAGGTAGGAGTTGGTGTTTTTCTTAAATTTCTGGAGGTTGTATGCCTCGGGGAACACCTCCCTAGGCAATGAGTTTCAAGGCCCCGCTGTTCGTTGGATGAACGAGTCTTTGGAAAGTGATATTCTGCAGGTCTCCAAAGTGACCACGAAGGGGTGTGATGACTGAACTTGACGGGTTAGTCTCGGAGAGACTGCCAAAGCAGGAACGATTGTTGATATTTCAGAAGAGCATCGCCCATGAAAATATCTATAAAATAGAGACAAAACTTTATTACGGTGTTCCAGACAAGTGAGCGAGTTTGTGAGCGAGGCATCACCGACGAGACGAATTGCCCTTTTTTGGACAGAATCCAATAGCCTCAGGATATGTTTAGGTGCCGCGCTCCAAATATGGGAACAGTATTCCAGGACAGGTCGGATCTGTGCCTTATAGATCATAAGCAGCTGGGTGGGGGTGAAATAGCTCTTGGCACGAAACAAAAAACCAAGTTTTTGGGATGCACTTTTGGCAATGGACCTCACCTGATTTTCCCAAGAAAGGTTATTGCTGATAGTAATACCAAGCATCGATATGGATGACTTTAGTGGTATGGTTACTCCTGACAAAGTTATGTTAGGCACAGTGAGATCGACTTTTCTAGAGGAAATAAATGCTTGTGTTTTGTTTGCATTGAATTCTACCTAGTTATTAGATCCCCACTCGAGAATTGTTGCTGAGTCCAAATTTATATTATTAACATTTCTTCCTCGTTCATTTCTGGTTTCACGGGCTGATAAAGGGGCCCTGGAAGAGAAAGCGGTATGGAGGGTACTATCATCGGCAAAGCTGTGTACTGGACATGAAGTTGCTTTCAGCAGGTCGTTGATGTGAAGTAGAAATAGTGTTGGTGCGAGAATAGATCCTTGCGGAACACCAGCATTTATGAGTAGAGTGTCAGATGAAACTCCATCGACCACTACATGGAGAGACCTGTTTGAGAGAAAACTAGTAAGCAGAGAACACAGCTGAGGGGGCAAGCCATAACACGGAAGCTTGGCAAGGAGTCCCTGGTGCCAAACTCGATCGAACGCCTTGGAGATATCTAATGCCACAGCTAAAGTTTCTCCATACTTTTCAATAGATAGCTGCCATATATGTGAGACGTAAGCGAGCAGGTCACCAGTTGATCTCTGATGGCAGGAGCCATATTGCCTATCGTTGACAATTCCTGAGTCTTCCAGATATTTCATGAGCTCGATGTTGATGGCTTTTTCCATGACCTTTGGAATAATAGATAGCAGTGCGATAAGTCTGTAGTTACTAGGTAGGGCCTTTCTGCCTTTTTTAGGGACTGGCTGTACTCTTGCAATTTTCCAATTGGACGAAAATACCCCCAAATTGTAAGAGTGGTTGAACAACTTGCAAAGAACAGGTGTTCGGGGGCACATTTCTTGAGAACAATCGGCGGGATTCCGTCAGATCCACAGGCTTTGTTGGTGTAGAGACCCAGCGAAATCTTTCTGATAGTACGTAGGCGAAAGGTGATCTCGGGCATGTGACTGTCAATAGGTGTAATGTTCGGGGGTTGTTTTCCCGATGAATCCAGAGTGGAATTTCCAGCAAATAGGTGCGCAAAGATATTGGCTTTTTCCTGGGCAGTCGTTGCTAGTGTTCTATCTTCTTTGGTTAGAGGAGTAAATGAGCTGGAAGTGAAGTTTCTTCCACCAGCTTTGGCGAAAGACCAAAATGAACGGGATCCGTTAGGACATTCAGCAAGTTTTGATCTTATTTTGGCATTGTGGGCATCTTTTGAGCATTCTATTGTCTTTTGCATATGCCTCTAGCCTCGACATATGCTGCTCTGGTCTCAGGGCCCGGATTTTTTAGCCATCGATGGTATGCTGCCTGTTTGGAAGCCACAGCTCTAGAGCAGTTTCTGTTAAACCAGGTCTTATCGGATGATGTTCTTCTTTCGGTGTGCGGTATGTAGGTTTGCATCCCCAACATGATGATTTCAGAAATTGTCTCAGCACATCGTGTTGGATCTACTGAAGAGAAACAATTCCTCTTCCATGGAAACGCTGAGAAAAACATACGAAGACCTTCCCAGTCGGCCGAATTGTAATGCCACATGAGACGGGGTGGTATTGTGCAGCTCGATGGTAAATGGAAAGAGCATGTTGTGGAGATGAGGGTGTGATCAGAGTTTCCAAGTGGGGCACAAACTTCTATTTTATACGGGTCAGGATTGGTGGTGAGGAAAAGATCTAGTGTATTGGCAGACTGGTTGTTGACATCAGGGATGCGGGTTGGTAGCTCGACCAGTTATTCTAGACCATGAGTGATGGCGAAGGCCTCGGCTTGACGACCCGCATCATCTGTTTTGTTAGAGAATTTGAGCCAGGCAGCGTTATCTACATTAAAGTCTCCCATGATTATGGTTTCAGCTGTTGGATGGTTCTCCTGAATGTAGTCCAGTTTGAGTGATAAAAACTCAAAGAGGTCGTTATATGAAGGTTCATCAGGTGATAGGTAAAGGCAGCAAAGGAACTTAGTCAGTTTGGTATCAGATAGCTTGAACCACATCACATCAAAGTCTTTCGGTTCCAAACTCTCTTCACGCTGGCATGAAAGGTTAGCCTTAGCGTAAAGGCAGACTCCACCTTTGAACCTGAATCGAGAATGGAGTTCGTAACCAGGACAAAGCATATGGACCTTGTTGGTGGACGAGTTTACTTGTGTTTCTGTTAGAGCCAGAATATCGGGTTTTTTCGTCTGTAGGTGATGGTGGACGTCATTGATGTTCTTGTTGAGTCCGCGGATGTTGCAAAAATTAATCTTTAATGTTGAGTCCCCTCGAGTACCTCTCGCCCGGAAATCCGAATGGAGAGGTATTTTGCTTCCGGAGTGTTTTACTCTAGGAGACTTCATCATTATCAATGCAGAGTATGCATCATTATCAATGCAGAGTATGCTGACTTACATTTTACATACGGACTTATTTACGGAAATGCATATGAGGCTAGACGTTTGGAGCGTTATTCGAACCGCGCAACTCTTACTTCAAAAATGTTTTCAAGAATTCACGCTCGGTTGAAGGAAACAGGAAGTTTTGAGAAAGCTAGTCATCTGTCTGGTGCACATTGGACGGTAAGATCCCCAGAAACCGAGAAAGCAGTTCCTAATCTGGTAGAAGAACAATCGGAAACAATCTTCAGAAAAATAGCGCTGACGTTAAACATTCCTTATTTTCTGGTGTAAAAAATCTCAATTGATAATTTGTTATATCCCTACCATATTCAAACAGTTCGGGCACTACTTCCTCGAGACTTTCCGTTACGTTTCAACTTCTGTCGTTGGTTTTTCAATGCCTTATTCAAAATCTCTTCTTTGAAAATCAAATCCTGTTTGAAGATGAAGCAAATTTCTCACGCAACGCTATACGCAATTTTCACAACAATCGTTTGTGGTCAGAGGAAAACCCCCATGCAATACAGGAATCACATTTCCAAGAACAGTTAAATCTCAACGTGTGGGCAGGAATCCTTGGAGATGATTTATTAGGTCCATTTTTTATTCCGGGAAGTTTAAACGGAGAGAGATATCGTCATTTTCTTGAAGAAGATTCGCCTATTTTACTGGAAGATGTGCCTTTCAGACTACGAAATGAAATGTGGTTTATGCATGACGGTGCCCCGGCACATTTTAGCATTTTTGGATCAAACTTTCGCAACCGATGGATAGGTCGAGGAGGGCCTCCAATATGGCCCCCTAGGTCACCAGACCTTAACAGTTTGGATTTTTTTCTGTGGGTACATATAAAATCCTTAATTCACCAGACACTTATCCAAAATGAAGAAGAATTAAGTAATCGAATAATTAACTCTTAGAACGATTCAAAATACTCCAGGAATTTTCGAAAGAGTGCGCGAATCAATGGGAAGAAGATTGGTTGCGTGCATAGAGGCAGGAGGTGGACATTTCGAACAATTATTGTGATTTTCATTCAGATTTATATCAATTGTTCCGTTGTTTATTGTTGTATGAAAATTATAGAGTTGAAATGTTTCTATGTTGAACAAAAAAAAAAATTTCAAAATTGTTTAATTTTTTGACAAACACATGCATCGATTAATTTATATCAAAATATCTCGAAAACTGCTGCTTTCAGCGACTTTTGAAAGGCTCACCTTTTTCATTTAAAAATGATAAGAGGAATCGATTTTTCTTCTAGAAAATATGACACATACATGCCCGAGAAAGTTGTGACTCCCCAAAAGAGACACAGACCTGTGGCGGCGCCCCCTACAATTGAGAGCCAAACTGAGATCAAATTTGAATTTCTCACATTAAATAATCCCCAAATACCAATTTTCGTCCAAATATGGACATTATTTTGAAAATTATTTACGAAAAACCAAAATATTTTTTAACACCTTGTGAATGAAAAATGAAGGCATTGCGGACACACTTTTTTTATGAACTTTCCACCTCATAAATAACTGAGGAATCGTCCTGTGAAATATCGAACACTTATTATATAACACCCTGAATATACGGGTTTGAAACGTTCGCACTCCATTGAGCCCTTACTCGTATATTAATTCGCAGTATCAAGAATTGACATGCTTTTGAACTTGTGAACCAGTCTATAACGTGGCAGTGATCGCCTCAGCGAACAAATCCTACGTTTCAGAAAATATTCCCATTTGCAATTGTGAAAAACTGCGACTGATAATGATACATCCCTGAAATATCACAAACGAAAACTCATACTTCCCTAATTGCAAGGTAGGTAGTGTTACGTTATGCTGCAATAAACGCCATTTTGAATCCATTATAGAGATTAAAGCCATTTTCACAACGAGGCATCTTACTAGGATAGTTAAAGCATAAATTTGCATACAAAACCACTCACCAAGATGCAGTGTTTTTGTAGAAACAAAGAATGTTTTGCTTTCACTTTTCCTAGACTGATTGACAAAACGTCGTGCTACCATTCTGGATGAAAGGATATTATTAATAACAATAGTCATTTATTTGCCATGCAAGAAAATATAAGAATTGTACAATTCTTAAATATAAAGCACATAGCGAATGAATTAAACGAAAAGTAAAAGAAGTTAGGTTATATACAAGGTGTATCTTAAATGATGTCATTAATTTCAAGTGATTATTCTTTGTCATATTTTGTCAAAAAAAAGTTCATACAAACGTATGAGCGATTGTAAACTGGGCCGATTATCAGGTAATGCTCACTAATGAATATGAGTTTACATACCTTATTTCAGGTATGTAAACTCGGCCGCCTCAATTATCATGACACTTTATTTGAGGAAGATTACTTGCCAGGTAAACTACGTAGATTTCAGGGAATATATTCATAAAGTGGAAATACCCACTCACCCCCTTATAATTAACATGTTTTGCACCCTGGATACAAATAGAAGTGTCGAGGTTGATGATGATAAACAGTAGCATCTTGGTTTTGTCCAGTGACTCTCAGTCGTTTGCGTGTAACTAATTATGGATATACAAGTATCAGTCATGAAAAGTCAGTGTGATAATGTTGTTTTAATAATAAACAACTACAAACACAATTTTAAAGAAGAGTTGAAAACGGGCGAGAAGAAGTGGAGGTGCAAACAGCCAAAGTATTCTGCTAGCGTTCACACCTTGGGCAGTTATTATACCATCTCGAGATCAAATTTTACTCACAATCATGGTGCCTGCAACATTGAAGATATTCAACGAAATATCATCACAAGCTCAGCGAAAAGAAAAGCCGTTGATGATATCAATAGTCGGCCTAGTGAAATTTTACATTCTGTTATGGTTAATGAAGAAACAACAGCTCTCCAGACAAAGGATCTAACTCACATAAAACGCGATATATACAACGCTAGAAGTAAGTTACTTCCTGTGCTTCCTGAATCTCAAAGTGGAGTTCATAATGCACTAAAGACAAATACAAATTATCGCACAAACCGAGGTGAGAAGTTGTTGTCGGTGAATGATGAAGATTCTCACATACTAGTATTCAGTTGCTTACAAATCTGAAGAATATGTGCAAATGTAGCAAAAGCTACGTAGATAGTACATTTGACTACTGCACAAAAAAAAATCTGCAACTGTTTACTATTCACGGCTGCCTGAATAGACATTATATACCGCTTGTGTTTTGTGTGCTGCCGGACAAATGTACTGACACGTATGAAAAGTGCTTTGAAGACGTGAAGAAGGGCTGCAGCGACTTTTCTTCTCTTTTTTCCCCAAGGCAATCGTCGTTGATTTCGAAAAGGCTATCCACAATGCAGCTTGTACTGTCTGGCCGCAAGTCAAACTAATAGGATATAGATTTCATCTATCACAATCTTGGTGGCGTAATATTCAAGAAGTTGGTCTTGCCAAATAATACAGAAATAAAACAGAAGGAGAAAAATGGTTAGGATACTGTTTTGGACTTATGTTTGTTGACGCTGAGGAAGTAGGAGACGCATTTGCTTTTTCGAAGACTGCAATTCAGCCTCAAGGAATAAAAATTCAAACGTTTGCGAACTTTTTATTGGACAATTATGTGGCGGATTGTGCAATCTTTCCTCCAGATTTATGGGCTTCTAAAACGTCAAGGGCCGATAGACGCACTAATTCCTGTGAATCATTCAATTCAAATTTAAAAAACTATTTTAACGCGCCTTATCCTTCGATATTTGTTTTTGTTGACTTCTCATTAAATGATCAATGTGAAATATATGTAAAACTTCAAAGTTTGGACCGTATATACCGTTAATATATGCCTTTTTGGAATATAAGTGATATAACCTTCAAAACGTGTTTTTATATCCTTGCCATAGTGTGATATTATAATGTTGAAAAACTGAATCTGATTTTCAGTAGTAGGTTAGTTCACAAACATAGGTTACATGGTAGACCCGTAGAGTTCTTAGAACTAAGGTTTGGTATCATTAGTTTTACGATCGGCCGAGATAACATACCGTATTTTGGGGCGTCTTTTAATTGAGAAGATTATAAATCCTTAAGTGTCCGAGTTTACATCTGCCCAAACGTATGTCCTTACTTGCTTTGTTTCCGAGTAACAGGGTATCGAAGGCTTGATAAAAAAAATCGGTTTTTCATCAATTACTCAGAAGTCTTTTCGCCGATTTTGATTAAACTTGGCGTGTTTGTTCGCAGTAACATAAAATTATATTTTGAAGTTTAATTCCAGTGGCGTTGCAGAGGATAACCTGGTTGATATTTATGATAAAAATCATTGTGAGCTACTGTTTTTCGCTGAGGTTTGATATTATTTGAAATTGGTTATTGAAGCAAAGACAGTGGCGTAGAGATGACGGTCACGCATCATTAAAATTCAAAAATGTATGTGAAAAATATTTTTTACAGATATTTAACGCCATTTGAACAAACTTTGAAATGAAAATCTGTTTTACTAATAGATAGAAGAGGTATTCAAACTGCTAGCTATTTTTTTTAATTCTGAGAGCAGCATAGGTGTTGATGAAAAATAGTTAAATCAGATGCTCAAAGTGAGAACCTCGACTTGCAATAAGCATCAAGTCTTCTCCTCATCGCACACATTCACAAATTCATTGGGTGTTCCGTATGACATTAAAATTATTCATAATTATATTCGTCAAGTCAAGAAATAAACCTAACAAACTTCTAAATAATACTGAGGTATTATATTACCGAGCTAAAATTTATTCAAACGGAAACAACTCCGCTGGGCTTTGGAAGGTAGTTAATGAAATCAGTGGTAATCAACATTGTCAAAAAGGGTATGAAATAAAAAAAAATTGGAAAATGGATGCTTAATAACGGATACCAAACAAATTGCGGATACTTTCAATGATTTCTTCTCCAATATCGGAGAGAATATGGCAAAAGAAGTTCAACAAAATCAGATAATAGAACCTACCACTGAGACCTACATTCCAAACACTATATAATTTCTGGAAACTAATCAAGGCGAAATGAAAGATTGCATTTTGAAACTGAAGAATAAAAATCACCCGAAGACGATAAATTAACAGCTGAAATCTTGAAATATCTTGCTGATGACATGAAAACACGTTCAGAATTTATCATAAACTGGGGCATCAGATCAGGTATTTTCCCCAATACTTTCAAATCGGCTGTAGTGAAACCGTTGTCCAAGAAAGGAAATGAGCTGAATGTATCAAACTACCGCCCGATTTCATTGATTTCCAACTCAGGCAAAATTTTCGAAATGATAATTAAAACACGCATCCTCAACTTCCTTGATAAATTTGATATTCTGGGAGATAATCAATTCGGCTTCTGGAAAAATAGGCCAACAGATGACGCAATCACTTATCTCACGTCAAAATTTAGTGACTTTATTGATAAAAAAAAACAGCACTCTGTATATTCATCGACCTCGCGAAAGCGTTTGATACAGTCAGCCATAATCACCTCTTGAAAAACTTGGATAATATAAGAATAAGAGGACAAGCGTTTGATTCAATGAAAGATCACTTCACTGACAGGAAGCAGCAAGTCAAAATAAATAATATCAAGAGCGATTTGAAATCAATGGAATATGGTGTGGCTCAAGGGACAGTTTTTGGCCTACTTCTGTTTAACTTATATATAAACGATTTGTTCAAACTACTACTAAACGGAGAAGTTGTAAGTTCTGCCGATGATACGGCTATCATTCTAAAGGATAACAAGTAGGATTCTTTGAAAAAAAACAAGCTGAAAGTGATCTGACTAAAATTCTAAATTAGCTCAAAAACCGCCTATTGACAGCCAATTCCGACAAAACACACTTCTTTCCATTCACATCATATTCTTAATACCTACGAAACTATAAATCATTGTGGTCAGTATTGATGAACATCAAACCATTCCCATAAATAATGTAGAAAATACCAAGTACTTGGGTGTAATCATCGATAATACTTTGAAGTGGGATGTACATATCAATCATATAACAAAAAAACTTCGATCCATCCTATATAAGTTCAAATATCTATCAAATATTCTTGCCCCAGACCACCTACGGATTTTATATCATGCACTTGTTCGAAGCCACTTAAATCATGCTATTATAGCGGTGGGGAGCTGCCGTCAACGAACATGTAGAAAACCTGGAAAAGATACAAACATTTTTCCTGAAAATTATACATCACAATCCACATACTTACCCTTTAAATCTATTATATAATGAAACCCATATTCTTGATACACGGCAATTATTTTTCGTTGCAACAGCAACTGGACAACATAAACATAAAAGTGATCTAATCAAAATATCACATGAATATAACACCAGATATAGAACACACAACCCATACGTCCCAAAACCTGAGAAAAACATTCTACAACAGAGCTATGTCTACCTGGGACCCAAACTATACAATACTGTTTCCCCTGAAATAAGACAGTTGAATTGGATAAAATGGATACCCTCTATACCTCGATTCATGATTCACCAGTATATTGATACAAAAAATACATACTACCCGTAGCAAATATAAAAAATAGTACATTACACGATTATTACTTTGTATAGAATGTAGGTGTGTGTCCTAGTTATAGTGAAAATAATTATATCTCTGTTAACTTCTTGAAAAATATGTAACTGAATGAGATTAATGCCACATTCAAGGGTTCCTTTTTGTAGTCAACCTTTCTATTCATTCCTTATCTGTGTATATGTATTATGAGAATATTTCAGATGAATAAACATTATTATTATTATCATAAAGTCATTTACATCGACAACAAACAAGCGATTTCAAGATTTCCCCCAGAAGAAATAATCCAGAGGGTTCAAGTCTCGAGATCTTGGTGGCCAAGGTTGAGGTCCCCCACGACCTATCCACTGGTGAGCAAAAGTATGATTAAGATATTCACTGAAATCAGCCCCGTCGTGCATAAACCACATATTTCGTCTTACTAGCAAAGGTACATCCTCTAACAATCCTGACAATGTTTCTCCCAGAAATTGTCTATACGTCACACCTCTGAGTCGAGGAGGAACAAAATTCCCGTCCAGACGTTCACCGAAAATCCTGCTGAAATACAGTTTCTACAGTAGCATGGAGATTCCGTAGTCCCAAGAATGAGAGTTATGAAAGTGCATGATGGCATCCCGTGAAAAACTTCCTCATCTGTCAATGAAACTACATACGTAAAATTGGGACTGTTTATAATTGTTTGGAGGAACCACTGACAAAACTCCAATCGTCTAGGAAAATCTCTTGGTAACAGTGCCTTGTGGTATAGATACCATAAATTCGTATGCAAAATCTTCCGAACACTTCGACACATCGAACTGTGAACTGTGAAGCTAATTTTCGGGTAATTGTTCAAGATTTGCCGTCAAGTACTTGAATAATTGCTTTATCTAACTGAGGTGTTATCATTGTCCTCGATCTACACGGACTGTTTAGTTAAAGATCCAGTTTCGCACAGTCTAGCATGTAATCTGGTGAAAGTTTTTTCTGCTGGAATATCTCTGTTAGGATATCGTTCTCGATAAAGTCAACGGGCTGCTGCAGCATCTCCTTCTGCAACTGAAAATAAAAAGCATTTGTGAAAATGTTCATTGAATTTCGATTGAAAATGAATCCGCTTCCTGTATACAGCAATTTGGGAAATCATATGTCCTATGTCCGTGTCCGACGAGTTCTATTCCCGGAATACAACAGTAGTGCCAGTTCTTTGATAGATAAACAGTAGAACTTTGCTGTGAAATTCGAGCTATTCCACATAAATACTCGAAAAACTCTAATACAACAAAAATCCTGTGATCTCGAAAAACCACCGACTCATCAGCAGAGTGGCGGAGCAAGTCATCCAGAAGAGACTGGAATCGCTGACGGAAGAACTCAACGTCTCACCAGACGAGCAGTTTGGATGCCGACAAGGATACTCTACGGAAATGCAGATCCTGAGGAAAGTGGACTTTGCAGTAGCAGGCTTTAACCTGGGCAGAGGACACTACACAGGAGCTCTGTCCCTAGATGTAGCTGAGGCTTTCGGGTGTTTCTATCAAGTTCTTAAGGTCATTTTGGCCAGCAGCGAAAGCTTCGAGCCTAAATAGACAACGGCATGGTCGACCCTACTACCCCGCATTTTGTGTACTATGCAAGCCCAGCACAATATAATTGGTGACATATTTCGTTCAGCAGTACCGTGATTATATTCTGCCGGAAACTGCACAGATTTGGGTTGAATAAGATGAACATTATCTTTATCGAAGTCCATACAGACGGATGGTATGTCAGTTTCATACATTCGTGCTCTCCGGAGGGAGGGCCATATGATTCCGTTAAAATATTTCCAATGGCACCATTCACCAGACCTTTGGGCACATCCACATTGTAACGCAACATGACTTTGTCCCCAACGAATATTTCTTACTCCTCAGGTAGCTCTCCTGTCTTGTTTATATCGGATGATATAATATTATTTAAATCAATATTGTCATTTTTTCGAGTACAATCTATTAAACTAGCGTGTGCTATAAATTCGTTAAGTTGTCACACCATGAATACGAAAATGTTCGAGAACAGTTTTATCTTGATTGTATACTTGTTGGTTAGTGGGATAAATTCGCAGGGCCTTTCCTATCCAATCGCGAATTCGCCAGTTGGTTCTTTGTTTAGCGGATTCATTTGAATATCAAAATATTCTGACTTGAGTTCACCAATTCGTAATGGGAGGTCTTTGAAAGTGGTGCTACCCTGTTGTCTCATATTTTCGTTCAATTCAATTAACGAAAAAAAAATCCATTTGTGTGGCTGGGACAAATCTAGAGAGTTCATCGAACACTTGATTTCTTCGTATGGAAGGTAACTGCATTAAGTCTCCGAATACAAAAATATTTATATCATCAAAGACACATTCGTTGTTTTAATTTGCTCAAGTCGAGAATATACCATACAAAGCATCTTATAGGGTACCATAGAGATTTCATTTTTAAACAAAAATTATAGTGTTGCCACTGTTGCAAATGCAAGTAATTACCAGTAAGAATGGGCATTTGCACTATTCTACCATCTTTTTGTTCTGGCAATTTTAGTGTGGAATGTAGATCCTCCCACTAATCGCTCTGCTACCTATGTACCTTGCTTCTCGTAACACGGATTTACTTGATTTTCCAATTAGTTAAAGGGGGATGTTTTTCCAGTCCCAGCGTTACCCATAGACACTCATCGTTACCATTATATAGTTGTTCTGAAATATTCCTTGTTTTGAATGGAAATGCATCCTTTCGTCCAACATTCATTGGTTTTCTAGCATTAAGAAACTCGTTATGGTTCATGTGCTGCCCTGGAATCTCCACCTCTTCCTCCAAGTTTTCCTGTTGACCTCCTTGATTCAAGACTTCGAATACATGAATTTGATTGGTAGCATATTCTAGTTATCTGTCACGCTCTCTATATGTCTCGAAGCGTGTGTTAGTTGCACGGAGATGAGATTCTCTTGCCAGAAAAGCTTCTCTAGCTGTGTCATAGTCAACGATGAACCCGCTCACATTTCGATACGGAAGATACTGAAGTAGTAAACTATAGTCATAGTTTTCTGGATCACTCGCAGCTACAAAATATGACACGCATACGACGGCGGGAACATTCCTTATTATCATTCTTCCTTTGTGCTGATGTTTCAGTTTTTTCCCATGTTGTTCCCACGAGTACCGAAGAAATATCTGTCGACCCTCCCAGAGCTTCGTTAAGAAGGGCGAGAGCTAATATACAACAGGGTTCGACCCGCTGCCTTGAGGTGGTACGTTCACGACATCATGTTTGATACACCCTGATGCCACTCAGTTTTCGGCACGGCCTCATCTTGACTTGGGTGGAGGTATGCGCCACTTATTTCAGCTTGAAGCTTACTTGTGCCTAACCAAATACAGTTCTGGGTTTGATTTTGGAGCTTTCTTTCTCCTAGACAGATTGCAGACCAATTCTTATGACGCCCATCTAACCAAATTACACAAGTCATAGTATGGAGCCAACCAAGGCGTACTATCCGTTATGACACACATTAAAACCGCTATCATTATTGCATGCATATACAATATATCGTTCCTGTGCTGTTGATAGTTGAACGGTTCCTTCGTCACTCGGAACCCAGACCTGAGGGCAGTAGCTATGTCATGGTGAAGCTTAGAAACCAACATTTGGAACTTCAACTCCGTAGGATAAGAGAAAGTAATAATAATAATTATAATAATAATAATGGAGCCGTCATTTTGAATTCCTGGATGTTGACAATTCAATCATAATCTCCGACCCCAAAAATCCCCCATACCAATTTTCAATAGAAGAGGACCATAATCACGAATTTCTTCAGCATTTTTTATTTCTGAATTTTGACAATGTTATCATAATCTACCACCCCGAAAACCCCCACAAACCAATTTTCAATAGAATAGGAATAACGTCCGCCATATTGGAGCCGCCATTTTGTTTTTTTCTCTAACAAAACTTTCAAAATGCATTGTCACCGGAATTATGAACACCTGCCAAATTTTAAGTTAATCGGACGACTAGACTAGTGGTTCTAATTCAGCTGGCAAGATTTGACCCAATTCAATTGCGCTGAAGATGACTTTATGAATGACGAAACTTTGACAAAATATCGATAGTGGTCTCAATTATTGAACTTTACGGAAACAAAATTTACAATTTACTGTAATCAGGTCACAAAAAATCCAGAAAATAAATCAATTTTCATATACCAGGTATTAGTATGGGAAAAATATAAGCCTGGGTTTATATTGGAAAATAAAAATATTGTTGAAATAACAACAGTTCAGGTCGAACAGATTAATAATAAATGAAGGCAAAATTATTGTCATATTGTTCAAAACACAGCGTGCTGGTATATTGACACACAAACAAAAAAATGAGAATACATAATATATCTTCTTTCTGGATATTTTATTAGTGTGGATATATCTCGAACTGAATTATTATAGTAAATATAGAGATCAAAATATCCGATTAGGAAATGGGCATCCAATATATTTTTCAAGTTAAAACAAAATAGGTTGAACTCAGCAAGTCATTTGATCAAAAGCAATAGAGAATTTACAATATTCAACTAATATCGAAATCGCATGCTTCTCGAATATAACTTTCTATATAAACGATTTGAATAATTAGCAGAGAATCAGCTTTGGAAATTTGCTGCTCAAGTCAAACACCATTTGAAATTTTACTTAAGAAGTTTTTTTATGGAGAGAACATGGATTTGAGATTTCACATCTAAATATTTTTAAATTTCCCAAATGAAGTGGAGAGAAGTATGGAGTCAAATATTTCCTGAAAATTGATTGAAATTACAACTAACCGTGCAACCGTGTTGTTAACTAATCATAGTATTTGAGTTATGAACGCCAAATATTCATAGTCTCTTCCACTACTTCAGAACCTGTACAATTAATTATGTTGGGCTTTATGTTTATGATTTTTTTTAGCCTATTTCAACTCTTTGAGTTTCGAACTTTGGAAAATTTCTCCCAGTTCGTGTCTATCTCTTGAATATAACACGCATGCAAAATTTCATTCTCCTATTACAAATACTCTTTGAGATATAACTTCTGTTATAATAGTGGTAGCTTTTACTACCACATGGGGTGTCAAATTCATTCCGTGTTTAGCAAAAAATAAAATAAAAATTACAGGATGCCCCGTTTTTTTGGGGAATCATGGATTCAAATTATTCAGTATGTCAATTTCTCAAATGTACTTTTTGAGAAATAACCTGTTTTATTACACGCTTCATATTAGCTTCACTTGTATGTTTGTTTGTTTGTTTGTTTGTAACCGACTCCTTTGGGCGCGATTTTGACCCACTTCCAAACGTCCGAATGATTTGAAATTTGGCATGTGTACATAATTCCGGTGTCAATGCATTAGGAAAAAAAACAAAATGGCGGCTCCAATATGGTGTACGAGTTTTGTGATTATGGTCCGATTTGCTTCAAAATTGGTATCTGAGGGTTTTCGTGGTCGGAGACTATGATTCTTCTGTCAAAATTGAAAAATTCAGGATGGCGGCTCTAAAATGGCGGACGAGTTTTGTGATTATGGTCTGATTCTACTTAAAATTGTTTTGTGGTGGTTTTTGGGGTCGAATATCATGATTCTTCTGTAAAAATTGAGAAATTCGAGATGGCGGCATTAAAATGGCTGCCAAGTTTTGTTATTATGGTCTGATTCCATTCAAAGTTGGTATGTGGCAATTTTTGGGGTCCAATATTAGGATTTATTTGTGAAAATTGAAAAATTCCAGATGGCGGCTCCAAAATGGCGGACGAGTTTTGTGATTATGGTCCAACTCTATTCAAAATTGGTACGTGGAGGTTTTTGGGGTCGCAGAATATGAATATTCTGTCAAAATTGAAGATTCAAAATGGCGGCTCCAAAATGGTGGACGAGTTTTGTGAATATGGTCCAATTTTATTCAAAATTGGTATGTGGGGGTTTTTGGGGTCGGAAATCATGATTATTTTGTCAAAATTGGAAAATTCAGGAGGGCGGCTCCAAAATGGTGGACGAGTTTGGTGATTATCGTCCGATTCTATTCAAAATTGGTATGGGGGGGTTATTGGGGTCCAATATCATGATCCTTTTGTGAAAATTCGAAAATTCCAGATGGCGGCTCCAAAATGGCGGACGAGTTTTGTGATTATGGTCCGATTCGCTTCAAAATTTATATCTGAGGGTTTTCGTGGTCAGAGATTATGATTCTCTTGTCAAAACTCGAAAAAAAGACGGCTCCAAAATTTTGTGATTATGGTCCGATTCTATTCAAAATTGGTATGTGGGGGTTTTTGGGGTCGGAGATTATGATTACCTGATTTGATAAGATCAATCCATTATTAATTTGCAAAAAAATAATAAAAATAATAGTTAAAAAAAAACTAAAAAAACACGCTTTTATAAATAAACCACACTGAAAAGTAGGAAATAAATAATAGTTCGAAAAAAACTGAGAACACGCTTTCATAGAAAACCAAACTGAAAAAATAGAAAATAAAAAAGAAGTATTTTATGTTTGAAAAAGCGTGGGGTGCATGGTATCAATAATTATATAGTACATTACACACCTAGGACAGTAAAGTAAGAAATGTCTCAGATCACAGGTAATTTTTGGCCGAGGCGATACTATGCACACCACGTTTTTTTTTTAAATAAAATAAATTTTTTTCTTATTTTTTATTTTTTTAGTCTGGTTTTCTATAAAAGCGTATTTCTTAGTTTTTCTTAAATATTATAATAGGGATAGTTTTCACTGCCTGGGGTGAAAACCAAAAATATCCGTTCTAATTCAATCTCTGATGAAATGTCATACTCTGTCTGCTGGTACAGGATGAAGCGCTTTTCTATTTCAACAGTTCCGACATTAACTTACAGTTCACTGCTGAAAAGGAAGAATTACATAGTATTCCTTTCCTCGACATGAGGGTTTGCAGAGAGAATGATAATATTCTCCGCACCAAATGGTATAGAAAACCAATCTGTAGCAATAGGTTCATAAGCTACCATTCATACCATCCTGCAAACATGAAGATAAACTTAATCACCGCTTTAATATACAGAGTTACCAGGCTGTCACATCCGTCCCACCGACTTGAGTGTCTAAGGGAATTGAGAAAAATCCTAAAGGAAAATTCATATCCAGTAAAATTAATAAACAATATTTTATTTAATTCTGAACAACGAAATGTTAATATATCAACACAAATGGACATAAACCCCCATGTCAACAACATAGCCACCAACATTGCCACGAACAAGAAAGAGTCCTCGACTCACCCAACATTATTAACATATAGAACTTTACCATACATTGAAGAGCTAACGCCAAAACTCATAAACATATTCAAGTCTGAAGGTCTCCGGTTTGCCAAAAAAAAACGAATCGGCCTTATTTACTGAAACAAAAGTTCCATTAACAACTTTAGAATGTTCTAATGTCATATATAGTATTCCTTGTCTGAATTGTGAGAAAGTCTGTATTGGACAAACCAAAAGAAATTTATCAGGCCGCATTACGTCTCATAAAAGTGATTGTAATTTGAACAAAAACAGCTGTGCACTTGCAGAGCATTCGATTAAACTCAACTATTTTAGCAATTTCAATAATCCTAGTATTTTAGCTAAGGAAAACAACATGACAAAAGAAACTTTTTAGAAATGATACATATTAACAATCAACCTAATTGTATGAATAAACGTTCCGATATTGCAAATCTCAGCGTGATATATAACTATCTACTGAATTTTGACACAAAAGGCGAATGTGTCCCTGTACAACTTTTGAATCGCCCGCCATAGATGATCGTCGAAGAGTGGGATAAACACGTGCTCTTCCCTCATTCGTTCTAACATCATATCAATTATTCTGACCGCGTTCACGGTCCCTTCTCGACAATCCACTGCAGGGATCACCACGTGTGTATTTCAATCAAATTTGACATGAATTTGCATATTCAACATGAGATTTTCAAGTAGTCGAAGATGTTTTTTACAAACTGATTTTTAAAGATTTTATTTGTGATGTGCACCAATATTTTCCTGTTAGCAACCTCGAGTTAGTAAGTTTTTTAGAGTTCATAAAAAAGAGCATTGTTACAATGTGATTTTGTTCTTTTCAGATGTCTTGATAATGAAATAAAGTATTTCGAAAGCTCGACAATTTAACAAAGAGTCTTCTTTACATGGCCATTTCCTATTGACTGCAACCTCAAAGGAAAACATAAAATTGGTTTTTTGTGTTTCCTAAACTCAGTTTTTTTCAACTAGTCCAGTCAAGAGACTATATATATATAGATATATATATATATATATATATATATATATATATATATATATATATATATATATATATATATCATATATATATATACAAATATTTGTTTTCATAGGAATATTATATGAAGCCAAGAAATCTCATTTTTATCTTTTTGATGCATATTGAATGGAAATGTTTGATTATACTAATGAATAATAACAATAAAACTCTCCCTTAAGTTAACACTTCATTGTTCAGTTCTACTTTTACCTACACTGATTTAATGTAAAATGTGCTTCACTTCATATGATTCATAAGATTTTCTTGTCGTTTGTATACCTTATCAGACTATAAGCGTGCTTTTTGTAGGTTGCATATTTTTTTGGGGTGTTCCTTGTTGACATTTCCTTCACCAATTGCTATGTCATAGTTTTTCCACTCTGTTGTCCATATCAATCACACTGCCTCCCCCCTGCCGGTAGGGGGGGGATGGAGGGTCACTATTAGTCAATGCGTTCACCAAAAGAGAGATAATATTTTTTATTTCACGTTAACTATTCACAAGTACGGTAAATAAAGCAGTTTTATATTTCTGTAAAAACGACCAGTTAGTTTTCGGCAGATGCGTATCGATACGTACTCACTGAGCACCCGATTGACACTGTTAGTGTTAGTATTATTCATTTCACCAATCAGACAAATATTTTCGGAGGATATGAATCAACTTGATATTATTAGTCAGCTGCGATTTCTGACAACTAGGAAATCGCACCAAAAATAATATGCAATACGTTAACAGAAATTCTGATCGGAATAATATTTATAATTATAGTAATAATGTACTAGTGGAGATAATACAATAATAATAGGTCATATTAATGAGTCAATCATAATAAACGTTTCACCACCATTGTCTGTGACAAAAAGGATCAAACTTTGTTTCTTTTTTTTTTCGTCTTTCCGCGCAATAGACTTTTTCGAGAGTGGATCCTTGCGTGAGAATACTTGTGTTTTTAAAATCAACTTGATATAATTTTTCGATGGCGTGATAAGCTAATACAGATTTTTTTCGTAATAAGATTGTTTGGTTGTCTATCTCTTTTATGTTCAAAAATGCGTTTTTGGAGATATCGTTTCGTTTGACCTATATAAACAGATTCGTAATACTGACATGGAAATTTGTATAATGTGTTCATTTGTAGTTCTGATGGTGGCTTTGTCCATAGTTTAGAAGTTATTTTAAATGTTTTCGTTCCGGGAAGTCGAAAATATTCAACAATTATCTATACTATGCTGAATTTAAAATTTTGAGAGGTCGCTCAGAATTTCTCGAGTACGACTACAGAAACTACATGGAATCCTCCGTTATTTCGAATATCTGTGGCAATTCGCCAAATTGAAAATGGTAAATCCTCAGCGATCACTGCCACTGAACGAAATAATACAAAAGGTATAATACCACAACTTTTTAATGAATTCTCTGATGATATGAATTCTGTTTTCGATACTTCCATCCTTTCATATTGAAAAAAGGCCAGACTCCTCCCAATTATGGAGAGTACGACGATATTCAAACGGAACGGATTATACATGGTGTACTCCATTGGTTCAGATCTTACACTATTGAATATCAATGTGTGAAAACTGCCAAGTCATCACTCAAAACTACATCATGAAAACTACAAGGCCCCTAAGAGTTTCGTTTTTCGAATATTTATGTGAAAAATATTTCAGGTTGTTTCAGATTTTCCAAATGACAGTAATATTTCAATAGAGATACTGTCATCACAACAAACTTTTTTGGCTCAGCAACTACACAAATGTGTTGAATGTCTTACACCTATTATATGAAACCAGTGTGAAATTAGCAGCCACTTTTCAGCAGTCATTTTCTCCCCAGCAGCCAAACGACCAGTGGCGGCGGTTATAAATAAAATTCATTGCATATAGTAATGAACAATTGGGAAAGAGTTTCTCATTGCTATCGCATGTCGTCTTATATGTAATGTTCATATACATTGCCTTAAAAGATATTTGAACCATTAATGAGCTCCCAGTTATTAAGAATTAAAAAAAGATTTTTTCTGTGAAGGAAAAAAAACCGCGTTTATAATTGGGAGGCGTCCAAGTGGTGGTCCACCCTCATGAAATCTTAAAAAATCGCCGCGTTTATATTTCTCAGAGTTTTATACACCAGAAGAGTACACTGTATGAACGACTTCGATATAAATATATATATATATATATATATATATATATATATATTGTTATGTTATGTTATGCCAGTTGTAAATTTTAAAAGACTGAAAACCCACAAAAAAAATAATTACTAGATGGTTAATGGTTTCAAGAGTTTGTTTGTGAATAACTTTTGAAATTCTATGTATATTGTGAGCCTAGGTAGAATATGGATAGATAAAAATGTCAAAATACTATAAAACAATCAATTTCATACATTGTCAAAATTGTTATAACTCATAATTGCTCAAAAGACAATAAAAAGTCTAAATTTACAAAATTTTCAGGAATAAACAGTAATCAACACATTTATAAATTTGAAACATACAGTATATGAAACTGTAGCTAACAAAAAGTAGCCAATGATAGAACAGCAAATGTCTTTATAAAAATATCCAATCAGGGAATAGATGGTCAGGTGTAAAATTGGAAATTGTGGGAGAGTAGCAATGAGATGGTATCAGAAGCAATTATTTTTGAAATTTGTAAATAATGATAAGAGTGGAAAAATATTTGTATATATAAATCATGCAATATAAAGATAAACAGTGAAAAGTGACAATTTAGTGCACCAATTCAAAAATGCAAATGAAAAAACAAGGAGAAAAAGATGTAGCTAGGCGATAGAAAAACAAAGCTTCAAGGAGATCGAAAATAAATTTCCAAGCGGATGCCGCGAAAAAATTTTAGAAAAAGAAAATTGGAATTATCCCATCTTTTGGTAAACCAAACCAATATTACCTTAATGATAACATATCCACGGATCCAAATGCTGATTTCCGCATCTATATAGTTCCTGATACATGATATTGCAGTCCTGACAGCGATTGGAGAGAGGAGACATCCTGATTCATGGTATAAGTAGAACACTAACAGTTCCAACCAGGTATAAAACTTCAATAGTGCTTTTCTGGTCCCGAACTATTTCACAATAACAAATTTCACATTCGAAGAACTTTATGTCACACTATATTGAACAATAACAGAAAACGTCACTCTCACGGAGAAAGTGAGGTTCTGTTTATCTATCCATGATCTGATTTATTATTTTATCCGTGAATATTTGTTTGATTCACCCTAGTATAAGTTATTTCTCGTAGGCCAGGTATTTTAAGTCTTCCTGAATAAAGGAGATAATTGCTTTATGATATTTTGTTGTTTGTTTTCTCACAATGATCAATAACATACCAAAGACCATTCAATAAACTGAAGTTAGCCAGCAGTGGCAAGTGGCTCTAATGCTTTGAACCGGCTATATGAGATGAGGGCGTACCAACTGTTGCTTAGCCGTGGTGAGGAAAATAATAATTGTTGGTAGCGTGAAGAGAGAACAGTGACGTTCGCTGGCAATTATTATTACAGCATACAATACAGGGGCAGAAATATCTATTTATATCTCATCAAATTGGTTCACAAAGAATAGCAAAAACTATTAGCTTCATTCATTATATAAAAACAATAATATATATTTACAAAATTCTCAAAACATTACAAGTGTCGCCCAACGCGGTGCAAAAATATTGATAATAATAATAATAACAAAATTCTTTATTTCCAAAATTATTATTAGATAACAAATGGCGCCCAACGTGGGGCAAGTAAGGGAAATATAACATTTTATAATATTTATCACAGCGGAAAAGGCGAGTAAGGGCAAGTAAGGGAAATATATTATTTCTTAATAACACGGGGTGAACATTAAAAATAGATTTGAGAGATGGTAAGAAAGTTGGTTTGGAAGAAGGTGCAGAAGGTAGAGAGAGGGGTGATCAGGAACAAGGAGAGAGTAGTAATGTGAGAGGGATAGAAATAAAAAGTGAGAATACACAAATGGAGACTCAGCTTCAAAAATTCATGGATTCCATAAAAGATAAAATAAAAGATTTGAAAGAAAATTCAGCAAGTATGAATAAAAAAATGGATGAGAAAATGGATAAAAATTCAGCAAGTATGAAAAATGATATGAATGAAAATATGGCAGGTATGGAAGGAGATTGAAAAAGAAAAAAAGAAAATTAGAAAAAAAGAAAAATGAAATGGAGGAGCAAATAAAAAGAATGATGGAATGAGAGAAAGTATGGGAAGAATGGAGGAAAGGATGTAAGAAAAAATGGGAAATATGAAGAATGAAATAAAAGAAAGTTTGTCGAATGAAATAAAAGAGTTGAAAGAAAACACAGCGAGTATGGAAGAAAGATTAAGAGAGAATGTGAAAGAAAATATAAAAGATATAAAAGAAAATATGGAAAAGGATGGAAAATAAAATACAAACTAAATCTGTTCAGAATAAAGAAGAATTTTTAGAAATGACAAACAGTTAAAACAAAATAGTACAAAACAATGGGAATTTTAACACAAGAAGTATCCAATATCAATAATCATGTAGAAAGGCAGGATGAGAAAATAAAAGATATGAAATTAGATATTAATAGTAAACAAGAAAGAGTAAAAATTGAAATAAATACTCTTGAGAAAAAAGTAGAAAAACAACATAAAGATACTAATTTAAAAATAATAAATGTAGAGAGTGAAATAACTATAAATGTAGAAGAAAAGATAAAATTATTAGAATTGAGAAGAACAGACAGTAATTTAGAGAGTAGAATCATTATTAATTGTTATGGAATACAAATAAATAATAAATTTGAGGGCAACATGAAAAAATTACATCCCATCACTTTTATTAAAATAATAAAAAACAAAACTAGACATATTAATGATATAGAGGAATTGAAAGAGATTATTAGACAGTATTTGTTTAATCAACCTTGTATATGGTTTAATAGCCAGGAAAAGAATATCAATTCTTTTAAAGATTTTGAAAATTTATTTTTGAAACGATATTGGGGAGAAAATGCACAATTAAGCATTAGAGACAAATTACAATTTGGAAAATTTGATGAAAAGAGGAGTATGAACTACAGCAATTATGCAATCCAAATGTTTGCAATGGCACAGTATTTAGATCCGGTTATGAGAGAGGAAGAAATAGTGGAAAATATCAGTAGGCATTTAAAACAAGCAATTTTTGAAGTCATAAACATGCATGAGATCAAAAGTATGGAGAGACTTAGTCAATATTTATTGAGGTTAGAGAGGACGTTATCGTATAGAAGTTGGGATGATAATAACCAACAAAGGAATTTACAAAACAATAGCAATGATTATCAAAGAAGTAATCAAAATAACAATAGGAATGATTACAATAATAATAATCAAAATAATAGGTATATGAACCAATATAATAATAGAAATAATAGACAGTTTAATAATAATAATTATGATAGAAATAGAAATAATGATAGGCAATATAACCAAAATCAAGGTTATCAAAGAAATCAGAATTACAATAACAATTATAGCCATAATAGGAATAATTTCAATAATAACAATCAGAATTACTCTCAACAATTTCAAGGACAAAGGACATATTACAACAGACAACCACAAAATAATGTTGAAAGAAATAATAATCAAACAAATGATAATACAAGAAGGGTATATTTAAATAGGAGATGTCAAAGTGAGGAAAATTTGCACGAAAGAAAGGGACAGGTATTGTCAAGAGGGGAAATCAATCAAGTAAATGTTCCTACAACTAGTCAGGCAGAACAAAATGTTTGCTAGGAAAACCATATGTTAGGCTGGAAAACACAAATTACCAACACCCGATAGAATTTATTATGAAAGATGAAAATATGGAAAATGAACAAAATATAGGATTAATAATTTTGAAAGGAAAAATAGCAAATAAAATAATAAAAATATTAAGTAAAGATAGGAAATTGAATTCAAAATAAATGGAAAATAAGATTATTAAAATTAGGTATGAAAAATATCATAACAAAAACTTGGAAATGGATGGAAAATGTTTTGAATTTTATGAAGAAAAACCTGAAATAAGTGAATATAAGAAAATGTTGTGTACAAAGGGTATGAATGAGAGATATTAAATAATTATGAAAAAAAATAAAAAGAAATATAAATGTAATGATAAATATAAAAGGTATATTGATGAATTATTAAATAAATATAATAAGTTGATTATGTATGAATCAAGAGTTGCAAAAGAGAAAAAAAAAAAATTAAATAAAAAAACTATCCAATTCCTTATAAGTACCGAGAACAAGTTAAAGATGAATTAGAGAAAATGGTGAAACAAGGTATCATAGAAAGAAGTAACAGTTATTACATCAACCCTATCGTAGTAGTTTTAAAAAAGAATGGTGAGCTTAGATTATGCTTAGATGCTGGAGAACTGAATAAAATAACCATTCCACAATATGAATCTCCTTTAAATATAGAAACTATTTTTGGTAAAATCACAAATGCAAAAATATTTTCTAAAATGGATTTGAAACACAGTTTTTGGTTAATACCACTACATGAAAATTCTAGAAATTATACGGGTTTTTCTATAGAAGGTATTGTATATAGATTTTGTGTTGTTCCATATGGTTTACAATCGGCTTGTCCAGCTTTAGAACGAGTATTACATAAAATACTTGACTAATATGAAAATTTTGCTTTACATTACATTGATGACATATTAATATATTCTGAAAATGAAACAATGCATAGAGAACATTTGGAAAAAATATTTCAAATATTAGATGAAGCAGGGCTTGAAATAAATATAGATAAATGTGAGTTTTTTCAACAGGAAATTAGTTATTTAGGTTACAAGATAAATGAGAAAGGTGTAGAAATGGATCCTGAAAGAATAAAAACAATAAGAGAGTATGTCAGGCCACATAATTTAAGAACTCTTAGAGGATTTTTAGGAATATTGAATTATTTTAAAAAAATAATTCCAGACATAAGCAATAAAGAATTACCATTAATACTACTTTTAAAAAAGAATGTTAAGTGGAAATGGGGAGACGAACAGGAAAAAGCATTTTCTGAATTAAAGGACATATTTAGTCAAAATTTGAAAATATTTCATCCAAACTATGATGAACCTTTTGTATTGAGAACTGATGCATCTATGTCAAGATTTGCAGGAGTTTTGATACAAGTACAAAATGGAAAGGAAGTTCCAATATCATTTGTTTCCAGAATTACTAAAAAACATGAAAGAAATTATACTGTTACAGAATTAGAACTAGCAAGTGTTATATTTTGTATTACTAAATTAAGATTTTATTTACTAGGGGCAAAATTTTATATTGAAACTGATCATGAAGCACTTATGTCGATTGTAAATTGCAAATACGCAAGTAATAGGGTACATAGATGGGCATTATTATTGCAAGAATATAAATTTGAAATTAGGCATATACCAGGAAAACAAAATTTCATCACAGACACTTTAACGAGAATGGAAATGGGAAAAACACATACTCCTAGACAGGTAAAAATAGGAATAAATGTTTTTAAGAATAATACAGGTTTGTTTTCTGAAAATCAAATTCGGCAAGATCAGTACAAATTAACAAATAAAGAAAAAAGGGGAACAATAAACAAAAATGGTATTATAATAAAAATTGTAAATGGTGAAGAACTATATGTTATCACAAAATAATTGGCAGAACAGGTGATTACATTTATACATCAGAAATACATACATATAGGGATTAGAAAAGTTTGGTTAATATTTAGAGAAAACTATATAAGTTCACAAGATTTGGAGTTAACTAAATAAATAGTAACAATATGTCAAGTTTGTCAATTAAGTAAACATAAAAATATAATTAATAAAAATGAAACAAAAAGTATCATTACAACAAAACCTTTACAGATAATATCAATAGATTTTGTTAGTAATTTGATACCAACTTATAATAATAATAAACATATATTTGTAATAGTGAATCATTTTTCAAAATTTATTAAAATATACTCTACAAAAAGGACAAATTTTAAAACTGTTAAAAATCTTTTAACAAAATTCATAGTAGAAGTAGGTAAGCCAGAACAAATTATTTTAGACAATGCCACATATTTTACTAATGAACAAATGAAGAATTTTTCACAGAGTGTGGGAATACAATTGAATTCTACTAGCATTAGACATCCAGCATCAAACCCAACAGAAAGATATATACAGGAGGTAATAAAATATTTGAGATTGACATCTCAGCAAAATCATAAAACATGGGATGAAAATATAGAGATGATAGAAAAATATTTCAATGAAGTACCTAGTACTATCACTAAAGAATGTCCTAAATATATTATGACAGAAAGAATGCCTGAAAGAGAATGGATTAGTAATGAAAGAGATATGCAAGAAATAATATATAAAATAAATATAAGAATTAAAAGGAATGCAGATAAATATAAAAAAAGGGAAAATGAAAGAGGAACTAAAAAGACGAAGTTTAAAAAAGGAGAATTAGTCATTATAAAAGCATTAAGAATACCAAATAAAAGACTAGGTATTTGTGCAAAACTTTTAATGCCATTTAAAGGACCATATGAGGTTGATAATGAGAATGCTATAAATAGCTATAGGTTAATACATCCTCAGACAAGGCAACTGAGAGGAATTTTCAATATTGAAAATGTGTACAAATATAAAACTTAATTTATGTAGTTGTAAATAATAGTTATCGTTGAAGAACTTGTTTTTCTGGAAGTCCAGCAAGTAGTTTTCTGAAAATAAAAAATTAGTATTAGTTAATGTAGAGTTAATAAATATAAATAAAGAAATTGATATTCAAGATTTTCTAACTAGTATAAAATATTGAATATAAATTTAGGAATGTTGTTATGTTATGTTATGCCAGTTGTAAATTTTAAAAAACTAAAAACCCACATAAAGAATAATTACTAGATGGTTAATGGTTTCAAGAGTTTGTTTGTGAATAACTTTTGAAATTCTATGTATATTGTGAGCCTAGGTAGAATATGGATAGATAAAAATGTCAAAATACTATAAAACAATCAATTTCATACATTGTCAAAATTATTATAACTCATAATTGCTCAAAAGACAATAAAAAGTCTAAATTTATAAAATTTTCAGGAATAAACAGTAATCAACACATTTATAAATTTGAAACATACAGTATATGAAACTGTAGCTAATAAAAAGTAGCCAATGATAGAACAGCAAATGTCTTTATAAAAATAGCCAATCAGGTAATAGATGGTCGGGTGTAAAATTGGAAATTGTGGGAGAGTAGCAATGAGATGGTATCAGAAGCAATTATTTTTGAAATTTGTAAATAATGATAAGAGTGGAAAAATAATTGTATATATAAATTATGCAATATAAAGATAAACAGTGAAAAGTGACAATTTAGTGCACCAATTCAAAAATTCAAATGAAAAAACAAGGAGAAAAAGATGTAGCTAGGCGATAGAAAAACAAAGCTTCAAGGAGATCGGAAATAAATTTCCAAGCGGATGCCACGAAAAAATTTTACAAAAAGAAAATTGGAATTATCCCATCTTTTGGTAAACAAAACCAATATTACCTTAATGATAACATATCCACGGATCCAAATGCTGATTTCCGCATCTATATAGTTCCTGATACATGATATTGCAGTCCTGACAGCGATTGGAGAGAGGAGACATCCTGATTCATGGTATCAGTAGAACACTAACAGTTCCAACCAGGTATAAAACTTTAATAGTGCTTTTCCGGTCCTGAACTATTTCACAATAACGAATTTCACATTCGAAGATCTTTATGTCACTCTATATTGAACAATAACAGAAAACGTCACTCTCACGGAGAAAGTGAGGTTCTGTTTATCTATCCATGATCTGATTTATTATTTTATCCGTGAATATTTGTTTGATTCACCCTAGTATAAGTTATTTCTCGTAGGCCAGGTATTTTAAGTCTTCCTGAATAAAGGAGATAATTGCTTTATGATATTTTGTTGTTTGTTTTCTCACAATGATCAATAACATACCAAAGACCATTCAATAAACTGAAGTTAGCCAGCAGTGGCAAGTGGCTCTATTGCTTTGAACCGGCTATATGAGATAAGGGCGTACCAACTGTTGCTTAGCCGTGGTGAGGAAAATAATAATTGTTGGTAGCGTGACGAGAGAACAGTGACGTTCGCTGGCAATTATTATTACAGCATACAATACAGGGGCAGAAATATCTATTTATATCTTATCAAATTGGTTCACAAAGAATAGCAAAAAATACTAGCTTCATTCATTATATAAAAACAATATTATATATTTACAAAATTCTCAAAATATTACAAGTGTCGCCCAACGCGGTGCAAAAATATTAATAATAATAATAATAACAAAATTCTTTATTTTCAAAATTATTATTACATAACAATATATATATATATATATATATATATATATATATATATGAAGTTTGAAGTTTTTTTGAAGTTTTGTTTGTTTATTTTTTTGAGAAGGTTATACATTTGTTTAACATAGATCATTTTGACCATTCGGAGATAGGTGGAAGGCAAACTAAGCGCATTTGGCTTGTTTTTTGCTCCCCATCTTCCGCCTCATGGTGACACTTTTATAAATCGAACATGGTAGGACAGATATAATAATAACTAGGTATATAATATAAGATAATAAGCCGCGAACACACGATATAACAGAGAAAGTTGGTAGAGCGAGAACATGGTAGTGATACATTTATAGTATATTATGAGGACATGATGATACAGTAAAAAAGGTTGGTGCAACGTAAAACCGTGGTTTTATATTTACAATATATTCAGTTCGGTTAAAAAAGGATTCTTATTGGGTAACGGATTCTATATTATAAAGGTGCGTTTTTCAGGAGGGTCATTATAAGTTGGTTGTTATCAATAATGAAATTTTTGATGTTTGTTTTATATATTTTGAAATTGGAAGTATTTCTTATACCGCCTGGTAGTATATTATATAGTTTTGAACCAAAATAAAATATTGTTCTCTGCGTATGACTTTTTTAAAGAATGGGGCAAGTTTTGATAGTTTAGGTTTTCCAGGAACCAAACGAGACATTGGAACGCGTATAGACTCCTGACGTCAAGTAAATTAGTTTCCTTATACAATAGTTGGGTATCGAAACGTTTAGGTTTTCCAAAGATTATTTTTATAATTGAATTTTGGGCCACTTGAATATTATTTAGTACATTTTCGAATACTCCACCCCATACTGTTATACAATATCTAATTAATGATTCAACCAGGGAATTGTAAATTATCATCAGGTTTTGTTTAGTAAGAACAGCACGAAGGTTGTATATTTTATATGTCAGCTGCCTAAGTCTTTTGACCATATGAGAGACATGTTCATCCCATGTCATACGCTGGTCCAAAAATACACCTAGATATTTTATTTTCGCCACTTTCTCAATATTTGGGCAGTTGCAAGATATTTTAGGGCAATTTGGCTGATGTATCTGAATGTTTTGCATCTCGGGCTGTTGGTTATTTTGAAGAGAAAATGTTATAAATTTAGTTTTTGAAACATTGAGATTGAGGAGATTTTCATTCAACCATATCTGTATGTGTTCTAAGCTTTGTTCTGCTTCATTGTATGCCTGTTGCCACGTTTTAGCTTTGAAAATAATTGTTGTATCATCAGCGTATGAAATGAGGTGACCTTTAATATTTCTAATGTCAAATAGGTCGTTGATATAAGTTAAAAACAGTATCGGACCTAAAACTGTGCCCTGTGGTACCCCAACAGAAATTTCGCGAGAACTGCTAATGCTGTCACCGATTTTGACACGTTGGCTTCTGTGAGATAGATAGTTTTTGAAAATTGTATTTGCTGGTCCTCGGACACCATACGTGTATAGTTTGTTTAACAGTTTTTCGTGTGAAACTGTATCAAAAGCCTTGGCTAAATCCAAAAATCATCCAAGGCCCCTGTTGTTTGTGATATGAAATTCAATATGGCGGATTCGGTACTACTTTTTTTTATGAAACCGAATTGTCTCTCTGTTATAACATGATTTTTTTCATAAAAATTCACCTAGCGTGATTTCAAGGCATGTTCTAGTATTTTCGCGAAGTTATCAATCACAGAGATTGGCCGGTAGTTTCCCATTTCTGATTTGACACTTGATTTGAAAATGGGAGTAACTCTCGATTCTTTCCATTGTGTTGGTATTGTTCCTCTTTTGAAAATTAAATTTATTATATAGGTTAATGGTTCTACTAGATAAGGGTGATAAGCTTTAATTAGTTTTGTTTTTATTCCATCGGGTCCAGGTGCACAATTATTTTTTAATTTAGAAATAATTTCTATAATCTCTTTTTTATTTACAGGTGTGAGGAAGAGTGAGCTGGTAACAGATTTATCTTTTATAAAATTAGGTGGTGTAGTATGTGGTACATCGGTTTTTTGAGTCATTTTTATCCCTACATCTGTGAAGTATTCATTAAATGCCTGCGCTTTGTCTCTATCATCCGATAATATTGTATCGTTGACTGTTATGTTGCCTATTTTAATTTCTTTTGTATTTTGTTTGTTTTCCCAAGTTTTTTTGCAGTCTCTTCTGTTTCCATTCAATTTATCTTTGTAGTATTCATTTTTTGTCATTCTTAATAGTTTATTAAGCTCATTTCTATATCTTTTGTAGGCAGTATTCAATTCTGGATTAAATTCTTTATTTAGTTTCAGTTTCATTTTATCTCTATGTTTTATAGATTCTATTAATATATATAATATATATATATATATATATATATATATCTATATATATAATTCTACTGTACGTGTGTGTCACTGAACTCCTCCTAAACGGCTGGACCGATTTGAATGCATTTTTTTTGTATGCGTTGGGGTAGCGTCCTGGATGGTTTAGATTCACAAATAATCCCCCTAAATGTTGAGGGTGGTCCACCCCTTGAGTTTTTTTTTATTTTTCTGAAAAAAAAAATTTTTTATTTTTTTATGGTACAGCATTCAAAACTACATACAACCCTGAATTTTGACCTTTATAGGATCAACTCCTATTGTTTTGGCAAGATTTTTATTTTTATTTTGTCATGACTTCTATCGATCAACTCCTATTTTTTATTTTTTTTTCATTTTATAGATAACAGGAAAATAGGATAACGAAAATAACGGGATAACGGAAAAACGGGAAAACGGGATAACGGGAGACAGAAAGGAAATAAGGGAAACGGAATAACGGAATAAAAAAAAAGAGATAACAGAAAACGGAATAACGGATAAGGATAAGGATAACGGAAAGGATAACGGATAAAGAAAAAGGGCTAACAGGAAAATGGGATACCGGGATAACGGGAGAACGAGATAAGGAAACAACAGGAATACGGAATAACGGGATAAATAAAAAACGAGATAACAGGAAAACGGGATAACGTGATGACAGGATAAGGGGATAACGGGAAAACGGGATAACGGGATAAAGAAAAAAGGGCTAACAGGAAAATGGGATACCGGATAACGGGAGAACGAGATAACAGGACAACAGGAAGCGGAAGGAGTCAAAAGGATAATCTAGATGGAACAACACAAAGGAAAACATAGAAAAAAAAAATCTACCCGGACGAGAGTATTCGGGAAAAACATTTTAGGGAACATAGAACTTTGGACAGGACAACGTCTGTCGGGTCCGCTAGTATTTATATATGTATTTGTTGAGGGTGTTAATTCAGTACGTTGACAAACTTCGGGAGGTGATTCTTTGGAAGATTTCAGGACGAAAAGTTCATATAAACATATGTTTGGTTGGAGAAAGGAATATTCAATGTTTTTTTATTTCACATAGTTTTGTTTTCTTGAAATTTTTCATTTACTTGAACGGTTCAAAAGCTATAATAAAAATAGTAATGCAAACATTTTCCAGTATCGCATAACAAAACGAAATTTTAGAGGCAATCATTCAAACAAACTTTGAGGGGTGTTTCTTTGAAAGATTTCAGGAGGAAAAGTTCTCATAAACATATGTCCCAAACAGCTTGGTTCTCGAGGTACAGGGTGATCAAAATAAATTTTTTTCAAGAGTTTTTGGAGTTTACTTTTGCCATAATAATCAACTTTGTGCAATACATATTCACCCTGAGTTCTGATGAAAAATGTATGGGTGCTCCACAACATTACATTTTCTCTACACGAGCAGAAAAAATCCATTAGGTTGTTTTTTAATTTGGAGATTCTCATCACAACTCCGTTTTGAATTCTTTGGTGAATAGTCTGGTTTGTTATAATTTTTTGTCATTGCCTCTTCAATACTGACAAAAGAATTATTGAAAATTTCTACTTCATCTACATTTTCAATTATTTCCACTCCTTCCGGATTGAATATTGTCAAATAATTGATGAGTTTCTTGTACAATTTGAGTTTGAGGCTTCTTTTACGATTTCCTAGGATTTTTTAGTTCCCTAAGCTTCTAATAAGTTGTTTCTGAAGTAGTCATTATCCGTGTTTTTTAGATCCATAGTAATTCAGGGTTTGATTTTGTGGACATGGTGATTTTTCGGTTTGGATATTTTGGTGCCATTTTTTGAATGAATCAGTTAGTTTTTTAATGAAATTGTAATACGCAATCTGTACCTCATGACATGTGTATAGAGTGCGCTGCTTAATTATGGAACAAATTCGATATTTCGCAAGCAATATACTTTTGACAAAAATCCTGAAAGAGGTCGATTTTTGTTTTTGAATGCCAATATTTGAATGTAGGTATATTTTAAATCGGTAATTTTTTTAAATTGAAATAGATGTCTCGTGATACTTCAAGGTCTTTCAATACTGCATTCAATAATAATGAATAAATAAACAAAAATTATTATTTGATTTCAGTAAGAGAATAACTTTATATCCAACAAAATACAACATTCAAATTTATTTATCATCATTGAATGCAGTACTGAAAGACTTTCCAGATGAAGTATCACAAGAAATTTTTTTCAATTTGAAAAAATTACCGATTACGTCACCACGTCAAAACCAGTGTGATTACCTCTTGAGAATATACATTCAAAAATTGGCATTTAAAAACAAAAATCGACTTCTTTCAGGATTTTTGTTAAAAGTACATTGCTTGAGGAATATCGGATTTGTTCCATAATTTAGCCGCGCAATGTATATCTGTCTAAGATTCGTTGTGATGAGAAGAGTTCAATTTATGGAAATAAATGTTTTCAGTAAGCCTTAGGTTTTCAGGTTGTCGATAGTCCTCATAGATTGAAAAAACTGCTAAATAATCAGTCATAGAGTTTCTACCACTGCGGAAGATATTTCAAAAGATTAATCCATTTATTTTACTTTCTTAGAGAAAATATACCCTCCAAGATATTGATATAATTATTATAATAATGTAATGAATAATCTGCTATATTTATGTTTATCGCCCACGAAAACATTTATTCATTTTTTCTCGAGCAAGAGAGGTATAAATTCTGAAAAGTTCAGCAAGCTAAAAAGGGACTATGTAGAGAAATAAAGATGAAGATATTTATTGCAACTAACAAATGAGCGCTGACTATATTGAAAGATCGGCTTCTTTCAAGATGCCTATGTTCAAGCTCCATTTTGACAAGTACCTCAAATTATGTGAAACAACTTCACGTAATAAAATTATATCGTATTCGAGTGTGAATCTCAATATTTTTTTCCCTTCTTCTTCAGTCATTGTTTCACCAGAAAAATACACTATTGTTCATTAGTTGGACGCATACGTGACACTTGGACGAATTAATTATTCACAAAATTGTTTGGGAAGAAAATATGCCAGCACCAAATGAACCTGCTCTATTTGATTCTGAAAATATATAGACGAGCAGTGCTTAACAATGTTTAACTTTTCAAGTGGCGACAGAAAAAAACAAATCTGTCAAAATGAAGAAACTTTTAATAAAAGGTTCTTGGCCTTTATTTAATTAAAGTAAGGGATGCCTGTATTTCAGATTGAGGATATCATCAAAGTAGGACACAATGCGCATGCGTATATGACAAAATAATAGGAACTTGATTAAAAGAACTATAGAACGGACGTTGCGATAACTCTCTATTTATTCACATTTTTTTGTGATTTATTTACTTTTAGTACCACCCTCGTAGCTAGGCGGACGTGAAAACCCCCTCTGAAATTAGTATTCTGAACTAGTTCAGAACTGCAAACAAGCATCAGACTTGTTGGGGATATTTTCTAATTTGTTCCTGTATACTCCAAAGATTCCAATTGACCATTAGAGTTATTCTGGAACATGGTGGATTTTTCTAACACCTCCTGGCCAGTTATTTGAGATGATTGGAATAGAATAATAGGAATGATGTTCCAATATACGACACTCAATATATATTTTTTATTATGATATATTGACATAGTCAAAACAGTTTTTAGAGATCTTGATATATTCGATTACTATACCATTTGTTTCAACTGAAAGGAAAACCCCCCAACATTGATAACACAGACTTATTATAATCAAGAGCTTAGTAATGTATTGTTTCGGGATTTACAAAACATAACAAAAAAACTTCTGAATGAAAGTGGATGGTGCTGTATCAGTCCATATCAATCGTGGCCTGCAATAGATCATTGACAATAACAATATTAGGAAATGTGTTTTTCAGTTTCTTTCAGAAATGAGAATATTCCAAACTAACATGAGATCACCTGGTACATTCTCCTAATTATGCATCAACCACCTCTCAGGACCACTCATCAATACCATTCCTCAGTTGATAATTCGATACGCCGATGTGGCTCCATTGTTCTGTCAGAACACTATGCACAGAAAGCGCCTTTCAAGCATTCATGCCCAGATTAATTTCAGAATGTGAAACAATGGTAACAACATCCAAGTGTATGGTTGAGCGCTCTTCGAGACGTCACACGAAAGATAGGTGAGCTCAGCAGTTGCTTCTGAATGCTCACCTCATATTTGAGGCGTTTGAAGGAGGCTCTTGTTCCGTGTCAACGAGTTGACATTCAGCCAGTAACTCTGGGAGTAGGATGGTGGGGATTCTCGTTGATTCATCATCGATTATTTATTGAAAACGACTAAATAAGCTTCATATCATTGAATCTGAAATAGAAAACATGGAGTTATTCACTGTCAATCCATATAAAATGATGGAGAATCTATTATATCTGTTTTTTTTATATATATTTACTTTGAAAAACCTTGGATTAAAATACTTGTGACGTTTTCCAAAATAATCTTTTTATTATTATGACGTCTCTTCAGATACATCAAAATGGTAATAAATAAAACAATATACAGAAAAAGTTAAATATAAGAAAAATAATCGCAACATTCTCCCCCCACAAAATTATTGAACAACATATAGTTTTGGTGGTTTCACCACACGTCCTCCTCTAGTCGTATATTCCGCTTTCTCTTTTCGAACCTCTACTACGTTTCCAATTCCTTGGTTTTCTGTACATTTTCGCTGTTTCTCTTTTTCAATACCCTCATTTCGGTAAGTTCGACCTTTTTCGTGTTCATCATGCATACTCTTCGGAAATTTCATTGTGTCTTCAATTTCCATCGGGTATGATCGTTGAAAGGGTCGTACAAGCTCTCCTGATTTTGTTTTTACTCTTACTACTCTTGATACTCTCTTCCGGGATAAATTTCTAATATTTTTCCCATCTTTCAATCGGTACGTTTTATATTATCTTCCCCAATTAGTACAATTTCGCCTATCACTAATCCGCGTGGCTTTCTTTGACCAGAGTTGACCAGTTCTGCGAAATATTCCTTTCTGAATCGTGTTCTTAGACCGTCTCAAAGATCCCGTTTATATTTATGTCTCCTAATTAAGCTGGTTCTATCTATTTCGTCCAACTTCGGCATGCCACTATTGATAATATCAGTGATGAACATAGAAGGGCTCAAAGGGGTCAGATATTTTTCATCGTCAGAAGAATAAGTTGAGGGTCTACTGTTTATCACAGCTTCACAGTCACATGAAAGTGTTAATTGTTCTTCGTAATTGATTGATGATCTTCCCAAATTTCTTCTCAGGAGATTTTTAATAATTCGAACTATGCGTTCCCACCATCTCATCAAAGTTTAAGTCCTCAAACAGGCATTGGATAATACAGGTATGTCACTTCTTAATCTTCATGATAAACTTGAAACACAATCAAGGGCATTGGAAACTCTAAGAGTAACGATACATTGAATGCGTGGGAAAGATATCGAAGTACAAATAAAACTAATAATAATCTCAATAATGAGGAATTGGGGAATGCTGATGAAAAGATATCTGGTTCTGATACTTTGTCATTTTTATTAGATTTTTTACGAGGCGAAGTGGAATCGGAAAAACGAATAAGTTTGGCACAATCCGGTTTCTGCAATGAATCAATCAAGAAAAAATGGATAACACAGCCACGAGACAACAGAGGTGACAATGAACTATATACAGCGGCAGCATTATACTCGGCAAATTCAAAAGACGAAGGAAAAGTTGGTAAGAATATTCCATATTGTCTCTTCTGTGAAAAATCCCATTTAAGTCAAGACTGTCTCAAAGCTCAAAACCTATCTCTCAATGAGAGAAAAACTATTGTGAGAGACAAAAAAAGGTGTTTTGTTTGCCTTAAGGTAGTTGTCGGGCTACAAACACTATCAAAAATTAGTCTCGATTGTAGCGCGATGCAATACATGTTCAAGCGCCGAATTAGAATGATCTTTTTCAAGGGAACTGTACGCTGAGTAACGCAATTAGCATGCGTGATACAGCAAATGAGCCATGACTGGACTGTTGGCAACGTCGCAAAAGCAAAAGCTAAAGCAAAAGTTGAAAAAAGGAAACATAAATTGTCTGAATTGTGTAATGAAAATGATGTGTGTCAAGGGAATCGCATTGTTGATCTCAAAGAACTTGGGATTGAGTACGGGATTGAGTACAATTTATGGTCAATTATATTTGAATGATGTACAAGTCGATTCACAAAATTTAGTAGATTGTTTGGTAGCATTTAAAGATTTTTTAAATTTATCTACAACTCCAAATTTACTCCTTGCGTATAATGTGAGATTCGATGTACCTAGATTACTAAAAGCAAACATTTATAATAATTTAATAGAATATTTTATCATGATAGCAGGATTTGTGGATGGCTTAATTATTTTTAAAAAACGTTTCCAAATCGAAAAGGGCCAGGAATGTTCCAGCTATCAAAATTATCCAAAGATTTAATACCAAACGAAACATCAGATAATTTCCACGAAGCGATGTATGATGTACAAATTTTACAGAAATTAGTTCGTTTTATTGGTAAAGAACTTATCAACATACATGAAATCATATGAAGAATGTATTTCAGAGCGACTTGAAAACGAAAGAATATCTCGTAATTTACCCCATTTAAGTGCCCTAAAAAATTTTATATCACGGGATTTATTGAAAAAAATTGCGCAACAAAATATAACATACCATTTTCTGAAACAAATGTATCACGATGAAGGAGAAGAAGCTGTGATTAATCACATGGCTGAAAAATTGGAGAATGGAAAACCTAGAGTTACTAAAAATAGGAAAGCATTAACTAAAATCATTAATGAATTAAAAATAAATGTTTAGTCAATCAAGTGATTACTTAGTATAATAGTCAAGAATATATAATATATCATTCATTGTTGTTTATATTTTTTGTAGATTTATACGTTAAATTCTATTAGCCTGTTAGAAATCTGAATAAGTTTTGTTTATGTTCAAAAATATTCGAATTATGTTATACGTACATGTGTTGTACAAATGTATTAATACAATAAAGTTTATGCACTGTTTTTTGCCGTTACTCGTTAAAACTACATTTTATTTTATATCTACTCTCATTGTAATATGTTGAAAATGCATCAGTATGAATTAACGCAATCATTCACAATTATTATTCATAAATATGTGCGTTCCAAAACACAGTTCAATTCAAAACACCAAGAACCACGCGCTCTCGTTTATTTAAATCACCAGCGATCGCTTGAGGCGTTGCCACGATTCTCAGCCTTCACCCTCTTGCACTTCTCATACGCAATAAGTTAGAAACTTCTTATAACAATAAATAAATAACTGTATGGCTACGCGTCTTTGAATTTTTTTATAAAATTTGTTACGTACCTTTCAATGATATACTAGTTTTTCAAAAAGATCTGAATGGAGGGTTTTTTAGTTATGCCTTAAAATGTGGTGTCCGCGGTAGCTCACTATAGGCATTACGTGTTAAACGTTGCAACTTTGAAGCCTTATATCTCACTTTCGGTGTGGTAGATGATTCCAAAAATTCAATATGATACAGGTAATAATGTTAACTGAGAGTGGTATGAACATAAACAACATCTGATTGGAAGTGGATTTCACGACAACTACCTTAAACAATATCATATTTCTAAACAATGCAGAAAATTTTCAAAATGTATAGTGTGTTCGAAAAAACACTATCCAATATTATGTCCTGATTTAGAAATGAAAAGGGGTCAAAAAGATGACGAAAATAAATCAGTTGGAAATAGATTGACCAGTAGCTTATCTACTACAATATTATAAGGTACAAACAGTTATTGTGAAGGTTAATTTTGGAGGAAAAGAAAGAACAGTTAGAGCATTATTGGATTCGGGTTCTCAAAGATCTTATATTTTATCAAAAAGAGCAGAAGAAATGAAATTGCGAAAAACTGACGATGGAACCATCATACAGGGTGTTTTTGGTGGGTGCCAATCGTAGCCACAAATTCATTCAAGTTGTTTGAAGTTACAATAGAGAATATCGATAATACCTATGAATTGAAACTGAATATGTTAAATCATGAAAAAATTTGCAATGAAGAATATCACCAACTTTTGATTTTTACCTTACAATACACTCTATTAAAAATGAAAAAATACCGTGAAAATGTTTTTTTGATAGGTCTCATAGTTTTCGAGATATTTAATTGTTTAGCAGGCGTGCGACGACACGGAGTCATCGGCCGCTGTGACGTCACTTTACAACGGTCGGTCAGTGCGTGCTCTGCTTCCGAGCTGTGTGTATGAAGTTTGCGTCGAAAATTTATAAAAATGTCGAATCCAGAAAGTAGAAAATCGTGTATTGTGCCAAAGTGTTTAAATGAAACTACTAATGCATCCGGAAAGTTGTTTTTTATTGTTGCTTCCGAACCTAAAAGTCGAAAGAAATGGATGCAAATCATGATGTTCTGGGGTGATTCGGCATGTCACTGTACAAATATCTCTTTTAACTTTTGAATATCCAATAGCGTCGTCGCCGAAGCTGTTTCTAGCCGATCTAGAATGAAATAAACGTAAGTTGATCTAATATATGAAAAATAAAATACATAAAAATGCCTTTACCCACGATCACATGAAAGATGAAATTAATATGAGAGGATTTTCATCTTAGATTAATAATATTTGATAGGTGTAGTCGCGTGCATCCTAATAATAACCTACTTATGAAAAAAATATTTCATGGGTTCAAATTTTAAGAAGTTTTGTACCTCTAGTACATAATGTTCAGGTTAGGTTTACTATGTTAATTTTTTGTTACATTATATATTGAAAAAATACAGTATGTGAGTCATGATCCAAACTATGTAGGTACAATAACACAGTATTGTTTTTAATAAATCCCACCATGTTACGAATACCTACGCATTCTTCCTTCTCAGGAACTTAATGTCAACTAAGATGTTCATAGTATCAATATGACGTATGACGTACATTTATAAAACACTAGTAATGAGAAATATGTACTTATAGGGATCAAAAATTTATGATAACATGTAAAATGTTATTAAGTAATACTTACTTTTGCATTTCTACTCCTCGCATCTCGGCGGCCAAGAAATCGGAGTTATTTGAAAAATAGTGTGCAACCATTAACCCGTCTATTTCAGGCAAGTTATCAGATTGTCCTTTTTCAAAACCGTCATCCATATCTAATATTATACTTATAACACTATTGTAACACTGATTCACATGAAAACTTGGGTTAAAAACGTTATTATGGTCGAACACCCGATAGCAAAGCAATGATTGAGTGTACGGTGAGAACGTTGCGTTGTAAAATGACGTCACGCAAGCATGGCGCACTCGCCCGAAATATTTGAATAGAACGGAAACTAGAATTGTCATAATTTCAACACTACTCGCTTGATTGGAATGAAACAAAAACAGGTGTATTTCTATACATTTAGGCTACACGGTCATGAAATTTCAAGCCATTTGACAGATCCAGTGACATTCTTCATTATCTTCCTCGTTTCAATGATTCAGCTTGTATAGACTATTTGAAACAGATGAATATCCCAATCAATGCCTCATATATAAGGAATGATCCATATGGAATCGAAGTATTACTGGGAGCGGGTATTTTCGGTAATTTATTAACTGGTAGAAAACTTTACCTTGGTGATAACCTTGTAGCTGTTGACACGTATTTGGGATGGACACTCATAGGAGAGTAATAAGGTTTTATTTTCTGTGTTTTCCGATTTATCGATTCCTGATTTATGGTAATTAGAATTATTGGGTATAAAAGATGCAGCACAAGTGAAAACAAATGATATTCTCAAAGAGCAAGCATTGACTCATTTTTATGAAACGGTATCAATAAATGAAGAAAAGAGGTATTGAAATCAGATAACCATGGACGGAAGATAACTTAAATATTTTGAGTAATAAAGAAGTAGATTTCAGTAGATTGGAGTCCAATACAAAAAGATTGATAAGTTTGAACAAGTTTGATGATTATTCAAAGGTATTCAATGAGTGGGAGAAATTGGGAATTATTGGGGACATAACAGACAAAGTAGCTTCAAATCGGGATTCATTTGTACATTATTCGCCACATCACGCAGTTATCAAAGAATCTCGTTTAACTACTAAATTACGTCCAGTTTTTGACGCATCTGCTAGGGACAAAATGGAAATTCTTTGAAAAACTGTTTGAAAAAAGGGCCGAATTTCCTTGAATTAATACCATAATTGATTATTAATATGCGCATGAACTCGATAGGAATAATATCCGATATTGAAAAGGCGTTCCTACAGATAAGCGTTTTTCCCGAGGATAGGGATTATTTACGGTTTTTATGGTGGAAAAACTATTCACAATGTGAACCTATAACATATAAACATTGCAGAGTCGTGTTCGGTGTTAAATCCATGGACGTATAATTTATATATTTATACGTCCATGGTTAAATCCAGACCATTTATTTCATCAGCTACTATAGGTTATCATTCGGATAATGCAAATATACCATTCAAAGAGACGGCAGAAAAATTGAAAAACTCATTCTACGTGGATAATTGCGTTTTATGTGTGAGAAATTAATTGGAATGCGCAAAATTCTTTGAAGAATCTACACTTCTTATGTCGTCAGCAAAGTTCAATTTACGGGGATGGATATACAATTCACGAAAACCTTGAGTTACCTCTGATTAAGTGAACGTAGTTGGGGTACTAGGTTTACTTTGGAATGTACAGGAAGATACATTATTTTGTGATATACATGGCATGACAAACTCAGATATTATATTAACAAAGCGAAATTTGCTTTCGGTTGCTCAAAAATTTTTGTTGCCATCGGTTTCTTGTGTCCCGTGTTACTGATTCCCAAATTATTATTACAAGAAACTTGGCAATTGGGAATTGGGTGGGATCAGGAATTACCACACGATATTGGCAAAAAATTTCAATTCTGGGTTGAACAATTGGATTTATTGACATATTGCGAAATTCCAAGAACACTTTGTAATCATTCAAATTCAGGGGATTTGTCAGATTCAACGATACACCTATTTTGCTATGCAAATAAATCAGCCTATTCAAGTTGTATATTTCTGAGAACTTTCATTCAAGGGGAAACATCAGTCAGAATTGTCCTTGCTAAATCCAGACTAGCTCCAAAAAATATCACTTTACCTAGACTCGAATTATTAGCGGCATTATTGGGTGTAAAATTATACATAACTTTGAGAAAAATAAAAGAGTTCAGTGATATCAAAACTTATTTTTGGAGTGATTCAATGGTGGTTTTAACTTGGAGACGAACGAAAGGACAATGGAAAACATTTGTTGAAAACAGGGTGAAAGAAATAAGATTGAATACAAATATTTATGATTGGTATCATGTTCCAGGAAAAATGAACCCCGCAGACTTGGCATCAAGAGGATGTGATGCCAGAACTTCGTTGGAAAGTAAGTGGTGGGTTGGTCCAACATCGTTGAGAAATAATTGCGAAGAATGGCCACGTAATGAAATTCTTTGTCCGGAAGAGGTGAATACAGAGAAATTGAAACACTCACCCTTATTTTTAAAACAGAATTATCAACAGAACATTTTCAATACTTTTCGAAAAACACTAAAGTTTTGAGAATGATTGAATGGATTTTCATTCAACTGTAAGCGAGGACATTCAAGAAAATCTGGTGGAATTAAATATGAAGAAGTAAGTGAAGCAGAAACCAGATTATTGAGAATGATACAAGAAGAAGCTTTTGGAAAAGAGGTCAATTTGAATCTGGAAATAATCCAAGATGAGAAGAAACTATGCAGGATGAAGTCAAGGCTAGTTTTGGGAGATTTTGCAGATGATTTCAAGTATCCAATTTCATTTCCTAGCGAGCATATATTAGTAAATAGGCTCATAGAGGAATATCATATAATCAATTGTCACACAGGAGTCCGAACATTGTTGAGTATACTTAGGGAAAAATTCTGGATTCTAAAAGTCAGAAAAACTGTGAGGCAATAATTCCAAAATGTTTGGTATATAAGAGGTATGATAGTAAACATTAAGACACACCTTTTGCACCTTCACCTAGAGAGAAAATAATGTGTGGAACAGCTTTCAATGTTGTGGGTATAGACTCAGCTGGGCTGCTATATCTCAAAGATGAATCGAAAGCTTGGATTGTTTTATTTACGTGCGCAGTTTATAAAGGCGTCCACTTGGAATAAGTGAATTATCTATCAACTGAATCATTTTTATCAGCTTTGAGGAGATTTTCAGTAAGGAGAGGGAGAGTTTCTATCATTTACTCAGACAATGGTACTAATTTTGTTGGTGCATTCAATTGAATGAAGAAAATAGACTGGGACAGGACAGTATTGAAATATTTCTCTGTTCATAAAATAAAATGGATTTTCAATGCACCAACAGCTGCCTGGTGGGGAGGATGGTGGAAACGCATAGTTCGAATTATCAAAAATCTCTTGAGAAGAAATTTGGGAAGATCATCAATCAATTACGCAGAACTATTGACACTTTTATGTGACTGTGAAGCTGTTATAAAGAGTAGACCCCTAACTTATTCTTCTGACGATGAAAAATATCTGACCCCTTTGAGCCCTTCTATGTTCATTAGTGATATTATCAACAGTGACATACCGGAGTTGGACGAAATAGATAAAACCAGCTCAATTGAGAGACATAAATATATACAGGATCTTTGAGACGGTTTAGAAAGGAATATTTTGCAGAACTGGTCAACTCTGGTCAAAGAAAGCCACGCGGATTAGAGATAGACGAAATTGTACTAACTGGTGAAGATAATTTAAAACTTACCGATTGGAAGGTGGAAAAAATATTTTATCCCAGAAGAGATGGAGTATCAAGAGTAAAAACAAAATCAGGAGAGCTTACACGACCCTTTCAACGATTATACCCGATGGAAATTGATGATAGAATGAAGATGCATGATGAACACGGAAAAGGTAGAACTTACCGTAATGAGGCTATTGAAGAAGAGAAACAGCGAAAGTGTACAGAAAACCAAGGAAATGGAAACGAAGTATAGGTTCGAGAAAAGGAAGGGGAATATACGACTAGAAGAGGACGTGTGGTGAAACCACCAAAACGATATGTTGTTCAATAATTTTGCGGGTGGAGAATGTTCCGACTATTATTCTTATATTTCACTTCCTCTGTATATTGTTTCATTCATTACCGTTTTTGATGTATCTAAATAGATGTCATAATAATAAGAAGATTATTTTGGAAAACGTCATAAGCATTTCAATTCGAGGTTTTTCAAAGTAAATATATATAGAAACAACATTTGGCGACCCAGTACGGTGTTCAGATGTGAGAACCAGCAAAAGACAAAGACAAGAATGTTCAAATTACTTATCGTGAACATCGCGTACTGTTTACTGATTGGTGGCTAAGTAAGATATTCCATTCACCAGCCAATCAGAAAACAGTAGTCGAAACGTTTGTTTGCAGACAGGCTTGTAATGCACACCAACTGGCACGTACGAGGTCCTTGAAACCACTCCATGGCAAAGGTGTTCACGTGGTATGCTGAATCACATGTTCACAATGATGGTTGATATTATTCTGAAAACAATACAACAATATTGTATCTTTTGGGTCCTTACAACTGATTTTGTAATAACTGTGATTGGATAAGTACCCCAAAGCTGTGTTGACTTCATCTGCTAGTTTTGAATTTATCTAACATTTTGGATATACCGAGGTTCGTTTGTTTTCATCACTTAGAAATGGAATATATATCGCAAGCACGCTGCAATGAAAATGTTTGGACCCTTTTTATTCAGTATCCACACAATCAATTCAATATTCCACATAACTCGAATGTTTATTGCATCCGGCATTTTTTTCGGATTTTCAATCACTTTAATTTGTTATGAAATGGCACTCGTCTCACGGGTGTGCAAGAGGTTAGATCACATATATATATATATATATATATCAGAGAAAAGTGCTAACCGTAGACACGTGTTTCGGGCTCTCGGCCCTAATCAGTACGGTGGAGAAGTGCAAGGATGAACAACACTTGGTAGAAAACGACAAATCAACGGAGTCAACAAACAGAAGCCAGCCGCTCATTTGTGATTTCGGTCAGCAGACCCTGAATTCCAGGGCAACAACCAACGTCACCACGGAGGCAGCTATAGCTACCTGCGTGACATCCGAGTCCAGGAATATGAATATATGAAAGAGAGTAATATCGAGAGGACTGTTAAAAACAAAATGGAAGGAATTTAATGGACATAGCCCTCAGAGAAAAGCACACGAAAGATACTTGGTCAGGTAGGTATTTGAATTTCGACTCAAATCACCCAATACAACATAAAAAAGGTGTAGTAATAAGTTTGGCAGACAGAGCAATACTACTGAGTAGTCCGGAAGTAAGATATAAAAGTTTAGAAAAAGTTAGAAAAGCCTTACAAAACAATAAATATCCTATAAAGTTCATAAACAAAATTATCAGACATAGGATACACAAAGTTTATAACCCTAACCAAAACAATAAAAAAACACTCCCTACAATAAATAATTATATTTCTCTAACATACGTTCAGAATCTATCAGAAAATGTCAAACATTTACTGAATAAACATAATGTCCAAGTGATTTCAAACCATATAACCCGTTAAAAAAATATTTACTCCCCTTAAAAATTCCAAAAATGAAAAATTCAAATTTTATCTACAGCATTCCATGTAATGACTGTAACAAAGAATATATAGGCATGACATCACAACTATTGAACAACCGACTTAACGGCCACAAATTCATGAAAAAATCAATTACAGCCTTGAATGAACACATAATCCAAGACAATCACAACCCAAAGTTTGAGGACACGAAAATTCTGGCCTTCGAGAAAAATAAAGAGAAACGAACCATAAAAGAAATAATATATATAAAAAAATGTCCAAATGCCTTAAACAACAGATGAGATATCAGCAATTTGAACCAAACCTATTATACCCTCTTGTGATTACTTAAAACTGCCCAACACAGAACAAAACGAAAATAATACAAAATCACCAAACTTCATCACTTACAAAACAAACTCCCATCACCCGTATCCCAGAAGTATGCAAAGGAGGAATCAACTACGAACACATTGAGTTGACGCATGCTCCTACCCAACAACCTACATCACTTCAACTCGACAATTCTCATCTACACACTGCCACAATAAAGAGTTCAGAAAAAAAATGTCCCCAAAGCATAAAAAAAAACAGGAAAAGGAAACTCTCACGTTGAAGAATGTATTCAATGCTGCCAAGGTATGTACCATTTGGTTATATTAATTTCTTTGCACCATTTGGTTATATTAACTTCTCAAATAATATAATGGAAAAAAAAAACAAAAAAAATTACATCAAACATTATGATGATTAAACTTCCCAATACTATTGTAACTAACTTTTCAGAACATGTAAAAATTAAATAAAGCCTGAAGAAGTCCCCGGTCAGGGACGAAACGTTGCCATAAATGATTTGAAATATTAGATATATCCTACCCAGGATCCAATAACCTAAGAAAGCTCCGCCAAATATATATATATATATATATATACCAGGATTCAAGAACCACAATCTCCAGATATATATATATATATATATATATATATATATATATATATATATATATATATATATATATATATATAATATATATATATATATAATTATATATCCTGACTGACTAACTGAGGATCAACGCTCAAAACAAATCTCCGGACCTAAACTGCTGAAATTTTGACAGCATATTCCTATGATGACATGGATAACCACGCATTTTGGTATTTCATTCCTGAAGGGGTGAAATGGTGGTGAGAGTTTGTATGGGAGATCCGTTAATTTTAAATTTTGGGCCATAAAAATTGGTATTTGAGATCTGTGTTACAAATAAAGGAATACTTGTTTCGGTGTTTTTGGATATTCAATCCCTATAGGGGTGAAATGGGGGTAAATAAGAATTGGAAGTTTGTTCCGTTAGTTTTTAAGTTTCGTTAGTTTTCAAGTTGGGGTAATGAGTATTGGAATTTGAGGACTTTTTTCAAACAAAGAAATACGAGTATCAGTGTCTTTAGAAATGCACCTCCTAAAGGGGTAAAATGGGAGGGGTTGATAATTCGTATGGGGGTTCCGTTAGTTGTTAGGTAAGAGTCATGAGAATAGGAATTTGTTACAGATGAAGAAATTAAACCCCGAAAGAGGTTAAATGGAGGAGAAATTTGTATGAGTGTTCCCTTAATTTCCAAGGTAGGTTGAAAGTTTTCAACTTAGGGTCATAAACATTGGTATTTGACTTGTTTGTTACAGATAAAGAAATTCACGTTTCAGTGTCCTTAGAAAATCAACCCCTAAAGGGGTGAAATAGGGGTTGAAAATCTTTATGGGGGTTGCGTTAGTTTTCAAGTAAGGATTATGAAAATTGTTGTTTCGAGTATAAAAATCGTGTACAACTCAATTTGAGAATTCCCTGAAGGGGTGAAAATGTGTAAGTGAATTTGTAATAGTCAAATCAATTATGTCATCGAAATGAGATAACGGGATAACGGGATAACGGGAAAACGAGATAACGGTAAATGGGATAACAGGATAACGAATAACGAGATAACGGAATAACGGAAAACCATATGATGGAAAATCGAACAACGGGACAAATGGAAATGGGCAAAGCCACTCGCATAAGCTAGATGGAACAATACAAACTAAACATAGGAAAAAATACAAATTCCACGCGGACGAAGTCGCAGGTACCATATAATTTCTAATAGCAGGGTTCGAATCTAATGTTGATGCAGATAACAAGTCAGTGGAACAAAATTCAAAAACACCCAAATTCAATTGCTTAATTACTGAAGTATATTGCACCGCAAGAATAAAATAATAAACGGTTTCGAAATCATTTTATCGATATCTTGAATAGAATATATATCTATATATATATATATATATATATATATATATATATAAATATATATATTTATATATATATATTTATATATATATATATATATATTTACATGCTTATGTGTATACATATATATAAGAATTGTTTTCGACTGGATGGTAGAGAGAGGATTGATTTGACAGGTTCAGATCACTTATTCAAGAAAATGTTTTCGTTCAGTTGAGTTTATTATCTTTTCAGGAACTCTGAATTAACAATGATATTGATTAGTTAGATTACAGAAATAAAATTGTTCGTACTCACGAATGTGAGGTTATAAAATAGGTAAACAATACAGTATGAAATCGAGGAAATTATTCATTCTTGTACGGCTTATTGTGAAAAAACATTGAAATAAGACTATCACATACATTCAGATGGAAAACTTGTTATAAAAATAATTAAAAGGGATATTCTGCTCAACGGATCATTAAAAACATAAACAATCATGTGACAGGAACGTCTGTTACTCTTCTTACTGATGTTGTGAAGTGACAGTGACTCTTGACATCTTACAGTAATGCCAATTGTTTTGTGAGGCACTGGGTCTATCGTCAGTTGTTGGGAGGTAGTGTGTTGTGAGTTTGGTGGTTGGTGGTTGTAGATTTGGTTATTGGTTGTAGTAATTGGTTGTAGTATTCACACATATTTACTACAACCGATAATCAAATCTACAACCAACAACCACCAAACTCACAACACACTAACTCCCAATAACTGACGATAGACCCAGTGCCTTCCAAAACAATTGGCATTACTGTAAGATGTCAAGAGTCACTGTCACTGCACAACATCAGTATGAAGAGTGACAGATTGTTGTTTATGTTTTTAATGATCTGCTGAGCAGAACATTCTTTTTAATTATTTTTATAACAAGTTTTTTATCTGAATGTATGTGATAGTCTTAATTCAATGTTTTTTTACAATAAGCCGTACAAGAATGAATAATTTCCTCGATTTTATACTGTATTGTTTAGCTATTTTATAACCTCACATTTGGTAAGTACAAACAATTTTATTTCTGTAACATTACTAATCAATATCATTGTTAATTCAGAGTTCCCAAAGAAGAGATAATAAATCTCGAAAGCTTGAACAGCAAAAAGAGCATTTTCTTTGAATAAGTGACTGCGAAACCTATATATATATATATATATATATATATATATTTATTCAAGATATCTTAATACCAGATTATACGATATTTAACATAAAAGGGTACAAAACAATATACAATTCTGGAAACCTGAATCAGAATGATGGCGTAGTAGTTTTTATTAAAACTGAATTGTATCGCTCCCATGAACTAAAAGAAATATGTGGGACAAATATGATACAACTCAATACCGTTTTAGATGAAGAAGAAATCATAATAAATGCTTTTTATAAGTCACCAAGTACCCCAACTGATATATTCGTAGATGAACTCAATCCACTCTTGAAAGAAACACAAAAAAACTTTACCTACAGTATTTTCGTAGGAGACATGAATATAGACCTATTGGTCAATAATGATGATTCCCAAAACTACCTAGACACTCTTTGTGAAAACGGCTTCATTTCAGCAATAAATTCTGTTACGCGATGTCAGAAACTATCAAATACATGCCTAGATCATATTTTTATACACGCAAAAAACAACTGTTATGACACAATTCTGCCAATGACAATACAAACATGCGTCACCGATCACTACACAATTTTACTTCAGATAATTTCTTCGAATTCAAAAAAAAAAACTCCAAACTCAAAGAGTATTCCAGATACCATAAAATTTTGGATGACAAGAAATTGCTGGAAAATATAGAAAAAGTAAATTGGAACGAGGTCCTTCAAAAAAAATCTTCAAAAAGCCACTGAAAATTTATAGGCTCGACAAAAAAAAAAGTTGGAGAGAAAACGAAAAAATTGGAAAATTGGTAGAAGCTACAAATAAAAAAAATCAACTGTATCATAAATTAAATAAATAGATTCGAATAATGAAATCCTACAACAAGAGTTTAGAAATTACAAAACAGTTTTCGAAAAATTAATTAAAAAAGCAAAATCGGATCATTACAGAAAAAAAATTGAAATAAATAAAAAAGATCCGAAGCGATTATGGCAAACAGTAAACGAAATACTCACAAACCCTAGCTCTACTGAAATAAACAGCATAAACTCAAAAGATAAGTATGTGGCAACAGAACCAACAGAAATAGCGAATAACTTTAATGACTACTTCATAAATGTAGGTTCGGAATTGGCAAAAAAGATTAATAAAGAAGATGGCTATAGAGAAATCAAAAAAATTTATGAAAATTCACTTTTTCTCTTCCCAACAAATCCTTCAGAGATTAAAAGTGTTATATCAGAGCTAAAGAATAAAAAATCGCCTGGACCCGACGATTTGAAATCAGAAACAATCAAAATTATAATGGACTTCATCAAGATTCCGCTTACATATATCATCAATGAATCATTCGATACTGGTGAATTTCCTACAGCGTTCAAACTATCTATTGTTGTTCCAATTTACAAAAATGGTAATAGAACCGATATGTCTAACTATCGCCCCATAGCATTGATATCTAACTTCAGTAAAATCATTGAGAAAATAATAAAAAAACGACTGAATTCATTTCTGAATAAATACAACATATTGTCTGATTCACAATTGGGATTCAGAGAAGGAAAATCAACTCAGGATGCTATAAAAAAACTAACAGTTCGAATATACAAGGCATTGGAGTATTCGTAGATTTGGCAAAAGCCTTCGATACTATTGATCACTCCATTCTATTGCAAACCTCAGAGGATATGGGTATAAGAGGTACAGTATACAATCTTATGAAATCATATCTAACTGGAAGAAAACAACAAGTGCGAATTCAAAACCACATTAGTAAGGAACAAATTATCACATGTGGTGTACCGCAAGGTACCGTGTTAGGGCCCTTACTCTTTACTGTTTATCTGAACAATCTATTGTAACGAACCTAGGCCGGACCTGTCGCCTCACGCGTTGCCATCGACAACGATGAGATCATCCCCGGAGATATTCGAGAACCATCCAGTCGCTCTGCCGCGGAAAACAACGGTCAATATTGGAAACAATTGGAACATGCCGGTCGCCAACTACCAGAATTCGAAACATCGAGAATGCTGTATCGGAGATAAATAGGCAACCCTCAAGTGGAGTCGGACAGTCTGAACGAGCCCATACGATCGAGCTATACAGTGGCGTAGTAATATAAATTAAGTTGTAGATTAAGTGTGAAATAAATTATTAAAACCAAGTTAAGTTTATTTACGTTACAATTGGTGTCGGAAGTGAGATTTTGAAAATAAACAAGTGATCGTGGAGTGGATAGTCAGAAAAATAAATTGATAGACCTTTTTGTACGCCCAAAATAGACAGTGGCCCGGTTTTCGCGTAGTGGACAATTGTGCGTGGGAATATAAACTGATACACTGTTCGCGTGAAACAGAAAATAGACAGTGGCCCGGTTTTCGCGAAGTGGACAATTGTGCGTGGAATATAAACTGATACACTTTCGCGTGAAACAGACAATAGACTGGTGGCCCGTGGAAAAGAATTCGCGAAGTGAATTTTTAACAAACTGATAAACTTTTCGTGTGAAACAGACTGATACCTCGTCAAAGACAAAATGTGTTCAAGAAAAGTGCGCCTTGCGGACTTGAAGGTAGCGGAATTGAAACAGGAATTGGAGGAAAGGGAACTGGAAACAACGGGTAAAAAGCAAGTACTCCAGGAAAGACTTGCAGAAGGACTTATACAAGAAGGTGAGGACCCCGAAACATTTTTATTCGAAGTTCCCGGAGGTGATTTGAGTCCGATAATAGAATCCTCGAAAGAAGAGCTTCAACAAAATTCGAGGACTTTGGAAGAAAATTCTAGAAATCTGGAAGAGAAGCTTCTAGAAAATTCAAGAAGCCTGGAAGAGAATGCTAGAAATCTGGAAGAGAAGCTTCAAGAAAATTCTAGAAATCTGGAAGAGAAGCTTCTAGAAAATTCAAGAAGCCTGGAAGAAAATGCAAGAAGCCTGGAAGAGAAGTTCCTGGAAAACACAGAAGGCCTAAAAAAAGAGTTGTGTGGTGTGGCTAATTTTCTAGGAGAAAGAATGGGAACCGTTGAGACAGAGATAGATAAAATTAGGGAGCAAATGAACACGGAGGTAGATAAAATAAAGGAAACGATCAGTAAGCTGGAAAAACGAATTAATAGTGCGCCCTCCTCAGAGATGGTTAACGAAAATGCAATGCTGGACTTGAGTTTGAACTTGGATAAAGTTCAAGAGGGTATAAAAGATGTCAAGGTCATTTCAGAAATAGGAGAGCTTTCCATGAAGCCGCCTCAGTTCGACGGAAAAACTCCATGGGCAAATTACCTCCGGCAGTTTGAAGCAGCGGCCAAAGCAAACGGATGGAATGCAGGGGAAAGAGCTGTAGCACTAACACTTGCATTACGTGGAGAAGCGACAAATATTCTACAAACTCTCACCGCCCAAGAACAGGAGGACTATGATCAGCTGATTAAACATCTAGAATTACGATATGGCCAGGCCCATTTGGAACACGTATACCACTCCCAACTGAAAAATCGCTGCCAGAAATCGGGCGAATCCTTACAAGAATTCGAAGCTGACATTGCACGCTTGGTTCGTCTCGCATATCCAGCCACACCGGAAAATGTAATGGAGCGATTAGCGGTTCAGGCATTCTTGGATGGACTCCGTGACCAAGAAACCAGACAAGCGTTGACACTAGCTCGTCCAACACATCTCGTAGACGCACTGGCACGCGCTTTGGAATTTGAGGCAGCAAAGCAATCCTACAAAAACCAAAGTATAGTTCGAAGTATTGAAGAAGACTCACAGGAGCATGCTGACTTGGAAGCTGCCATAAGAAAAGTGATGAAGGAAGTTTTGCCTGAGAAAAGACAGATAAGATGCTGGAATTGTGGCAAAATTGGACATGTGCGTAGCAAATGTCCAACATTCGAAAACACGACTCCGATGCAGGAAAACTAAAGAAGGTCGACGAGAAGGGGCAATCGTCGGCCTGTGTCCAGCAAGCCCCGGTTAACAACGCATATGTCGCTATCCTGAAACGACAGAACAGAGGTAGACGGTCTCATCAATAACGAGCCTTGCACCATGCTGCTAGATACAGGTGCGTCTAGGACAATTCTCGGACCTTCCTTCGCCAGAACACCGGAACGAATTGAACCGACAATTTGGAAGCTACGCACAGCAACAGGGGAGCCAGCTACTGTATATGGCGAGCTACCGATTGAAATAATTTTGGGCAGCACTAAAGTGAAACATCAGGCACTTGTAGCGGACATCGAAGACGATGCAATCATCGGAATGGACATCATGAATTCCAGAGGGTTCGAATTGGATTTCAAAGACGGCGTCCTACGTGTCAACGGAGAAAAGCTGGTACTTCATGGGAGAAGTGAAGAGTTGATCCGTGTGCTGTTGGCTGAAGATGTAAGCGTACCTGAGAGGAATGAAACCATCCTGGAGGCTCGCCTGGACGGGAGTGCGAGCAGTGGAGACGTGATGATGTTCGAGCCCAAACTTCATGATGAGAAAATTGGACGAGGGATTGCCCTAGGGAAAACCCTGTTACGTGCTGAAAAATTTGTACCGGTAAGGGTCATGAATGTCAATTACTTTCCAGTGACCTTAAAGAAAGGAACAATTTCAGGGCACTGCTCGTCAGTTTCATCTGTGATCCGGGGCGAACGAGGTACGATTAGCCAACCCAACAACTTGCCCACAGAACTAGAAAAATTAGTTGCCATCTCTTCCAAAGACATAAAACCAGGTCAACAGCCCAAACTAAGAGATTTAGTCAAAAAGTACCAAGACATCTTCGATACCGGACAAGGAAAAGGGGGTCGAACTAATGTGGTCCAGCACAAGATTGATACTGGGGGTGCCCGACCGATCCGGCAATCAGCAAGAAGACTTCCTCTTGCCAAGAAGGAAGAGGCTGACAAAATAGTCAGCGATATGGGAAAAGAAGGAGTTATCGAACCATCTGACAGTCCCTGGTCCTCTCCAGTCGTACTGGTGAAGAAAAAGGATGGATCGACACGCTTTTGTGTAGACTATCGCCAACTTAATAATGTCACGAAGAAGGACAGTTACCCTCTCCCGAGAATAGATGACACCCTAGACACGTTGGCTGGTTCCACGATTTTCTCGACCCTTGATCTGGAGAGTGGATACTGGCAAGTAGAACTGGCTCAGGAAGATCGAGAAAAGACTGCTTTTCCATCGGCTCAGGATTGTGGCAGTTCACCGTTATGTCATTCGGGCTCTGTAATGCTCCCGCCACATTCGAAAGATTGATGGAAACAGTACTGAAGGGACTCTCATGGAACACGTGTCTAGTGTATCTCGACGACATAATTGTGGTCGGCAGATCGTTTGAGGACCACGTGAAAAACTTGGAGGAAGTATTCCTGCGACTGAGGAACTCCGGATTGAAGCTGAGCCCTAAGAAATGCCATCTGTTCCAAAAAGAAGTACGATACCTCGGCCACGTTGTCTCTGGAGAAGGAGTAGCAGTGGATGACCAGAAGATCAAAGCTGTTAAGGATTGGCCCATCCCAAAAGACATTCACCAACTTCGAAGTTTCCTTGGTTTATGCACATACTATCGCCGATATGTGCTGGGATTCGCCAACATCGCTAAACCACTGACCAAGCTCACGGAAGGCCAAACAAAGTTCCAGTGGTCCGAAGAATGTCAAGACTCATTCAGGAAGCTGAAAGGAGCTTTGATCAACGCACCTATACTGAGCTATCCCCTACCCAAAGGGAAATTCATTTTGGATACGGACGCCAGCAACGTGGGACTTGGAGCTGTCCTATCTCAGATCCAGGAGAGACAGGAGAAGGTCATTGGTTATTTCAGCAAGACGCTTAGCAAACCATAGCGCAATTACTGTGTCACCAGGCGAGAGCTGTTAGCTGTTGTAAAGGGAGTGGAACACTTCTACAAGTACGTGTATGGAAGAAAATTCCTGTTGAGAACTGACCATGCAGCTCTCAAATGGCTCTTACAGTTCAAAAATCCTGAGGGTCAAGTGGCACGTTGGATCGAGAGACTCCAAGAATTCGATTTCGAGATCGAACATCGAGCCGGAACTAGCCATAAGGATGCAGATGCCTTGTCGCGAAGACCATGTCCAGATGATTGCTCACATTGCCGACGAGCAGAAGAGAAAGAAGCAACACTTTGTAGAACCGCGGCAATGGATGACAACTGGAATGACAGCAAGATCCAGAAAGACCAAGAGAGAGACCCCGACCTTGGCTTAGTCGTCAGCTGGAAGAAGGGCAATCGAAGACCATCATGGCAGGAAGTCGCAGGTTACTCGCCGGCTGTTAAGTCCTATTGGGCACAATGGAACTCTCTTATTCTGGACAATGGGATCCTGAAACGTGTGTTGGAGGCCGATATTGGTGGGGAAGACAGACGCCAAATAATTGTTCCCAGGAACAGAAGAGAGGAAGTGCTGCGGGAAATCCATGATGGAGTCGCCGGAGGACATCTGGGAGTGACGAAGACCCTGCAGAAAGTGAGGCAACGGTTTTACTGGGCCAATTGTCAAGCTGACGTCCAGGACTGGTGCAGGAAGTGCGCTGTATGCGCTGCTAGCAATGGACCTCGAATACGACCCAAGGCCCCGATGCGTCAGTACAACGTAGGCAGCCCGTTCGAGAGAATCGCCATTGACATCGCCGGCCCGTTTCCCGTATCCGACCACGGGAATAAATACATCCTTGTGGCAATGGACTACTTCAGTAAGTGGGCGGAAGCCTATGCCCTGCCCAACCAGGAAGCCATCACCGTCGCCGACGTCTTGGTGAAAGAATGGATATGTCGATTCGGTATTCCAATGGAGCTGCACTCGGATCAAGGCAGAAATTTCGAATCCAACCTTTTCCAAGAAATATGTCTACTGCTGAACATCCGCAAGACAAGAACCACGGCCCTACATCCGCAGTCCGATGGAATGGTGGAACGGATGAACAGGACGATCAACCGCCACTTGTCCAAGGTTGTCTCTGACCATCAAAGAGACTGGGACCAGTATCTTCATTTGTTCCTGATGGCCTATCGATCCGCAGTACACGAGTCAACCGGTAAAACTCCTGCTGTATTATAATGGGGAACTGCGACTGCCTTGTGACCTGAAGTTTGGGATACCGCCAGGACAAGACGCTGCGGGAGAGGACTACGTCAGCAAACTTCGGCAGAGAATGGACGACATCCACGAACGAGTCCAGTTGAACATCCAGAGTGCCAGCGATTAAATGAAGAAGACCTATGACATCAAGGCCGACGCTGGAGGATTTAAGGTTGATGACCTGGTTTGGCTGTACAACCCCAAACGTCGTCGTGGACTATCACCAAAGTTGCGGAACTCGTGGGAAGGCCCGTATAAAATCGTGAAAAGGATAAACGACCTTGTGTACCGAATCCATAAGCCACCCCGAGGGAAACCACGGGTCGTCCATTTCAACAGGTTGGCCCCTTACGCTGGAAACCATGACCAAGTTCGCACCCTCAAGCCACCGGAGGATGATATGACGTTCGAGAAGTTTATGTCCTTGTATTCAAACGGGCAGAAAGTTCTACATGGGGTTACTAGGGAAGAGTCACGAGACCTTTTCGAGGTGCCTGCTGACTACGCACTAGCGCACTGTGTGGCAGAAGATCTTCGAATGTCCAGGGGCATCGCCGTAGTGTTCTCCAAGAAATTTGGTCAACTCCAAACACTGCGGGAGCAGAATCCAGAAGTTGGTGGGGTGCTACAGTTGAAGAAAGGCCAGAGAAACATCTACTACCTAGTTACCAAGAGGCATTCCCAAGATAAACCGTCCTATGAAGATGTCTGGAAGAGTCTCACCAAACTAAGAGATACTATGGTGGACCAGAATCTGGTGGATCTAGCAATTCCAAAATTATCCTGTGGTATCGATGGGTTGGACTGGAGAGTCATAAGAAGTATGCTGGAGGCGATATTCAGATCCAGCGGCGTCAAGATTTTGGTTTGCTGTAACCCTCTTCCACGACCGATCATGAAGACCGTGGAGTGTTACTTCCATCGAACTTCACGGTGCAGATATGGGGAGTCATGCAGATATCGTCACACTCCAAGGATGAGATTTCGGGACGAAATGTCTTTAAGAAGGGGGCAATGTAACGAACCTAGGCCGGACCTGTCGCCTCACGCGTTGCCATCGACAACGATGAGATCATCCCCGGAGATATTCGAGAACCATCCAGTCGCTCTGCCGCGGAAAACAACGGTCAATATTGGAAACAATTGGAACATGCCGGTCGCCAACTACCAGAATTCGAAACATCGAGAATGCTGTATCGGAGATAAATAGGCAACCCTCAAGTGGAGTCGGACAGTCTGAACGAGCCCATACGATCGAGCTATACAGTGGCGTAGTAATATAAATTAAGTTGTAGATTAAGTGTGAAATAAATTATTGAAACCAAGTTAAGTTTATTTACGTTACACTATTCTTCACAGGAGCTGAATGTGAAATAATAAGTTTTGCGGACGACACTGTCCTGTTCTATGAAAGTGACACCTGGCAGGAGTTAAAACATAAAATCGAAAATGACTTTCCCAATATAATAAAATGGCTGAATTATAGATTGCTGTCAATTAATTTCGGGAAAACCATTTATTTACCTTTCAGCAGCAATAAAACTTGTTCACCACACTTCAATCAAATTTCAATCGGTAATAACTTCACCATTATGTCGGCAGATAAAGCTAATCTTGGTATAGTGATTGATAAACACCTCAAATGGAACTCGCATATAGATTATCTAGTAAAAAAACTACGATGTATTCTATATAGATTCAGGAGAATAGCAGACATATTTGGAACCAGACAGCTCAACATTCTTTACCAAAGTTCGATAGAATCACACCTAAAATATGGAATAGGTGGATGGGGAGGGGTTTCTAAAACATATTTAAAGCCACTTGAGGTAACGCAAAAACGATTCCTTAGAATGATACTTTTCAAAGACAACAGATGTGATGCTCTCTATGAAGAGTCTGAGATGTTTGATATCAGACAAATATTCTTTAACCACATCGCTACAACTCAGTTCTCCAATAAGACCGAACTTATTAAACCTTCTCATACCTATACTACGAGACAAAAAAATGAATATTTAGTACCTTTCGCTTCGAAATCAATAGGCCAAAAATGCTATCAATTTTTAGCACCAAAAGTATTTAATCTCCTTTTCGAAACACTGCAAAACGAAACGTCAGCATTCAGATTCAAAAAAGATTTAAAACTATTTATAAAACAATCGCCTCGTCATTATATACGGTCAATAATTGAAAATTGAAAGTAATTTTAGATATTCATAATGTTATCCCAAATGCACTTAGTACTTGTACATTAGTATATTTTAGTATTCTAAAATTTTAAACTGCTTAATATTTATATTTTATATTTCGATATTTATTATTTTCCATTTTACATGTTTACACTTTTAATTAAAAAAAAAAAAGAAAAAAAAATATATAAAAAATATTTGAAATTTTTATACCTATTTAATGTGTACAAGCGTACATGTGATATGAACGTGTGTATTTGTGTAAATATTGTATGGTAGTCTGTATTAATAATTATACTTATTTTGCTCTCACAATAATTGTATGCTTACTTGATTTTTATTTTTAGTAAATTTGGTATAGTATTTTCGAATAATTTGTTTGTATATACTCATGGTATATACGCCCACACACAAGCAGTACCTACTGCTTCCGAGGTATATTTTTGTTTATTCACAATAATGCTGCATTTGTCAAATTATACTCTGTAATTATTTTTTCTTGTGTGAATAAATTATATTATATTATTATTATTATCTCAGAGAACGCAAAAGTTTGGTTTTTGACAAAGAACTTCTTGCCTTGCCTTGCCAAAGAACTTCTTGCCTTCTTGATCTTGTCTTGGGACAAATTGTGTCAGAAAAATTATCATTCCTATCATTCCATTTTATTATGAAGGCGTTATCGAGGGAATATCTGGTAGGATAATCTCACGTCAGTTTTCAATATCATCGAAGCAGCTTCCAGCGATATTGTCATTTCTATTTCTGTTTCGGATCCATTACCGACGATAACATATTTTGCAATTGACAAATTCGTCCGATCAAAAAACAATATTTGCCGTATTGGTTCGATTCGCCAAATTATTTGAGAATTGTTGACGGAAGTTGGCGGAACCCACTAAGATACATTGATTTTTCACTCAAACAAATTGGTGCCTTCATAGTGTTTCAATGAGAGAGGGTGAGAGAGATGCGGTCGTCCGCCACGAGCTAGTTCATCGATTTTCTCATGAAGTTTCTTAAATGTTGGCTAACCGCCAGATTCACATGGCAGCTTATGAATTGCTCTCGCTGAACTGGCGAAGGAACAGGTTAGTTAAGTTGTTATCTTTGATTGTATTCATCGCTCCATGTTTTAGAGGGAAATAAATAATAATAATAATGTTTATTCAGTAGAGTGAAATCGCGAAATGTGGAATAGCATTTTATTTTATTTAAAAAAAACAATTTTGTTTTTAGATATTTTGCATACATATAGGTAAGGGTCTTGGGGATATAAAGTTCATGTCTCAAAAATATATAATTCGAATAAATATGAATATATATAAATATCCCATGCCATTGTAAAGTTTACTTGGTAACACTACTTCACTTTCAGAGGTCTATATTATCTGTTGTGTCAGTCTATTTGAGAATTCATCCAGTCACATGTCTAGTTGAGAGCCCTTTCAAAGTAAAACACTGATCCAAAATTCTCAACATAAGAATACATTGTGTACGTATGTTATGTGGATTGTGGTTGATTCCTGTGAGTTGTATACACAATTTTGTTCATATAACATCATTAATAATTTTAGCATAATCGCCGCATAACTAACACTGTAAGTTTTAACTATCTTGTTTTTCTTTATTATATATTCCTATGGGTCTTCCTATTTTGTAGCATCCCTGATGATGATAATGAATATTATCGAAAGCTTGGAATCCGTGTAGAAGAGTACACTTATTGGCCTGCTGCATAACCCAAATACCAATCACTTAATTCGTATCTAGTCAGCAAATAAAACTACAAATTCTATATATATATATATATATATATATATTATATATATATATATATATATATATATATATATATATATATATATATATTTATAGACAGTACCTTTCATTTATTTTCAAAAATGGGTTCATTATGAAAGACATAATTTTCATAAAAAAATATCGTTGTTTTTTTAAAGAAAGTAAAGGAATTAGAACAGTAAATTTATCTGAAAAGAAAGAAAAACAATTTGAAACTGAAATTCAAATAAAATTCGATACTAACAGAACTAACGGCAGAATTCACAAACATATGGTTCTTTTTTAGGTCCTGCACACTCTTCATGTGCCCAACAGTTACATAGCATGCACATTATCCAAATTTTCTTTCGATTATTATCAGAGAACTTATCTTTACAAAAAAGACACTGAGGCCCGATTTCACCACAAGACAGATAAACGGCGTTTTACAAAACTCCGTTCTCACAAAACTCAGATTTTAATCTTGATAAACCTCGATCCAGTTTCACCGACACAAACAGACGAAAGCTAAACCGAGTTTATTGAAACTTAGTTTAAGGACAGTCAAAAGCTGGCAACATAGTAAAATATGTACGCTGTCATTTTTGCATAGATTTCGTTGTTTTGTAGAGGAGCCAAAGCAATATAACCTAAAAATTGAAAACCGATAACTTTCGTGTTTGGCTCATGTTTTGTGATATTTTTGTGGGTGTTTGGTGTTCAAAGTTTAGTTTTTGAAATGTGAAAATATAATTCATCAAATAAATTCCTTCTTTGGACTTCATTCGGCACCCATCTCATTGAATGAATTGGTACAACATATTTCCTTTACCAGAGTGAAAATGTCTGGAACAAACTCTACCATATTTCGTCAACTTATCAGACCGGTCTTTTCGTTTGATGGCATGTATCTAGGCTGCTTGCCTCCTCTGGGAGGTTTCACAATGTTTTCTATTTCTTACAACAGCAGATGGAATTCTGATAACAGGGTCAAAAATACAAACATGTACAATTTACCTGAAAAATCGTATTCGGCCGTCTTTTGATGCATTTTTATTGCATTTCACAACAGAACAATATGAAGGCCTGATCATCTACGAATTGAACAATAACATGTAATCCAACTACTGAATTTTTTTTTGAAATAGGTAGAAATGTTCAATTTTCCAACATAAACAAATCGGAAAAGTAAGGTTGTTTTACCTCCAATGTCAACCATCTGTCAAACGTGCACGAAACCAATGAACTAAACGTCGTTTAACTTCGTAACTGGACAAATTCAGCCCCTTTTAAGTGGAAACGCCGTTTAGAACTAAACGCGGTTTATAGTTCCTGGTGAAATCCAATATGACGTGTAGAAAGCTTAATCTAAGTTTAATTTGAACAAAACTCGTTTATAGAGGTTGGTGAAATCGGGCCTGAACGTCTTGATCAGGATAAGGTCCCTGTTTTGGAGAAACTTCTTCGTCATCTGAATAATTCTGCATAGAAGTGTTCGAGGCAACAGAGTCAGACGAATGAAGACGAATATTTTTTCTGGCGTTTACTTGGGCCCGATTTCACTACAAGACAGATAAACGGCGTTTTCATAAACTCCGTTCTCACTAAACTCAGATTTTAATCTTGATAAACCTCGATCCAGTTTCACCGACACAAACAGACGAAAGCTAAACCGAGTTTATTGAAACTTAGTTTAAGGACAGTCAAAAGCTGGCAACATTGTGAAATATGTACGTTTCTGTCATTTTTGCAAAGATTTCGTGATTTTGCAGAGGAGCCAAAGCCAAGTGACAATATAACCTAAAAAATGAAAAGCGATAACTTTCGTTATGCTATGTTAGGTGATATTTTTGTGGGTGTTCGTGTTCAAAGTTTAGTTTTTGAAAAAACTTGATAGAAGGGGCAATGTCTTGCTCAGGTAACAGCTACGTTGCAATGGGCCCTTTTGTAGAGCATGTAATTGCATTCATTTAATACGTCTAAGGGCAAATTATTGCCTTGGTCTGTCATATTTCTATTTTTCATAGCATATTTCATTGTTTTGATGTCTGATTTGATTCAGAAGTTTGTTAAATATGTAGAGAGTGCAAATTTAGTGGGCTGAATCCTAGTCACAAAATCGATATCGTCCATACTATGAAAATGATCTCTGTCCCTCAACCAGCGAGCTCGATGAGCGACGTACTCATCCTCACTATCACTGTTTTCAAAAGCTAACAAATACGCCCTTCTCATTTTTGCAAATTTCAATTTAAAGCATAAACAAATATATCATAACCACAAAACCAAAAACTATCTTAACCTTACTTTTCAAAACGAACTTAAACGTCGTTTTACTTCGCAACTGGCCAAATTCAGCTCGTTTTAAGCGGTAACGCCGTTTAGAACTATACGCGGTTTATAGTTCCTGGTGAAATCCAATATGACGTGTAGAAAGCTTAATCTAAGTTTAATTTGAACAAAACGCGTTTAAGAGGTTGGTGAAATCGGGCCTTAGTGTTTTGTTCGTAGCATGCCTACATTCCTGAGCTGAACTACAACCTGGCTTTTCATAAAATACTTTTTTTTTAATTTCTGAGTCGGTACTTTCGCGTTTTCCATTCTTATAGATGGTTCAAGGTCTCACTCATTTGGTAACAAAGTTTTGGCTTTTCCTGGTTTTCTTCCCGGAGTACATACTTTTCTCTTTACAGGATGCAATATATTCTAATGACACCCTTGTATTTCGGTTTTCCTTTTCTTCTTCAGCGGTTATTGCCTGTAGGGTGGGATTATTAGCAGTTGTAGCAACATTAGAAACATCTTCTTGGTGTTCAACTGCTAGAAAAACTTCTTCTTTGAAAATGTCTTCCCTGTAGTTGCAAATCTTTTGACAGCTCGTTCGGCCGATTACTACAATTTTTTTAGACTTTACTATAACGTCATTTCATGTGTGTTGTACCGTCTGAAGGTGAAAGCACAGGAGTGGTTGCAGATGGATTTATATATTCGATAAAGGGCTTGAACCACGCAGTAAATCCATTCGGATCCACCCTGAAGGATTAAATACATAATCTGAACTCAAATGGGTATTTGCGTTGAATATTAGGCAGATTTTGAATCTCCGAACTAAGTAACCTCATGAAATGTCTCTCCGTCGTTATGAAAAACGACGTGCAACACTTTTTATTTGAACGTGAAAAAATGTCGGCCGTGACTAAAACTACATTTGATCCACTGTCATTGAACAACTGAAGATAGTTATATTGGGAAATCAAAATAACGGATGCTCCCTCTGGTGTCGATTTTCAAAACTATACTATACGGTTTTCAAAACTATACTATAGTATATTGTTTACTTTTCGAAACATTCATGTTTATATGATTTTAGCCATTGTATACTAAAAATGTGTGATTTTTGACATTCAATGAAACTCTGGTTTGCCTGTTGAATGTACTGTTGACTATTGTACGTCCTCGATTGAAAAATGAGTGATTCAAGTTCAAATCATTATTGTTATGTACCTCAATGTGGCTCTTGACAAAACGATACTGTTATACTAGAATAAGTTTTCATCATTTTCCGTGAGAAAATGAACGCAACTTTCTGGTGCAGACTAATCTAGGATTGAGTGAGTTTATAGGCATACGACGGGCTCTTGAAAATGAATACAGTTCCTTCCCAAAATCTTCCTGTATCGTCTGTGGCCAAGAAAAGAAGTGAATAAAATGAATAATGTTAAAATTCATGAATCGAAGATAACAACTCCAAGATGGCGGATGAGTTGATATTTAGATGGTCACCTCATTTAAGGACTAGATAGCTCAGAACTAACAGGAAGAAAAGGCCTCATAATAACGATGTTTCATTGAAAATGCATAGATCAAGGCGTACTTAACACGTTGCCAGCGTTAAACGCCCACCATATATTTGAATTTTTGGTCCCCGGGGCCCAAACACGAAATGAAATGAAAATCGATTATTTGGTTGTATTATTGTAATTTATTTATGACACTCATCATGAAAATAGGAATAATCTAAAAAGAGATTTGAAAATAAAACCCAACGTTTGGGTTTCGGACCCTGAAGTAGTTCCAGACCAAGAAACCCATACGTGGGTTTCAAGTAAAACAAGGTCGCGTCGCGCGCAGTCAAGGATATTACTGTTGGAACTTGATAAAACACAGCCAGTGGTTATCGGCCAAGAAAAAGGAAGGAAAGAAGCCCAACTGAGGACGTCACAATCGAGATATAAGTGTCAACAGTGTAAACGTTTTTTTTGTTTACCATGTTTTTGAAGGTCACAGAGCTTTCAAATTGTAAATAAAGTATTTTATTTCAATTAAACTATTTAAATGGCATCTCTTATGTATGTTCATTTACCAAAGATTTCAATATTTCGACTTTTTGATAAGTGTATTTTTTTACTATTATATCAGCAAAAAAAAACAAAAATACGTAGGCTCATTAGCTATTTAGGTCTACCAAGCCCCTTGTAATGTCACGCCATATGACGTAACGCTTTCTGAAACCAACTTGTTGACTATCAGCGAATAAATTGCAAATGTAACGTGAGACCCAGCGTTTGGGTTTCGGAGGCGATTTGACAAAAAAGTTAAACCCTCGGTTAGGGCTTCGTGGCGCTCAACGTGTTGAGTACTATAAAGCACAAAATGAAATAATCAATAAAAAACTTTTTAAAGACAAGCTTGTTTTCAAATGCACTAAAAACTGAAAAATAATTGCTTTGGATGCGTGCCGTAGGTCTTAATCTATACATTTTTGTTAAAGCATCGTTATTATGAGGTTTTCTTTCCTGTAAGTTATGAGTTATGAGTTTAGTCCTTCAATGAAGCGACCATCTAAATATTACTTCATCCGCCATCTTCGAGTTGCCATCCTCAATAGGCGAGATCACATACTCGTAAATTTGCCTCATATGTCCTTGAAGTTGAAATATAGAGATGAAATATCATGTGTGCATAGTTTTTCCAAGAAAATATTCAGTGAAACATTCGAACACAGCGTTATTGCGGCTACGTCATATGTCCAATGATTCGGCATTTTCTTGAGTTGCCAGTGTCACTATTTTGTGAAACTTCTGAGGAAAAGTTATTCTGTTTCATCCTATAAATGAAACTGAACTTGTGTCAGCATAATTGATATTGAAAAGAAGACTTCGTATTTGATAGCCGTTCTTGATTTAGTTATTCTTGAATAATATGTATGTTTACCGAGTGCTATGTCATTATTTTTTCGGCCTGCTCAGATTGTAAAGGAATATTATGAATAACACTTGGCAACGGTGTAAATTGTGGCACTCTCAGTGATCGGCGAGTTGCCAGTGTCATTATTTTGCGGAACTTCTGTTTTATCCTATGAATAAAACAAAACTTATGTCAGCATGTGTTATATCGGAATGAGGACTTCGTATTTGATAGCTGTTCTTGATTAAGTTATTCTTAAATAATATTTATGGATACATTGGAACATTATGAATAACGGTTGGCAATTCGGTGATCGGCCATAGTTCTGAACTTGTTACGTCACATACTGGCGCGGTTTCCGCAGTGTTCAAACAAGAACATTTCTTTGGGATTTTTTTTTTAATCCAACCACTTTTCTAATCTTTCTGGACATTGTGGTATTTTTTCCAAAAATTAGTGATCTCGCCTATTTATGAATTTCAACTGAAAAAATAATCTTCAATTAATTTCATAATCTCCGACCCCAAAAACCTCGACATACCAATTTTGAATCAAATCGGGCCATAATTACAATTCTCGTCCGCCATCTTGAATTTGTGAATTTTGATGGGAAATTCATAATCTCCGAAACCGAAAACCCCCACAGACCAATTTTGAATAGTGTCGGAGCATAAACACAGAGATCATCGGCTATCTTGGAGCCACCATTTTGATTTTATGAATTTTGAAGAAAAATGCCTAATCTTCGACCCTGAAAACCCCCACACACCAATTCTGAATCGAATCGGATCATAAATCTAAATCTCGTCCGCCATTTCGGAGCGCCATTTTGTTTTTTCCTCTAACAAAAATTCCATGAGCCGCCATTCCAATTTAATAAATTTTGACAAAAATGTATAATCTCCGACCCCGAAACCCCCACATACCAATTTTGAATCGAATCAGACCATGATCACAAAACTGGTCCGCCATCTTGAATTTTTGAATTTTGACTGATAATTCACAATCTCCGTTTCCGAAAACCTCCACATACCAATTTTCAATCCAATCGTACCATAATCACAAAACTCGTCTGCCATCTTGGAGCCGCCATTTTGCTTCCCTCTCTAAAATTTCATAATGCATTGTCACCAAAATTATGAACATCTGCCGAATTTCAGCTCACTCGTATGTCGGCAAGTGCTCCAAAAATGGATTACAAATTTTGAACCGGAAAGAAAGACAATGACATACGAAAGAAGCAAGTTAAATAAAAGCTTGTAATAATAACAATTATAAAAAAAACATTTTGAAGACAAGCTTTCATTATACAAATGCATTACAGAGGGAAACATAATTTCTTTCATTGTTTGATCTAGGTTATTCTAAGAGTACCAGATTCAAAATCTTGCCGCGCAAGATTACCTATTTTGTATCCGCGGAAGCTTTTGATTCTATTATTCACAGAATGAATTAGATCAAACAACGAAAGAAATTATTTTTTCCATGTTAGTGCATTTATAATTTTTATTTTCAACTTTTCAGTTCTGTTTTTATTAACAACTAATAAAAGCTTGTTTTAAATTTTTTTTTCGTAATAAAAGCTTGTTTTCAATTTTTTTTTGTTTATTCATTTTTTATTTTTCAGTATTTCTGATGTATAACTTTTTTAGTAATTTCTATCTAGTTAATTTTTGATTTTTGACAAAATGGAATCATAATCTCCGACCCCCGAAACCGAAATTATATACACCTGCCAAATTTCGAATCAATCGGGCGATTAGAAGTCGGTCAAATTTAATTCGCAAGATTTGATTACAGCTAGACACCGGAACAGGCGAAACTAAAAATAAAAGCTTGCAAAAAAAATATTTGACTAAAAAAACCCCTACATACCAATTTTGAATAGAATCGGACCATAATCACAAAAATCCTTCGCCATTTTGGAGCCGACATGTTGAATTTTTGAATTTTGACAAAAAATCGTAAACTCCGACCCCGAAAACCCCTAGATACCAATTTTGAAAAGGATGGGACTATAATCACTGAAATTGCTCGCCATATTAGAGCCGCCATTTTGTTTTTTTCTCCCAACAAAGATTTCATAATGCTGTGTCACTGAAATTATGTACACCTCCCAAATTTCAAATCAATCGGACGATTAGAAGTCGGTCAAATTTAATTCGCAAAATTTGATTACAGACAGACACCGGAACAGGTGAAACTGAAAATAGAAGCTTGCAAAAAAAAAATATTCGACCCCAAAAACCCCTACTTACCAAATTTTTTTATTTTGACAAAAAATCATAATCACCGACCCCGAAAACCCCTAAATACCAATTTTGAATAGAATGGGACCATACTCACTAAAATTGTCCGCCATATTAGAGCAGCCATTTTGTTTTATTTTTCAACATAAATTTTATAATGCAGTGTCACTGGAATTATAAACACCTGCCAAATTTCAAATCAATCAGGCTTGTGGCTCAGTATCACGAGCGTTGGTCTTGTGTCCACTGTGCAGATGGTGAAAAATTTTTCAAGGCTCCAAGAGTGGTTTTGGATCCCACTATAAAAGGTTAGGCCTCCGTAATCTTAGCTCGTACAAGTTTCCATTAACTTCTGAGGGTTGATCAAACAACTAAGAAGGCGGTTAAAAACAAAACAAAAACAATTAGAAGTGGGTCAAATTGAACATGCAAGATTTGATTACAGACATACAGACACCGGGAAAGGTGAAACTGAATAAAAGCTTGTTTGTTCTAGATGAAATAAAAAAAAATAGTTTTTTGTTAGTTTCGTTTTCAATTCGAACATTCACAAATAGTGTGTAACATAAAAAAAAACATAATAATAATTCCAGATCACTTCAATAACCTGTCCAGAATTATATTTTTCAATCAAATTAGAACATACTTTTCAGTTTTTGCAAATTATATCGTCTTGAGATTCAATTACAGCACTTCTTGAAATGAATAACACTACACAAAAAAACTGGAAACGAATACAAAATGGAATTATTTTAAGAAAAACTCCAGACACAAGTGTATAACTTCTGAGAAAACAGACAAAGAATGTACATATGTCTGGTTTCAACTCTTACCACTCGGGCGCTGGCATCAACTTTTTTATTTTCTATCAAAGTGATGTACGCACGGAAGTGTTCTGGAGGGGCGTTTGATACACTCGCTTGTAAGTAGATGGCGCAGATAGATCGTCGTATAACACAGTATTTCACCTTAGGAAACCATACTACATTGGGCAAGTTTACTTTCAAATTCAAGTCGTGTATCAATCAAATTTGTATATATATATATATATATATATATATATATATATATAAACAGATACTAGATAGTTACTATCAATGAACAAATATCCACAGAGTCCATGTTTGGGTCGTTTTCGGAGAAATCGGAAGTGATGAGAGAGTATGAAATATTGAAAAAAAAACAATTCTTGAATCCAACACTCCTGCCAAGTTTGAATCTCATACCCTTGGAACTCTAGAGACCATGGCTCGTCTAAAGAATACGTTGACACCAGGAATGCCACTTTTGTAACAGATCTATTACTATTGCACAAAATATATTACCCTATTCTTTAGACAACACGAATGATACTCCTACAATGAAAAATAAAAATAAACTACAATCAAAAATTCAATTCGGATTGGAAACGCCGATTTGTCATGACTCGAGAATATACATACATGGATACAAGTACACAAACAAGTGCCCACCTCAAATATGTCAAATTATATTAACGAATAATCCAATCTAAGAAGTCGAAAATGCATACAAAAATAGCTACCAGATGATGTTAAAAAAATTCCAAGTACTAAACTTGGCAAGAGATAAAAATGGACCTAATAAAAAATGTTCTTTATGAAGTCAAACTTTCAACACATATGATAATTGTCTGCGTGTGAAAGTAATATTATCAGATAATAACTACATAAAATTCTCAAACTAATGACGCTATAAAAATGAAAAGTGGAAATATTTTCATGAAATTTTAACCATTTATTTGAGTATGGGCATTTGATGTTGTTTTTCAAATCATGAATTGAATAAGCTTTGAACTTTGAACTACTCTATAGAATCTCCAGTTATTTTTAGTATGCATGAAAATAAGACTCTCATTACTGTGAGAAACATTCTGAAATGATTTGACAGATTTTATTATTGAATCAAATTAATTTTACATCCAGTGGGTGTAAACATTGATAAATAATTATGAATCAGTCATACAGTTTCGTTGAATGATACGTGCTCATTCAACAAATATAAATTTTTTCATTAGTATTCTATTCACTCATTTAGTAGAGTTTCAGATATTTTGTTCTAGAGTATGTATAAGCACTTTTGAAAAATGTAAAACTTTATTACAATCGATTTGGAATGATATTTGTTCATTCGTCACAGTTTCCTAATTTTTTTTTAGATTGTTTAACTATTAAAATATTGGATATTATATACAGTGTGGTTGGAATATATTTTATAACTGGTTTTAGATTATTTTATGTGAAAAAATTGTTTTTCGTCATAAAGTCATTTTTGAAAATTGCTAGATTGTACTGTCAGTTGTGAAATAATTCCAGGTTGTAGTACACATTTTGCAACATGTAGTTAGTACTATGGAAGTACTGGAGTTTTATGGATTATAATGTCATACGAAACAGTGTGCTTTTTTCTGTAACGAAGTATTTTTTTATTAATATAGGTTGTTTATTTTCATAAGTGCTTCAATTATTTGCATAGTATCCTTGACTGAATTGGCAAGGTACACAATTTGAACGATTCAAGCTCTCTACAAATTCATAACACTCTGCCGCTCGATTAAAATCGCCAGTGAGTTTTTAAGAATTATTCACACCCAGTATAGCCCTTCATAAACATGGTAACAACATATTAACCAAGAAAAATTAAGTATGCAGGGCCGGTTCATGATAATCGTTAGTCAGTTGTGGGGTTTTTAATTCTACTATTGTCCCGGTTCATATCAAATTTTCGTGTACTGGAAATAACAATGATATATCAATTTGCACAATTTGCTATAATAAATATCTCACTAGCGGTGTGAAGGTGCAGTTTCGTTGCGACGTCTCACCGCCGTGGTCGACCGCAACTGCTGGCCGATGAATTCTGAAAATTTGGAAAATAAAAATTGGAATAAAAATATTTTAACTAATTAAATATGAATATCAAGAAATGAAAAAAATCAGGCACTTGCCGGATAGTAGAATGAATAATAATCCGCCAGCAAAAAATTTTTATCCCAATTTAATAATCATGCTTTTGTTAATCAACAATTTTGTCTACGTTGGAAGTGAACAAAAAAACCTGGATAATTTTCAACTCGGAAGCCAATTTTTTTTCAACTGTTCTTTGAAGGCTTTAGAAAAGATATTCGGTGTAAAATAAAAAAAATAAAAAAATCCATTTTTCATTATCAATTGAAGATGCTGAAAAAGTAAAAACATAAATAAAATATTGAATTTTTTTTCAAATTCCCTGATTGATTTGTTTTTTAAATTGTTAAAAGCCAAATGAATTTTTTCTTTTAATTTTTACTAGAATTGTTGAAAAAATTGTTATAATCAAATACATTGTTCATGAGATTGTTCGATTTTCTTTTCTGGAAATGTAATTGTTAATGAAAATAATGATTTGAAAAAAATCGTTTAAAAAAATTGTGTTGCTTATTATCGCACTTGTTAGTTAACAATTTTTTTGTGCAAGATAATATTAATATTAAGGAACCATTCATTTTGAATCATTATTTTTATTGTTCTTTCTCATTCTGAAGAAAAAAACTTTTGATTTTTTATTTGTTTATTAAATAAACAATTTGTCATCAACAAATAACTTTTCGCGCTATATATTTTTTGTATACAACAAAAATAAACAAAAATTACCATTTGTCGTTTTTGAACAAAAAAAAAAGTTTTCTATGATTTATTTCATATTAAATTTTTTATGCCATTGAATTTTTTTTTATAATTATTGTAACTTATAAACTATTGGAAAAACGACGAGAACATTCGAAGTCTTCATTGTTCTCCATAAAACAATGAACACATTGAGCTATTATTTTATGCTCTTACTCAATTATTCATTTACAAAAAAAATTTTTTCAATGCATTTAAATTTGAATATCTCATAAACTATCAAAGGTACGATAAAAATACACCTTGTTTTTTTATTCTTTATTGAACAATGAAAAATTTGAGTGTTAACTACATTATTGACTTTCCAATGATAAATAAACATGCCTACAAAAAATTATTTGCTTGACTGGAAATGTTTGTTATTTTCAATAATCTGAATATAATTTTCAGATTTTTTTCCACTCAGGTAATAATTACAACAATACAATCCCTCAATTCATCACTGGAAATGATATTTATATGTATTACGAGTAAGTTGAGTAATTAGATCATCAATTAAAATACATTTAATTATAATTAGTATGGGTTTTGAAGGGTCTCGCTCCTTTTTCGTATACCTGATCTTCAACTTATTCAATTCATTTTTTGAGCAATTGTATTGAAAAAAAATGTGTATGGCTTTTACAATAACAAAGCAAATCAATCGGCATGTTTAAGAAAAAAAAAACAATGTTTTATTTATGTTTTTAATTTTTCAGCATCTTCGATTGTTAAGGAAAAAATGGAATATAATTTTTTTTTTTTTTCTACCGAGCATCTTTTCTAAAGCCATTAAAGAATAGCTGAAAAACTGGCTTACGGTTAAAACATTATAGAGGTCCCATTGTTTATTTCCAACTTGTTAATATACAAAAGCATAATTGATAATAAAATTGGGATAAAAAAAAAATCTGGAAGAATGTTGTTCTTTTTACCACTCAGCAAGTGCCTCATTTTTTTCATTTCTTAATATTTATATCCAATTAGTTGAAATATTTCAATTAAAATTATAAATATTGGTGCTACAGTTCCGGAAAGTCGGACTTTTTTTAGGAAATTTCATGCTCTCTTGGTATTTTTTTGCAGATTCAAAATATCTGCAATATTTTTCGAGATATTTGCGAGAAATCGAGCCCTCGTTTTTTTTTATAAGTGAATCGTTTATAACTTTCAATCTATTGTTCACGAGACATGGGACAAAGCGTAAATCATATCTAGATAAAATTCCACATCCAATGACATCTTGGTCATAATTTTACGTGGAGGTCTTCTCCAACGGGACGAAATGGCACTTGGGAACCAGACTACATGCCAATTAGCACTTCATCTGCATAAGCTAATTCTCTTTTTCGAGACATGTCCACGAGATAAACGTTCGACGGTCGCATCTGGACTGGTCCCTATAGCAGTAGAGACGCACTGATGAATGTATAACCAAACCCATTTTCGTTGACGCGTCTCGTCTCGTCGGCTCGGCATTTGGCCGTCGACGGCTGCGTCTCTCCAAAGACATAAAAACATTCTGTAAGTTACATCAACAACAGTATATTCCAGGTCATTCACAATATTCTAATTGATTTTTCAGTTCATATAAATAGAGTCAAATCGATTGTCAATGAACATTTTATCGATGGATTTTTTAAGAGAAGGAAATACATTACTAAACAGACAATCGAAAGAAGCCGGAGCAGAACATACTCTCCCCTTGAGGACAATGGACCATTTGATACCACTTCTCGAAGCTATAGCACCTGATTCAGAAATAATTAAATCTTTGAATTGTGGACTACAGGAATCATCAAAGCTCTTGGACAAGAAAATTTCAAAAACATACATTGATGACATGAAATCTAACCCGTTTTCATTAATTCTGGATGAGACAACAGATGTATCAACAGCTGAATCCATGGCAATTGTAGTCAGAGACTCCAATAACTAAATGCAGGGTCATACAGATTTTTAACACCGATGGAAGTGAGATCAGGTACAGCAGGAAGTTCATTGAGTGTTGTGAAAACCCTACTTGATCAAATTGAAGTACCATATAGAAATCTTGTTGGTTTTGCTGGAGACCATGCATCAGTAATGATGAGCAATCTTACTGGGGTACAAACCCGACTCGAAGAAATAAATCCACATATGTTTGTACTACAGTTTCTTCATATATGCATGTGAAAAACGCCCAAAAAGTATTTTTGAAAGGTGTAATCAACTACTTTTCTGAAAGCTCTGAACGAATGAATCATTGGGGGAATTTCAGTCATTCACACAAACAGTCCACCACAAATTCATCAAACTCAGCTGCATAAGATGGCTATATTTGCAGGTAGTGTACCGTAAGGAGTGGTAAGGAGACGGGGCATGAATTTTTTCATATTTTTGCTGTTGACCAATTAATTGAACAGTGGGAATTATTGAAACTCTTTTCCATAGCAGAAGTTGCTGCTGATTTCGAATCATAGAGCTACAAAAATTATGGATGCCTTCAATAATCTAATCTATCTAGCATACCTGCTATTTATATCCTACGTTCTGAAGATTGTGAACGATGTGAATTTGGAATTTCAAAGCGGAAAACCCGAACTTTATTATTTAGCTGAACGCCTCAAATCATTAAACAGGGTGAGCCAGAAGTACTCTGACAAACTTCAGCAGGTGATTCCTCACAATATTCTGATATGAATTGTCCAAATAAATACATGTTCGGAAACGCTTCGTTTCCAAGATACAAGGTGTTAAAGTTTCATTTCTATTTTCGTTTTTTTCAAATAACTTTCAAAATATCGACCTCAATCAAAGGAAAATTGGTATTAGAAGGTTCTCTGAGGTGTCGAATCCGAACCGGATGTTATTATTGCTCTTACTCGTAGAGGGCGCCACCTACACTTTTTTTTTTTTTTAAGATTCATAACTTTTTTGAGCGTATTTCTAGCACAGTTCTCAGTGAAAAAATCAATTTCCCTGTCATATCTACGTAAAAAAGCTACCCCTGTTACAAGTCGCTATGAGCAACCGTTTTCTAGATATTTGGACTTTCAATTTCAAGTCGATTATTTGATAATCGATGCGTGTTGGAGTTATTACCATTATTTTGCATTTTTCACAAGAATGATTAGGAAATGAATTTGACGTTTAAGTCGGTAGTTTTGGTAATTACATATTATGTGACAGTTTAACGTTTTGTTGTTTTGTTGAAGTTTCTGTAAGTTTTAAAACACTGATTTTGGAATGGATTATTTAAACAATAATGCTCATTTGGCCGATATGCATTTCGTTTGTGGCCTTGCGGATGGCAATGCGCGCAAAGCAAGACGTATTCACCAGGAGCGATTTCCCAATCGAGTACTGCCTCAGCTCCAACATTTACCAGTCTCCACCGTCGTTTGGCAGAATCAGGTGGCTTCAAGAGGGCAGCTGATATTATTGGAAGACCACGAGAAGTCCGAACCCCAGAATTGAAAGAAGGTGTTTTGAACGCTCTCGAAGAGAATCCAGAAACAAGTACAGGAATAATTGCTGAAGCTCTCAATCCTACTTAGTCCACAGTTTGGAGAATCATCCACCATCGACAATTTTATCCATACCATATGTAAAGGGTACAAGCTTTTTTGCCACGAGACTTTCTCCAACGCATTACTATGTGTCAGTGGTTTTTGAGAAACTCTTCAAGGACGAGGCAATGCTATCACAAACTCTCATAACAACCATGTTTGGGCTCTGAAAAATCCGCACGCAGTTAGTGAAAGACATTATCAGTATCAATTTTCTGTGAATGTATGGGCGGCAATAATTGATAATTACTTGATGGGTCCTTTCTTTCTTCCGCTCCGACTGAATGGCGCAACTTCCAGAGACTTTTTATGAAATGAAATGACTACTTCAGCATGTAACATTAGAAATTCGTATTTCCCATGTGGTTTATGCATGATGTGGCTCCGGCCCATTTCTGCGTTGTAGCCAGGAAATTCCTTAACACTGTCTATCCAAATCGATGGATTGGTAGGGGTGTAGAAGAACCTAACCAGGCGTGGGCACCAAGGTCCCCAGATCTAAACCCGCTAGATTTTTATTTTTGGGGACATTTGAAGTCACTAGTTTATAAAACTCCAGTAGCGAACGAGGAAGATCTCAGTAACCGAATAGTAGACACCTGTGAAACAATAAGAAACACACCAATAATTTTTGAGCGGGTACGAGATTCAATAACTAGAAGACTGAATGCCTGTATCTTCGCTGTAGTTGGACACTTTGAACAATTTATTTGAATACAATTTAGTTTCCTTCATTTAATTTTATTCTACATATTAAAAATTTCTTGAAATGTTGATATTTCTTGCAAATTTTATTAAAACTAATACAGATTTTGCACCCTTGATACAAAAATAACTGTTTTAAACGAGTAAAAATAAATAGAATAGGTGGCGCCCCCTACAAAAAACCAAAACTGCTTACTTAAACGTCAAATTCATTTCCTAAGCATTCTCGTGAAAAATAATGGTAATAACTTCAACACGCATCGATTATAAAATAATCGACTTGTAATTTTCAAGTCCAAATATCTAGAAAACGGTTGCTTATAGCGACTTGTAACAGAGAAAGCTTTTTCACGTAGACATGATAGAGAAATAGATTTTTATACTGAAAAATGTGCTAGAAGTACGCTCAAAAAAGTTATGGATCTTCAAAAAAGAGAGAGACGTGAAGGTGGCGCCCCCCACGAGTAAGAGCAATAATAACATCAGGTTCGAATTCGACACCTCAAAAAACCTCCCAATACCAATTTTCGTTTGATTAAGGTCAGTATTTCGAAAGTTATTTGAAAAAAAAAACTAAAATAAAAATAAAACTTCAACACCCTGTATCTTGGAAACGAAGCGTTCCTGGACACATATTTATTTGGACTATTCATATCAGAATATTGTGAGGAATCACCTCCTAAAGTTTGTCAAAGTACTTCTGACTCACCCTGTATAAATATATCCTGAAAGCATTAATGAAAAAATTGGTTCTGAATGATAAGAAAAATCTTGTTGGAAAAATTGATACTTCAAATCCAAGAAATCCAATCCTATAATAAATCCAAAAGTGCCCCCAAAAGATGTAAACAATTTCAAAATTAGAGTATTGGACTTTTATGAATGTCTTTTCTGTGATATCAAGAAGCGATTCCATTTTGAATGCAAAATTTTCAATTTTCTGTCTATCGCCAAGTATGGTCAGTGAAGCAGTTCTGTATTTCCCTGATTTGGTTACTGCTATAGAAGAACTTGATATGGAGTGGCGATTATTGCCCGAGGTGGATATTTTAAGTGGGGTTGAAGAAGCTGATTATTGTGAAACAGTTTCTCTATTGAAAAATGATCCTGGTGATGGTATGTTTCCAAATTCAATAAAATTCGTTAATGGAACTTTGGCATATCCACACTCATCAGCTGCAGCTGAGAGGGTTTTCTCAAAACTCAGTTTAATCAAAACCAAAACCAGGAAGTTATTTGAAGGTTCATTAAGACAGAAAACTAAAAATGGATGATCAGAAATCTGATCATATTATCGATAGGTTAAAGTTCAATATTTGAGAAAATACATATTGTTCACAATTCTTGTATTTCCAGTCGATTGAAGAAAAAACAATAAATACTCTTGATAAAATAATTGCTGAAAGCTATGTTTGATTGTTTGAAAAAATCTATTTCTTTCTATTATAATTTCAACTCAAATACTATTACGTTGAATTTCAAAGTGGTGGCAACACTGGTTGACACCCGATAAAAATGGAGATAATGAAAATAATTAATTTTCGGCTAGAGCACACACTGGACTTTGACTACATCTGATAGGCTGTATTGGAAAATCAATCAACAGTCTAACTGAAAATTGAGATTCGAACTTTCAGATTTTATCTTTTGAGTTGGGATCCGTTTACAATGTCAAACAGATGTAATCCAACGTCCAGCCTGTGTTTAAAGGAAGTAGTAGTTTTCTGTTAGATCACGAAAAAATATTAAATTTTTATCGTAGATTCCCTAATTTCCAGATTTTTTTTTTCTCATTTTTAATATTCCCCTTTCAATTTTCCCCCGTTTGCATAAAATATATTTGTGAATAATAGTAGCATAATATACCTGCTATACTTACCCAAACTCCCACCCCAATAGTAAATTACATCTCATGTTGAAATGAGTTCATATCCATTATATTTAATATTGTATGTTACCTTTAACATCAATTATAAAATACGTACTGAATATATTTCGTACTGAAATCTCTTGTTGCCATCTAATAATATCAATATACCTGTATTCCTTGTAACCCCAATCATTGGCGCTGCACCATATTATCCTTTAATTGTACAGTTATACATTATGTGTATGTTTATAGATGTGTATATTTGTATATGAGTCTATCTGTTTGTATACAGTATCGAAAACAATTCATCTGGGGTATAGACAGAAATCTATACGAGCAACAAGGAACGCAATGATATGATAATACCACATAAACAAGAGAGACGCACTGCTGTGCGCTCCTCCTGTTACCCCACCCGACGCATTAACTGACCACGTGGCAATGCGACACAGCGCACAGTGACTCATTCTTGCCGAGCCGTGGTTGCGAAAACAAAAGACCGTGACAATTATTACCTTTTGAAACATGCCGCCTATTTACACAACCACAGGGAAAGTACAGATCGTTGAGTGGTACTTTGGGGGTAATTCTGTACAAGATACTAGAAATCTATTCATAGTGGCTTTTGCAGATAGACCTGTACCTACGGAAGCGACTGTCCTGTCAATTAAATTTCAGAATTTCGGGTGTGTGGCACCACATTGCAAAAAATGTTGTCCCACAAATCCACCACCGCATCCTAGACAAATACCCGAGGAACGGAAAATAAGAGAAACACAAGTGTGTGCATTGGCAGAAACGACACCTTGTTCGAGTAGACAGATCGCCGACGAAGTGAATTTGAATGAAAGAACTGTAAGGAATATTTTGAAGAGAAACCTTTAGCATTGTTTCAAAGTCAAGACCACACAAGAACTTTTGCCTGGAGACCATTTCAGACGTATGGAGTTTTGTGAAACGATGGTCGAAAAATGCAATAGGGCATTTCGTGTAAATGATGACTTTCTAAAAAAGGTGCTATTTACCGATGAATCATCCTTCTCAATTCATTGAAAACACAACCTATCCGTAGTACGTTATTGGTCTCGTAAAAATGAACATTTGAGTATTGCTGTGAGGACACAGTACCCAAGCAAATTGAATGTTTGGACGGGACTTTTAGGCGATCACGTCATTTTTTTTATTTTTTTTTATGTTCTGGTTCCCACGAAAAGGGATATCCTGTAATGTTCAGAGAACATCGTGGGAACCAAGGGAAAGAAGGTAGGAGTTGGTGTTCTTCTTAAATTTCTGGAGGTTGTATGCCTCGGGGAACACCTCCCTAGGCAATGAGTTCCAAAGCCTCGCTGTTCGTTGGATGAACGAGTCTTTGGAAAGTGATGTTCTGCAGGTCTCCAAAGTGACCACGAAGGGGTGTGATGACTGAACTTGACGGGTTAATCTCGAAGAGACTGCCAAAGCAGGAACGATTGTTGATATTTCAGAAGAGCATCGCCCATGAAAATATCTATAAAATAGAGACAAATCGCCAACTTTTCTACGGTGTTCCAGACAAGTGAGCGAGTTTGTAAGCGAGGCATCACCGACGAGACGAATTGCCCTTTTTTGGACAGAATCCAATAGCCTCAGGATATGTTTAGGTGCCGCGCTCCAAATATGGGAACAGTATTCCAGGACAGGTCGGATCTGTGCCTTATAGATCATAAGCAGCTGAGTGGGGGTGAAATAGCTCTTGGCACGAAACAAAAAACCAAGTTTTTGGGATGCACTTTTGGCAATGGACCTCACGTGATTTTTCCAGGAAAGGTTATTGCTGATGGTAATACCAAGCATCGATATGGATGACTTCAGTGGTATGGTTACTCCTGACAAAGTTATGTTAGGCACAGTGAGATCGGCTTTTCTAGAGAGAAGACATGCTTGTGTTTTGTTTGCATTGAATTCTACCAAGTTATTAGATCCCCACTCGAGAATTGTTGCTAAGTCCATATTTATATTATTAACATTTCTTCCTCGTTCATTTCTGGTTTCACGGGCTGATATAGGGGCCCTGGAAGAGAAAGCGGTATGGAGGGTACTATCATCGGCAAAGCTGTGTACTGGACATGAAGTTGCTTTCAACAGGTCGTTGATGTGAAGTAGAAATAGTGTTGGTGCGAGAATAGATCCTTGCGGAACACCAGCATTTATGAGTAGAGTGTCAGATGAAACTCCATCGACCACTACATGGAGAAACCTGTTTGAGAGAAAACTAGCAAGCAGAGAACACAGCTGAGGGGGCAAGCCATAGGACGGAAGCTTGGCGAGGAGTCCCTGGTGCCAAACTCGATCGAACGCCTTGGAGATATCTAAAGCCACAGCTAAAGTTTCTCCATACTTTTCAATAGATAGCTGCCATATATGTGAGACGTAAGCGAGCAGGTCACCAGTTGATCTCTGATGGCGGAAGCCATATTGCCTATCGTTGACAATTCCTGAGTCTTCCAGATATTTCATGAGCTCGATGTTGATGGCTTTTTCCATGACCTTTGAAATAATAGATAGCAGTGCGATAGGTCTGTAGTTGCTAGGTAGGGCCTTTTCGCCTTTTTTAGGGACTGGCTGTACTCTTGCAATTTTCCAATTGGACGGAAATACCCCCAAATTGTAAGAGTGGTTGAACAACTTGCAAAGAACAGGTGTTAGTTCGGGGGCGGATTTCTTGAGAACAATCGGCGGGATTCCGTCAGATCCACAGGCTTTGTTGGTGTTGAGACCCAGCAAAATCTTTCTGATAGTACGTTGGCGAAAGGTGATCTCGGGCATGTGACTCTCAATAGGTGTAATGTTCGGGGGTTGTTTTCCCGATGAATCCAGAGTGGAATTTCCAGCAAATAGGTGCGCAAAGATATTGGCTTTTTTCTGGGCAGTCGTTGCTAGTGTTCCATCTTCTTTGGTTAGAGGAGGAAATGAGCTGGAAGTAAAGTTCCTTCCCACAGCTTTGGCGAAAGACCAAAATGAACGGGATCCGTTAGGACATTCAGCAAGTTTTGATCTTATTTTGGCACTGTGGGCATCTTTTGAGCATTCTATTGTCTCTTTGCATATGCCTCTAGCCTCGACATATGCTGCTCTGGTCTCAGGGCCCGGATTTTTTAGCCATCGATGGTATGCTGCCTGTTTGGAAGCCACAGCTCTAGAGCAGTTTCTGTCAAACCAGGTCTTATCGGATGATGTTCTTCTTCCGGTATTCGGTATGTAAGTTTGCATCCCCAACATGATGATTTCAGAAATTGTCTCAGCACATCGTGTTGGATCTACTGAAGAGAAACAAACTCTCTTCCATGGAAACGCTGAGAAAAACATACGAAGACCTTCCCAGTCGGCCGAATTGTAATGCCATATGAGACGGGGTGGTATTGTGCAGCTCGATGGTAAATGGAAAGAGCATGTTGTGGAGATGAGGGTGTGATCAGAGTTTCCAAGTGGGGCACAAACTTCTATTCTATACGGGTCAGGATTGGTGGTGAGGAAAAGATCTAGTGTATTGGCAGACTGGTTGTTGACATCAGGGATGCGGGTTGGTAGCTCGACCAGTTGTTCTAGACCATGAGTGATGGCGAAGGCCTTGGCTTGACGACCCGCATCATCTGTTTTGTTAGAGAATTTGAGCCAGGCAGCGTTATGTACATTAAAGTCTCCCATGATTATGGTTTCAGCTGTTGGATGGTTCACCTGAATGTAGTCCAGTTTGAGTGATAAAAACTCAAAGAGGTCGTTATATAAAGGTTCATTGGGTGATAGGTAAAGGCAGCAGAGGAACTTAGTCAGTTTGGTATCAGATAGCTTGAACCACATCACATCAAAGTCTTTCGGTTTCAAACTCTCTTCACGTTGGCATGAAAGGTTAGCCTTAGCGTAAAGGCAGACTCCACCTTTGAACCTGAATCGAGAATGGAGTTCGTAACCAGGACAAAGCATATGGACCTTGTTGGTGGACGAGTTTACTTGTGTTTCTGTTAGAGCCAGAATATCCGGTTATTTCGTCTGTAGGTGATGGTGGACGTCATTGATGTTCTTGTTGAGTCCGCGGATGTTGCAAAAATTAATCTTTAATGTTGAGTCCCCTCGAGTACCTCTCGCCCGGAAATCCGAATGGAGAGGTATTTTGCTTCCGGAGTGTTTTACTCTAGGAGACTTCATCATTATTTCTATTAGGTTGCACCTGAAAATAAAGGAGGAATTGGGGAAAAGGAAAGAGGGAGACCGGAAAGTATCGACCGAACACTGAAACATGGAATGATCCATTTCACAGCACACAAAGTCGGTATGGTGGTATTTCACCGGGCGATGAGACCATCTTTCACCTACGGTTATCCATTTTTCATTGAAGGGAATTTGAATGCAGCAAAATATTTGCAACTTTTGCAAAATCAAATTATTCCTGCAGTTCGCGCTCTTCCGATTTACTTTAACGACGTGTGGTTTCAACTTGATGGTTGTCCTGCCCACAATGCAGGCACGGTGGTTACATTTTTGAATCAATTATTTTCCGATCGGTTTATTTGTACGCGAGGTACAATCAACTGGCCACCTCGATCACCAGATGTAGCACCTCTCGATTTTTATTTCTGGGGCATGCTAAAATTGGAGGTATATCGGCATGAGTTCGAACGTGCCACCAATTTAGATGAACTGAGGTTTTTATTGTCTTACAGAAATATCGTTTGCTTTTATTTATGTTCAAGAATTTTCTTTTGTTTTCGCGGCCACCACGGCACCAAAGATATTTTGATCTACCTGTCGTCCAACAGATTGAATTGAATCAATGATTCAGTTTAATTTGTTCCAATTATCGGATGTGAAATTATCGTCAATAATTCTTCTTCATTGCAGCGCACACATTCTCCCGACTGCTGCTGGTATGATACTGACGTCCTGAGTTGACCGCCCTGGCTCTCCTATTTTTGTGTCGTGACGTCGATATCCCTTCCTCAAGCGACTCGGGGAGAAATTGTAATGCTCTCTCAACATATAGCAAGCTATTTTGTACGCTCTCATGGAACCACCATACCCAAGATAAATACTTTCCGATACTGTGTACATATGTGTGTGTATGCGTGTCTGTGTGTGAAAGCATACGTACATTTTAATCTAGATCCTACACCTCAAATGCAATACCGAAATTATTATTCCACTCTATTTTGTTCATAATACTCAATACTCAATCCAAGAAGTCCCACGCCCAGGCAATGCCTTAATGGGTATTCATTCATTGAGTTAGCTCAATTTATATAATATAGATATATTTATTGAAAATATCACATCTATGTGAGACTATACGTCCTTGCATATCCATCACTTCTTTACTTTTTTAAATTTCTATAACACATATCCGTCACATTCAAGCGTGACCAAACACGTTTATTTGACTATTTATTCATCTCAATGTACACATTTATATTCTTAAAAAAATAGACGTTATATTAATATTATTACAAAAAAAATCGCAAAATGTCTTTCGACGAATATATAACGTTAGTACTTAACTCAATAGAGCATTTAACTTGGCATATTTCTCTACTGAAAGGACAGGTTATCAGATACGTCAAAGATGTAACTAAATGGTTTCTGATTGGGGTTTGTCAATTCTGAGGAATTTTTCATTCGACTGATTCGGAATGAGTTGAACGACTCCATAATAACCAGTTCTCATCGAAAAAATTAGTAATTATTCGTAATTGGTAAAAATTATAACATCGGCCAGCCTAGAGAAACCCTCGAAATATTTCAACCCAACTCAAATAAACGTTTCATTAGATAAGTATCGTTCGTTCAATGTGGAATGTCCTGTATATTGTATTTCTCGAGAATGACATTAATTATATCGATATTCTGCTAGGTACAAATGACAACGAACACTGCCAACTCAGCAAAATCGAAGAACTGAGGTAATGAGGATCAAAATCGATATTGCCAAAAAACAGTTTTTCCAACGAACTCAGTCATTATATTTCTTCCAGAATTCTAATCTCAATTATCCTTTTTTTTGCGAAGAGTTCCTTACCAGAAGCTGTATCATCTTCCCTAACAGGGCAGGGGAACGCCATAGAAATGGGGAAGTCAATGAAGGGTGGGTTTTTATTCGAGAAACATGGAATATGCGTGGCTGCAGTGGCTAAGTATATGATTTATCTTTTGGAAGGCGCTCATCTGTGAATTTATCCAAACCTGCTGATGGCACGATATCTGGAGTCAACGAAATGAAAGGACCGGGCGTGATATAACGGGTTTGTCACTTGTCATGTCTACTGGTATCTGAATTGGAGAATGCATCTCTCCAACTCTTTCATTCGAAAATAACACGTGAGAGTTCGAAAAAATTCATTCCGTTTGGAACACCAATGGAATATTTTTCTGTAGGCGATTTCTACATATCAAAATGAACTGGAACTGATTTCCAATGGAATCAGTTCAAAAATATTTGATCACTTCAAGAATATTTGTTGAGGGTGGAAGAAAGTACCCAGTCAAAGCAAATACGAGTTCTTTCAATCCCCAGTTCCACATTTGAATGGAAAATCAGTTCCAAATGGAAAATGAGAGTTTTTGGCAATAACTTTTTTTTCTCCCCATATAATCTACACATTCTCTACTCTTTTCTTGATATTTTGAAATATTGAAATATTTCTGAAAAAAATCTTGAGATTACTGTCGAGTGTAAATAAATGCTGTCACTGTCACTCACATGTACACGAGCATGCGCACTCGGATACATTCAACGGTCAGGTAGCGTGTAGCTGCTATGTTGTGTCCTGTTCTATCACACGGACCTCGGACGCTCTACTTTCTCTCTCGCACCTATCAAATAGCTGAAATTCTAATACTTTATAGCTTGGCAATAATATTTTATGTACGATTTTTTGCAGGCAAGCCTATACGATTGGTTTTGTAATTAAATTATCTCACCTATGATATCAATTTCGATTGGTTAACAGATCGGTGTAGTTACCTATATTGACTTACCTGTTCACATCTGCTTGCCAGGTTGCCATGCACAGAAATGAGTAGGCAAGCCTACCTAGGCATATTCTGAGTGTTTAAAACTATCAGTTGAGATGAAACTCATTCGGTTATCAAAAGAGTGAAGGTGATGAAAGAAATTGATTAAAATTAATTCAATTAAAAATAGCTATGAACACTTTTCGATAGGCGAGTTATCATAGGCATATTTGTTTATAAATTATATTTGATAAAAAATATGTCTCATCGAGTTATCAGATCGGTGAAGGTCGATCTCCCACCAGCTCTTAGACTATAATAGCTATTAATACAACGGGATTATTATGCGATTTATAATAGTCGAGGACATTGCTAGGTGACGAGGCGACAGCCGAGTCACCCGCAATATCCGAGACGGTGTTGAATCGCTAATAATCGAGTTACATCCAAAGCTTTATCGTATCATTGACAACGGCGATGCGAAAATAAAAGCAACAAGGTTTTATGTCATTTCATTTTGGCATTTCAAAAAGTCATCATTAAAATCATGCAAGATTTTGACATTGACATCAAATTTGAAAACTGTCAAAATATTGTTTCACATGTTCATGAAAACTAGTTCTAATATTATTTGGTATCTTAACATATTATGCTTTCGTAACTAACGTATTTAATTATGGTTACTAATGTATTATGAGTAACTAAGGTTTTATTTAGGTTTTGGTACGTTTATGATGTTTATCGTATCATTGAAGATTAAGACATTTTTATATGAAATCTGTATTAATAATTATTAACATCATAAACGTACCAAAACCTACATAAAACCTTAGTTACTCATAATACATTAGTTACCATAATTTAATACGTTAGTTACGAAAGCATAATACGTTAGATACCAAATAATATTTGAACTAGTTTTCATTAACATGTAAAACAATATTTTGACAGTTTTCAAATTTGATGGATACACCTTTGCCTTTAGCGTCCACGATCATCAGAGAGTTACAAAACTGCCGATATTCTTTTTCATAATGGATTTTAGATTTGTTCGGAAGCAAGTTCAACCTTATAGTGTTGGCGGCAGCTAATATATCGTCAGAAATATCAAAATCTTGCATGATTTCAATGATGACTTTTTGAAATGCCAAAATGAAATGACATAAAACCTTGTTGCTTTTATTTTCGCATCGCCGTGTCAATGATACGATAAAGCTTTGAATGTAACTCGATTATTAGCGATTTAACACCGTCTCGGACATAGCGGGTGACTCGGCTGTCGCCTCGTCACCTAGCAATGTCCTCAACTATTATAAATCGCATAATAATCTCGTTATATTAATAGCTATAATAATTATTAATGAAGATTTCATATAAAAATGTCTTAATCTTCAATGATACGATAAAAATTATAACTAGAGCCTCAAACAAAAAATTACCGGTCAATTATGTCCCCTAAATTGCATCTAATGGAAATTGTATTTCTCGATGAATTTTCTAGACCGCGTGTTCTATTTTTGTTACTCCAAAATTTTAAAAAAAGCTATATTTTTTTTTATTTCTACGAATATTTCTCCCAATATGTGTATAGAAGCGGTCTTCAACAATATTGAAAAAAAATATAGCACAACTCATTTTACCGGGAAAAGGGGATGGAGAACCCCAAAAATGTTCAGCATTTCTTGAAAATATCTATGTCGGAGTTATACTCTGTTCCTGATGTGAGAGAGTTATAAATCATCCGTACATCAGAGGTGTCTCCGAGAAGATGAGAAGGATCGGAAACAAGTTCAACATCAAGAGCTGCTTTCTGGCGGGCTGCAGAGGCGCGAAACTTCACGCACCACCACACCGCGCGAAATTACACGCACCACTGCACATGGCGGAATTACACGCATCATTGCACTGGCAGTCATATAAATTGGTAAGTAGCACCTAAACTTGTCAGTATTCACCTGAAGACAATTGCAGATACACACACTCGTGAAAACCTCTCAAATCCATTAAGACAATGGACGTCCGAAACGAGAGTAATCAAGTTACCACATCGTCTACAACCTTCAAACAGACGTAAGACATCATGAATGTAACATATCTAGAATTTTCCTGAGAACCCAAAAATGTAATAATATACTGGGTGTCTCATTAGAAAAAACGAAAGTTTATTTTATACATTTTTTATGCGACTTTCAATTGTTTTTCTATTCAAATTTCCTGGTGTTTCAGAGCAGGAGAAACATGCAAAACATCAATCTGTATCTAGGAACGGATCCCCTCGAAAGAATACCCCGCTTTAAATACTTGGGATATACGATCAACGATGAGTGGGACCCTGATGTGGAGATTAAGATTAGAATTGAAATGCAAGAGCACCATTCATAAAAATAACCGTAACGAAAGCGTCGGTATCCGTTAGCGATTCACGAAATGCTACGTACTCTCGACGCTGTTATATGGTGTGGAAGGTTGGACACTAAAAATAGCACCAATGAAAAAACTGGAGGCTTTCGAGATGTGGCTCTACAGGCGCATCCTAAGAATACCATGGACTGACAAGATGACCAACACGGAAGTACTAGAAAGAATGGCTAAAGATTTGGAATTAATAACAACTATAAAGAAAAGGAAAGCGTCTTACCTGGGCCACGTGTTTCGGAATGATAAATACAGTTTACTAGAATTCATCGTAGAAGGCAAAATAGAAGGTAGGAGAGGGTAAGGTGGAAAGAAAAAATTCTGGCTAAAAAACCTACGTGAATGGTTCCAAATACCGGAAGCTTCGAACATAATTCATGCGACGCAAAACAGAGAGGTCTATCACATAATGGTCGCCAACCTTCGGTAGAAGACGGCACTTAAGGAAGAAGAAGGCGTTTCAGAAAAAATGGCACAACTTTCCTAGTTCAACCATTTTTCTAGATCTTCAAATAAGGAGAATATCTATTGGTCCAAATATAACCAATAACCCTGTGAAGTTGGTTCAAAGATATTTCGTACCAGCTTAGTGACTTAGTGATTAGCCCTTGACAATGGAGAACGCTTAAGTATGCTCTGTAATTTTCTGTTGAATAAAACAATAAATCACCTGCCTGATTATCTTTCCCTTACTTCAAAAGTTTTTTCAACAAATAATATTATGTAGATATAAATCGGTCCCTGCGATGAGAGATACCAATATGGTCGGATTTGTTTCACAAATGGAGAGTTTTTCTAAGAAAACGATTATAAGCCTAGGTAGAGGCATATGTAGTTTACCTACCAGCGCCTCAGTGTTTAAAAAATTTGAAATATTTAGTTACTTTCCAGCAGTTGTTGGAAAAGTTCGTTATTGAAAATGGCGAGTGTTTCTGAATTTATTGCTGAGAAATGGATCAGTAAAAGTGCGCTTTCTAAAAATGAAAAAACTATTATTCTCAATGTGTTTGTCACCAAAACTCAACATTTCGAGTTACAAAAATAGTTGAAATCTGTTCGAATATGATTGAAGTCGGACAGTCAACCATATACCGACTTGTGGACGAGGATAAACGCGGCACCATCAGGTCACCAAAGAGAAGTACATGAAGAAAATAAATTGTAATAAAGGAGGATGAAAAGACTGCCATCAGGAGAATCATATACTCGTTTTACTTAAAAAAGAAATACCTACCTTAAACAAAATAATGTCTGAAATGAAGAAGGATGATTTTATTCCACCCATGGGTAGGGATAGAGTGTGGAAAACTTTGAAGGAAATGAATTTTCGTTATGAAAAAATTCAAAACAGAAAATCACTATTAATAGAGAAAGACGAAATCGTCTGCTGGCGACGACGATATTTGAAGGTAGCTAGACAGTTTCGAAGGGAAAACAAGAATGTTTATTATATGGACGAAACTTGGTTGAATGAAAAATATACCGTTGGTTGAATATGGCAGGATAAAAATATAAAATGCCTGAGGCAAGCTTCTATGGAAGGATGGTCCACTGGATCGAGAGCACCGTCGGAAAATGGTGAAAGATTAATAATTCACAATGGTAGCAAAAATGTATTTGTCGATGGTGGATCACCAGCATTTCAATCATAACCGACTGGAGACTATCATGAATACATGAACGCTGATGGTTTTAAAGGATACTTTCAGCAAATGCTATATCTTATTTCTCCTGGGACTGTTATAGTATGGATAATGCCAGCTACCATTCAAGAAAATCTGAAAAAATACCAACGCCTTTTTGCAAAAATGACATCATTGATTGGCTTACTTTGAAAGCCACTTCACAAAGATATGTTGAAAGAGGAGCTACTGGAAATATAAACCTCTTTGTACCAAATTTGTTGTCGAAGAAATCGCTTTGAAACGGAATATAACGGTACTTCGGAATGAAGACAATAAATTGCGAAAAATGGGGTAAGTGCGTCGAACATGTAATTGGAATGGAAGAAAGAATGTGAGAAGCTAATAATATGCTAGAGAACAGTGTAGAGCCTCTGATCATTTCTCTGGACCCCAACGACGATAGTTCATCAGACTATTCGGAATATGATGTCTAAAATTTAAAAATTAAGTTGTATTGTAAATAAAATTTGTAATAAAATCATCCCAAACTTGGATGTCAACAGTTTCCAAATTAATCGCCTAGGACGCCAACAAGTCAACAAGTCTCGTCCAATAAAAATAAGTTTCAACTCTAAGACCCATGCCTTGATGATGGTAAAGCAGAGGAAAACATTATTAGACATAAATGCGTATGAAAAAATAAAAATAAAACCGGATCTAACCATACATCAAAGAGAATATAATCAGCGAATTTGGAACGAGCTGAATGTCCTGCGCAAAAATGGCGCCGAAGGATCATATATCTTCTACAGAAACGGCATCCCCATGATTAAAAAAAACCAGTCTGGACATCCAACCCGCCAAATGTAATCAGTAATATGACCACCTCAATATACTATCAAAATTGCAATGGTCTCAATTCGAAAACACACAAATTCTTTAAAAGTGTTCTGGCAAGTGAACACAAAATTATTGCTATTACAGAAAGCTGGTTAAGGGACGGTGTCTTTAATTCCGAATTATTTCCCAACAACTATGTGGTATATCGTAAAGACAGATCTTATGGTACCAGAGGAGGTGGTGTCCTTCTTGCTGTGGATAGTGACTTTCATGAATCGGAATTTTGTCAAATAAACTGTCCCATTCAGTCTATTGATATCGTATGTGTGAAAATAATTGTTAAAAATGCACCAATTTTTATACTAGTAATTTATATTCCTCCAGGAACTACCCTTGCGGAATATGACGAATTGTTTGACTTTCTGGAAAATTTGGATTGTATCAATAAATCAATAGTTTTAGGAGATTTCAATATTACTGAATTACAGCAATATTACGAAACCAATGAATCATCTAATTTAATTCTCAAATTTAACTCATTCATTAGTTATTGTAAATTAATACAGAACAATTTCATAGAAAATGTAAATGGTAGAATTTTAGATCTTGTTATGTCACCCGAGAATATGGATTGCAAAGTGCTACTTGACTCTGATCCGTTGGTTGAACTTGATGTCCACCATTCCTAGTCTTGCTGTGAATTTGGTAATTGATTGTGAAACTGAGAAGGTATTTATAACGGATGCTAAACGTTACAATTTCCGTAAAATTAACATCCAAAAGTTTTCCCAAAAATTAGCGAAATTAACTGGAATTATTTAGAATCTATCTCCGATGTTGATATAGCTTGTGAAGAGTTCAATGCTACCTACAAAGTGTAATTTGTCAGTGCACCCCTTTAGTAATTAATAATCCTCGCAAATACCCAACGTGGTTTACCAAAACATTATCAATAATATTAAAAAAAATCACTACCACAAAATGTATAGAAAGTGCAAATATAATTTTTACTTGAACGTTATAAACACCTCCGGCGTATCATTAAAACTGAAATAGACCTTGCTTACTCAGAGTTCATTAAAAAATCAGAAAATAGCCTGACTAGTAATCCCCGTGAGTTTTGGTCATTCATCAACACCAAAAAAAAAAAATCTCGTATCCCTGGACTTATGTTCATCAATGATGAAAAGCTTACATCATCCGAATCTATAGTCAACGCCTTTACTGAACACTTCAGCAATGCATATGTCCATGATTCTCCTCTCTCAAATGAACGTATCTTTCCCGAATGTTCTATCAGTTCCAGTCATTATTTACATATCAATAAAATCAGCGAGGAACTCATTCTAACGGCGGCAAAAAAGCTAAAAAACAAATTGACGTGCGGTCCTGACAATGTCCCGTTAGACTAATTAAATCCCAGGTGAAAGTGCTATGTAGGCCTCTACTTTTATTTATAACCTCATCCTGAATACCGAAACTTTTCCCACCATATGGAAACAATCCCGTATTTGTCCTGTCTTCAAATCAGGAAAAATAGGAGACATTCGTAACTATAGACCAATAGCCTTAATTTCTGGTTTCTCAAAATTACTCGAAATTATTCTTTTTGATCTCATCTATATACATGTGAGTAAATCTCTGTCAGATTTCCAACATGGTTTTATGAAATCACGTAGCACTGTATCTAACCTTTGCACGTTTACGCAGTTCATATCTAATTCCCTTGATAATCGTCGCCAAATTGATGTTGTATATACTGATTTCAGTAAAGCGTTTGATACAGTATCCCACAATCAGCTATTGTTAAAATTGGGAGCTTTTGGTCTCTCGCCCAAGATTCAGCATCTATTGAAATCCTACTTGAGCGATAGACAACTATTTGTTGAATATGAAGGTGTGAAATCTTCCAATTTCGTAGCTTACTCAGGAGTACCACAGGGATCGAACTTAGGGCCACTCCTATTCCTAATATTCATCGATGAAATATGTACTATTTTTCAGTCGAGTAAACTACTTTTGCTGATGATATGAAAATATATACAGAAATCTCAGACACTACCGATTGCTTTCGTCTCCAGCACGATTTAAATCTCTTATCGGACTGGTGCTCGGCGAATAAGTTATATTTGAATGTTGATAAATGCAAAATTATGAGCTATTCCAGAAAAGTTTCTCCCGTTATATATGACTATAGAATCGGTGATGGTATCCTAAGAAGAGTGAATGAATGCAAAGACTTAGGTGTTCTCTTTGATACCAAACTTACGTTTAATCAGCACATTGAAAAAATAATAAACAATGCTAGAAGAACTCTGGGTTTTTTAATACGTAATTGTAAAGAATTTTCAAATCTCAGGGCTATTTCCTCTATCTACTACTGTTTAGTTCGCAGCAAACTTGAATATTTATCACTACGAATACGATTTACTATTGGAAGAATTCAATTTTGTTAGCCTAAAAAAATTTCTTAAATTCCTGTTCTACAAGAAACACCACACTTATCCCATTTATCACTACGAATACGATTTACTATTGGAAGAATTCAATTTTGTTAGCCTGAGAAAACGTAGAGAAATAGCAAATATCATATTTGTATACAAACTGATAAATAACCAAGTTGACTCAACATCTCTATTATCACTATTAAATTTCAATACTCCACGTATTTCGTCAAGGTCACACTTGTCTTTTCGAATCGACATGCCAAATTCACAGCATCACTACAATAGTCCAATCTCAACTATGTGTAGAAGCCTCAACAATGTACCCTCTGTAGACATCTTCTTTTCTAACTTGAATGAATTTAGAAAGCAACTGTATAAACTTATTCCAAATTAGCTTCGCCATATATACACTTTGAATTTTTTACTTGTATCTCCTTCGTGCATCTGTACTTTATTCTAAGTTATCACCTTTTCTATTTAATCTAACCTTCACTCTTTCGAATGACATATAGCTAGGCATCTTTTTGTTATGATTTTGTTATTATTTGTTACCATTGATTATCATTTACTCCTGATTTACCATTCACTTCAAATTGTTATAATTATTATTATTATATACTCCTGTTATTGGGCTTAGGCCTGTTGGATGTATTATGTCTAAAATAAAATAAAAAATAAGTACACTTTTTATGAATATCAATATTTATTCCAATTTATCTATTTTTATATTATCATTACTTTCATATAAGTTCCCATCTACTCAATATTAGAATAATTAGTATCTCAATTATCTGCCTATCTCTATAATTATAATCATGTATAATTATTATTATACTTAAATTACTATTATACTTATTATTCTAATGAACTACCTGTAGTTACTCCGCTGTCACATCAATTTCATTCGGAAAACTCCTCTTTCTGTTGTTATGCAAATTGAGGTGACCCTAATTCAGGACCAATTCGAGGTGTGTATGTCTTGAAGAACTGAAATACGCAAGTTTTTAAAACTATCATTGCAATTTTACAATAAAACCCTCAATTTGTTTGAAAATATGAACAGGATGTTCGTAAAATTAGATGTGGAATCATCTGCGAATGAGAGAAAAACTTTAGTCGCTATCTTTCATCATTCAAGATAACCTTTAATTTGTCCATCCTGTTTAATGGGTTCTGTCATTGAAAATTTACATTTTAGCACTCTCTCATATTAGGAAAACAGAGTATAGTTTTGAGATGAATACTATTTCACGACTGTTGTGGTCAGGAAAAAAAGTAAACACGGCGAGAAAATACGTCTAGGTTTTCGTTATGTTTATTTGGAAAGCCAGACATCAGACTCATCGGAATATGATGGCTAAAATTTAAAAATTGAGTTGTTTATTGTAAATAGTAGATGTTTAGTAAATATTAATATTTATTCGAACTTATTTATTTTTATATTATTATTACTTTTATATAAGTGTTTATCTACTTAATATTAGAATAATTCGTATCTCAAGTATCTGCCTATCTCTCTAATAATAATCATGTATTATTATTATCATACTTATTATTCTAATAAACAACCTGTAGTTACGCCGCTGTCACATAAATTTCATTCAGAAAACTACTCTTTCTTTTGTTATGCAAATTAGCACTCTCGCACATTGAGGAAAACAGAGTATAGTTTTGAGATGAATACTATTTCACGACTGTTGTGGTCAGAAAAATATGTAAACACGGCGAGAAAATACGTCTAGCGTTTTCTGTTTATTTGGAAAGCCAACACAGAAAACTGTTATTTGCAATACGTAAGCAAATTGTTTTAGCGAATATCATCTTTACATTTCCACTCGTCCGCTGAAGCCTCATTTTGAGTACTTGTTAGATGAACTAGTATTTTCTTCGAAATATATGAGTGAATATGTAGTTCCAAATAATCAATTATTGACAAAAAACAAGCAATTAATTCCTATGGCATCCATATACCGGCGGCGAAAGATATTAATCAATAAACAGGGTGTTACTAAATGAGTGCAGAAAGTTTCAGAGGGTGATTCCTTGTCAAAAATTAAAGGGGGCCTTTCATGTAAACAAAAATTCCTAATACTTTCCTTGAAAAGTTACACGCAACCAAAAATGAGATAAACAATAATTTTTTTCTTGAAATTGCTGAAGAGTTGGAGAAATGGCATTCTGTGGGCATGTTCTACAATTGAGAAGGCTACCTATGAATATTTTTTTAATTTTGTTGTGATCTTTTAAAGGGGTCAAACATGCAACCCCTATTCCATTTTTTAGCGGAACTTTTTAACGAAACAAAATTTCTGAATTTAAAGATATGTGTTGAAAAAAAACGATTCATTGCGAAACTTTTTCAACTCCTGTGTTGTGTCCGTAAAAGCAATAGTTTCCTAATAAAATAATAAAATACAAGATTGTGCCTGAACGGATCTTCTGTAAATGGAATCGAAAAAACATAGTAGGTGGCTGTCACTTTTTGTTTGCACAACTTGTGACTTCAATTGTAGTATTTTCTAATTATTCCGCTTGTTTTGACTTTTAATGTAGGCATATACCAGTACCATGTTTTGTTTTAATAGAATATAAAATTAAAAATATTATTTGTATTATGTGTCTTACAACAAAGAAAAGGGCTACAAGATCAAACGGAAGAGAGTCATAGGAACTGCTCGAAATGACCACCTCCAGCCATTAGACAGGAATCAAGTCTTCATCTCATAGACTTGCGCAAACGTTGAAATATTCCTGGTGTGTTTTGGATTTTCTTGTAGGCTGCAATGATGCGATTCCTTAAATCATTCACACATTCAATGGGGGTCGTATAAACCAAGGACTCCAAGTGACCCCAGATGCGAAAGTCCAAGTGGTTTGAGTCTGGAGAACTGGGAGGCCAAGGTCTAGGTCCTGCTCTGCCTATCCAACGATTTGGATACACGTCGTCCAAGTACTGACGAACAGTTATGCTGGAATGGACAGTCGCACCATCGTGCATAAACCACATTCGTGGTCGAATAGCTAGTGGAACATTTTTAAGTAAAATGAGGAGCTGCTCCTAGAGAAAATTTGTATACGTTGCACCAGTTAGCCTTAACGAAAGAAAATACGGCCCAATAATATTTTCGCCAATAATTCCGACCCACACCTTAAATGAAAATTCATATTGATACCGACCTTCTTGAATTGCAGTGGAATATCTTCGGCCCATAGATTATTGTTATCGAAATTTGTAATCCCTTGCCTTGAAAAGTTGGATATATATGACGTTTTCTAAAAATTTAGCATTTTGGGTAATCATTTGAAGACTACATTGACAAAAGTCTACTCGATGGGAAAAATATGGTGAGGATACAATTGGTGATCCTTCAACATTTTCCAGATTGGTTTATTGCTAACATTAAGTGTGTCAGTACTTCAATCACATTGAGAACCTCTTCAATCACATTGAGAACCTCTTCTTCCAGCGCCACCGTTCTTATTACTCGTGGATGACCAGAGTCAGTTGTTCATTTTTCAAAAGATCCTCTTTCACAGAGACGTTGGTGGAGATGTGCAAAAATTGTGTGAGGTATCACGCGCTGAGCATACATCTCTGCATAGAGCCGTCTAGCTTCCAAGAATTTCCATTGGCACGACCATACATAAAATGGATATCGGCTATTTCAGCGTTGGTGTAATTATTCATATTGAAGATTCAAAAGACACAATTGAACTTTCAACTACCACATAGAAATCAAAGCGACTTGACAGCCACTTTTTTCGATTTGAAAATACTACGATTGAAGTCACACGTTGTGCAAATAACACGTGACAGCCACCTACAAGATTTTTTCGATTCCATTTACAGAAGATTCGTTCATGCACAATGTTGTACTATATTTTTTTATCAGGAAACTATTGTTTCTACGGACACAACACAGGCGTTGAGAAAGTTTTGCAATAAATATTCTTCTCAACAAATATTTTTAAATTGAAAAATTTTGTTTGGTTAAAAAGTTCTGGTAAAAAATGGAATAGGGGTTGCAAGTTTCACCCCTTTGAAAGATCACAACAAAATCAAAAAAAATATTAATAAGTAGCTTATTCATTGGTAGCACATGCCCACAAAGCCATTTCCCCAAGTTTTCAGCAATTTCAAGGAAAAAAAACATCATTTTTTCCATTTTTGGAAGCGTGTAACTTTTTAAGGAAAGGTCTAAGAGCTTTTGTTTACATGAAAGACCCCCTTTAATTTTCAACCAGGAATCACCTCCTGAGAGTTTTTGCACTTATTCGGTGGCACCCTGTATATTTATCCCCAATAACAACAATTCAATAAGAGAATTATAATAATTGAAACTTTAGTAGAATATTCATATTCATTACTTTGTTATTTCAGTGATAGTATAATAAATCGACACAGACCATGGAACATCTTACGTTTGAGTATCCTATCCAAACAGCAGTTGAACCTGCTAGTACTCATTGTCTAACAAATACCGAATTGCTTCTGCAAACATTGAGAGAAATCGGTCTTGAGGACGCCAAACTTCCATCCATGTACATTCTGAATTTGCTTGGACTGCAGCTCTTTTGTCTTGAATGAAGAGAATTTAAAAACTTTGATTTCACACATCACTTTTATTTTGGGATCATGTGATTGATAACAGACATTCTATAGTTTATTAAAGATGTTATAATTATTATGCAAACCTTTTAAAACTATAATGTTTTTTACAACAATGAAGTGAGTATCGATCTTTTGCAACATGTTGTTCCCTCATCGAGTTTTTTTTATCCATCGTACTAAACGATAATAATAATATTAATTTTCATTGAGGTTACAAGAATGAAAACAAATCAGAGATATCTCACGAAGAAAACTTGTTGAGGCATTCCTAACCTATATAATAATTAAAGTAATATTTTGCGAATTAATTGATGCAAATGAATGACTACATGTGAAGTGAAATTGTTGAGTATAAATATACAATGAAGGAGAAGAAAATATATATGAAATGCAAAAATCCAAACATGTGATATAAGTAAATCTGAAGATGTTAAATTTTAAAGATGTAAAAATATAAGATATGAATTAAAGAATGTACAATTGTAAAAATATATAAATATAAAAATGTAGAAATATAAAAATGTTAAAATTTAAAGATTTAAAATGTAAAAAAGTTAAAAAGTAAAAATGTATAAATATAAAAATGCCACTACTATAAATAAATATAAAGTACTACAGTGATAAATGAGATTCGATAAAAATACAATAAAATACAGACTTTGTAGTAAAAGCGTCCTCTCAAATAGAAAAACATTATTTTGGAAAACATTTGTTATTATTTATGTTTTTACTAAGATAATTGTTGGTATTGCTCTCACATGGTCTCTAGTCGAGGTATCTACAGGGTTTATTCCTTATGCTATAATTTTTTGCATCCCATGTGTCGTTAAAAATGAAAAATGTCTTATTTGTCAAGACAGCTGACTATAACTACCTATTCAATAGGTACGAGCACGCACGCCCTGTGAAAGTAGAGTTTCCAAGCCGGCATGACGATGTTAAAATTGTATCGAAAAAATATAAAGTTTCATTGAAGACCTTCCCGAATTTAATTATAAAAAATGACTACACCCCTAAACAGCGGGACGACATTGCAAGAATCTATCGAGAGGTGGAACAGAGAAAAGATACTGGTAAGAATCTGAGAGTTAAATTTATTCATGGCCAACCTACAATCGTTCCAGCAATAAAAAAGACCCGTAATGAAGAAGAATCTCAAACGAGACCTCAAGTGAATTGACGAAACCCCTTCCAGAATTTCAAAAAACTTTTACTAACTTTTTCGAACTGTCACGGTCATTGAAATATTCCCATTTCATCGAAGAAAGTATTTATTTTGAAATCTGTCTCTCCGAAACTTGGGTTTTTACGGACGCCCCAGCTATTTCTCAACATTGATTTCATTTAAAATGTGTAATTTCGAACGCAACTATAGAAAAATCGCTAGAAGGAGCCAGTGGTGGCTTATGTATTTACTATAGGGATATCTTTAGAATTAACGTATTGCATAAATACCCCTTCTGTCTTATTTGCTTATTTTCTACCGGAGATTATGAATTTATCGTTTATCACATATATTTTAAACCTTCTCTAGAACCGGCACCTGCGCTCGATGTTTTCCAAACTCTTATATCAGATCTCCTCGAAAAATATAGTGGCACTATGATTGTAATTGCTGGAGATTTCAACTGTAGAATATCGGATATTGACGTCGTCCCCTCTGAAATAATCGAAGATTCAAATCTGTTTTCAGAACGATTAAGTTCAGACTCCACATTGAACAGAGGTCGTCAAGTTATTGATTTTCTGGTCAATAACTCCTTAACAGTTATAAGAGGACGTACTTCACTAGATAGACCTGGAAAATATACATATGTGAGTGAATTGGACGAGTGTTGTGAACATGGTCTGGGTAAATAACTTGTTTCTTTCAGAAGTATACAAAGTTTTTTGTTAGTGATAACGATTTTTTATTCGATCATTTTTCCATAAATCTATCAATCAACGGTATGCGCACCAATTCTCCTAGTTCTAATCCAGTTAATTCATCACACTTGTTTGTCTGGAAGGACGATCTATCTCGGAGTTATGAGCTTAAAATGCAACATTCAAATAGAACAAATGGGGGGATTGGCGCGGTGGGTTAGCGTCCGACTCATGATCGAAAGGTCGTGAGTTCGATTCTCGGCCAGGGCAGAAATTTTTCTATTTGATTTGAGAGAATTAAATGTTAAATTTCGTAGCCGGGCCGAGGATGGTCCTCGACGATTCGCTGTTGCGTTCAAATTAACAGTGCTGCTCCTAGGTGGCGTATGGAGTTAGTAACAAGGCCTACCCAGAACACTATGAAATGATACATAAAAAAAAATACTCAACTTGTGACTGGCCGAATGACGAAATGTCAAAGCCATAAAAAAAAAAAAAAATAGAACATACTTCCTTTCTGACCCCAATGAATCATTTGATAATATTTTTTCCGCTTTACGTGAAACAGCTACGGAGTTAGGCATGGTTCATATGAAAAGAAACCCTTTGAATCATCATCATCTTACTAACAAACCGTGGTTTGACTCAGACTGCGCTGCTGCTAAAAAAAGTATGAGGAAAGCACTTAGGCACTGTTAACATGAACATTTTTCTGCTGTCTCAAAAACAACCTATATCGCACTGAAAAGTGAGTACAAAGTATAATAACTATAAAAAAAAGAAAGTTAAAATCGGAATTCTTTTCTAAATTGTCGAATTTATCCAAATCCAAGGAATTTTGGTTAACTGTTGAACACTTTCGTAATAACTTCACCCACAAAAAGTTACCCGTACAAGTTTGGGATTTTTTTTTTATGAAAACATATACCCACCTATAACTTCCTTGGTATACTTTGTTGATGTTAGGCATCCACGTCTTGATTCACCTCTTCCTTCTACTGGGGTTTATACCGCCCTCAATAAATGTAAAACCGGCAAGTCGCCAGGTTCCGATGATATACCATATGAGTTTCTTTTAAATTTGCCACATACTATTCACAAACACACTATTCACAACCATTATTCTCAACAGATTATCTTGTTGGGCTGACGAATCCAATATATTGCCGAAATCTCAGTCAGGTTTTCTCCCATCTCGAGGATGTATTGATAATGTTTGCACTTTGACTTCTGTCATTCACCTACACATTAGGCATAGAACGCGTGAAGTATTCGTAAGTTTTGTTGATTTCAAAAGAGCCTTCGATTCTATTTACCACAACATACTGTGGATGAAATTAATTAATTTAGGAAAATTATTCGGTCACTAAAAACTTTATATTCACAAACAACTGTGCAAATAAGAGGCTTCGATGGCTTGACGAAACTATACGAGATTACTAGTGGTGTTTTACAGGGTGAACCTTTGAGTCCCCTATTATTCGCATTATTGATTCCTTTTTTTATGACAGTGGAGCCCAGGGTGTGAATATCGATGACAGAAACGATATGTTAACATTAATATATGCTGATGATCTTGTTATCCTGGCACATCCTGAGAAGATTTAAAATTCTTGAAAAATACGCTTTATTAAATGAGCTGACTGTTGATCTGAAAGAAACCAAGGTAATGCAATTTTCACGGGGTGGGTTTCATGAACCTAATTTCAAATTAAATTTCGCCAATTAGCCTGTAGAGATCAAATATAATTAGTTGGGCGTAACATTCACCTTCTCCGATCTCTTTCACGAAATGTCGAATCTTACAACCACTAAAGCCAAACAAGCATTGGTTTGATTTTACCTATTATTTATTAGGCTAAAATTGATACCAGGATAAAACTGTTTGATTCTTTGTGTTTGAGCGTCATGTATTGCCACTTGGGGACATAGATATCTGGATGTGCTTGAAAGAGATCAAATTTCCTTCATTAAAAGATTTCTACTAGTCCCTATCAATACACCCGATTCTATGGTTCGCTCAGAAGCTGGAAGAGTTAAACTGCTATAATATTTCAAAATAATCCTCAATTGGTTATATAAGAAACTTTTAATGAAAATTTCGATACCTAGGCTTTGTTTCAAACAACAATGCGTGTGATGAATAATGCAGACTCTAAATATAACTGGCCATTGCAATTGAAACAATTTTCCTTCCATGCTAGCTCCATGCCGTTATGGAATAACCTCAATTACAATGACCTGTTGGAAAATAGAAAATCCTTACTTGCTAATTACCACCAATTTTGCGTGATTCAGATCTTGTAATTAGCTCTCGTTACCCATTTAGGTACATTTACAATCTATTCAATAATTACATGGATCCAAGGACATATCTGTTGCTAAAACTACCCATACAGGTCACCCGCACTCTCGCTCAATTACGTATGGCCAATTATTTCAAGATCAAACTCACTCTTAATGGAATCTCCTATTCTATTGATCCCGAACACACTTGCCCAGTTTGTAATAAAAACGAAAGAGAAACTCTTTCTCATATTATTTTTGACTGTCCTATCTATTCAGTGATGAAACAAAATACTTCTTGCCTACGGAGTTTGGAAACGTTGATTATCCCTATAAAATATAACAGTAACTGATGCAAGAAAATATCAGAGTACATTTGGAATATTCTCAGATTACGATCATTTATATAAACGAGTTGGAAACTGCAATATATGATTTTTTTTTCCTATTTCCTATCACTTAAACTGTATCAAATTGGTAAAACTCACAATATTTTTTCCCATTTCCTTTTATTTGTTACCGCCATACACTTGTTGCTGTAAACTTGTTTTCAGAAGCAATAAACTATTATTTAGGGGTATTTGTAGACAATAATATGGGTTGGAACATAATATCAATTACATTTGCAAGAAATTAATAGTAATTACTCTGCTATATTACAATTGAAAAACATTATGTGTCGAGTCAGTTGGTCAGCGTCTATTACGCTATCGTTTATTCCCACATTTTTTATAGTAGGTATCATTCTCTGCGGTGGAGAAGCGGGCGCATCCAGAGTTTTCATTCATTCATTCTAAAAGAACACCTGCACTCGATTCACTAACGGTTTCCTCATTCTGTTCTCAGTATTCCTCCATATTTAGAGTTGTATATGTTATTGTTTCCTCGTTCTAGGAATTCATGTTTTTAAAATTATGTTAAGGATTTTAAACACAGGAAAACTAACTTTTGGTGAGTCCTTCCAGAATGTTTACACTCTCATACTCGTCAATGTTCAATAGACCGTGACAAGTAATGCAAACAAACTCCATTACAGAGCCCTGATGATGAATTAAATATAATTCGAAACTTTGGCAATAAAAACAATAGTTTATCTGCAATTTATTGATCCACACCCAACCAAACCTCCAGAAAAGTAAATTCAGGATTACCAAAATTATCGGTTATTGTACTTTTAATTACACAATCTCAAAAAATACAACCAAAAACAGTGGCGTACAGATATTTGTCCTAATATCAATTAGATTACCCTCTTGGACGCTATTGGAATTATTCATCCAATTCTAATAACATTAAAAGAAGTCGCAAATAAGCATGCCAAATTTTATCAAAATGAGGCAATTTTTTTTTTGGGTAATTAATACAAAACGGATATTTTCTAAAAACTTCGGCACCCTGTATCTTCGAAACAAGGCAAGTTAGGACACGTGCTTATAGGAAAAAACAATTCCCAAAGAATCGATCCTAAACGTTTGGCGGTTTAACCCTGGGTCACCCTGTATAACCGAATATTCATTTCAAAGATCGAATACACCAAACGTAAACTCTTTTAGTTTCAAATTTATCGTATTTATCGTCAGAATCCATAAATGCGGTTTATAAAGCACAGCCGATTTATCGACGATGTACCGTAACGTATCTATATAACTTCTGGAATGAGGCAGTTCGAAGCAGAGGATGTCTCTTTCAACCCCCAAACACCCCGAGATACAACAGTGAATAGGCTTAATCGGGAATATCATTCGCACACCCCGGTGCTAATAGTCTAATAATCGGTTTATTGAGTGGAAAGCTGCGCGATAAGAATACAATGGCGGTTCGACCATGTCATCAATTACACACCTTTTTCAAAATTGTGGCTCTTTGTTCGTTAGCGGCGTTCTACCTATTAGCGGTATCTATGAACACATCAAATAATTAAATCAGCCTAATGGTGTAAAAGCTGATAATGAAAATCGTCCCGATGAAGTTTTAATACCGACGGCTTTTTGCAGGGACTCTCCATGCGGTTTTCGGTTTGGGGTTTTGGTTCAATAGCCAATGATTCATGACGATAAAATTATACGGGAATTTTATACGTGAGGGCGAATATTAAATATTTACTCATCAATAATAATGGTGTAGAGAGCATGTTATTGATAGCTGTGATTGATACCATATTCATTGGCAATGATGAATTATTTTCTAACTAATACAGGAATCAAGGAAGCAATACAGGGCTTTTCACGATGAGCGTTAATTGGACGTTTCTGGCAAACCAGACAACGGATCAACCTGAAAATTTCACAGTATGCATAAATTGATATGGTCTACAATAGACGATGCGGCGTTGCCGCTTCAACTATAAAGTGGCGGCTACTTTGATTTTTCAAATGGAAACATCCTGTATATAATATCATATTATGATTTCTTATCACTTTGTCAACAACTTCATGTACTATCTCCCAATACCTATCTGTTACCGTTTAGAAGATATAAATTAATCTGGATTTTTTTTTACCAAACATCTACTTTTATAAACGCTGATAATCTTGAACTCTCTGGTACTAAGATGATCAAATTCGAAATGGAGTGGAGTGATACCATGAGAATCTTCACTTCGAGTCATATTTTTATTTGCCTCATACAGGGTTTTTAAAAAATGCAGATACTTTGTTCACATAAAAATATGAGTGGAAGTAAATTTTTTCAAATGGAACACCCTGTATATTTCCACATTTTTGAGCTCTACATCCAATTTTAGATTGATTTTGTTCAGATAATCCTATTTCGATTTCGAACCGTTTTCGAGATAAACTGTTTCAAACAGAAAATGACGTGGTTTCCTTGAATTCATCACTTATTTTTTTAATTTAACATCTATTTTATACTACGTAATATTTCTTGTCGATTTATTTTTTCAACAGTATCAAATCAGTCAATTCGAAATTGATATGTACCTTAGAAAAAGTTACAATTTGTATGCATTGAGGTATTGAGTGTCTCTACCGTACAACATTGCAAATTGATATTATTCAATAGTGTGCTTTGGAAAAATGAATGATCTAATTTTGAAACGTCAAACTTTCGTTGGTGGTTTTGACTGATTGTGATACCAATTATAATAAAAAAATGTCAAAATTAGGTTACAATAATGAAGATTTCTTGAATTTATTAATAATTTATGGTGATGGTGTGGGGTTTTATCAAAAATATGGTTTACTCCAACCCAGTAACAACAATGGAAGATATGAAATCGAGAGTTGGAACTGCTTTCAATAGTTTAACTCCAGACTCAATCGGAAGCGCTACACATGGAAATCTTTTGAAGAGATTACATGTTTGTTTAAGTAGAGATGGAGATGTGTTCGAACATATTCTGAAATACACTGACAATTGAATTAACTTACTAATTCATGAAATTATTTTCAGTTCGTGTGTCAGCGTTAATAAAACTATTGTTTGAATATAAGTTTCATTTGATGGTTGAAGAGTATTTCAATAATTATTTATTCATTGTTTTATCTGTGACTGATGAAAGAACATCGAACGAAATCTGTTAAATTCAAAAAATAAGTGACTAATACAAGGAAACCACGTTATTTTCTGTTTGAAACAGTTTATCTCGAAAACGGTTCGAAATCGAAATGACATTATCTGAACAAAGTCAATCTATAATTGGATGTAGAGGTCGAAAATGTGAAAATATACAGGGTGTTCCATTTGAAAAAAATTACTTCCACTCATTTTTTCATGTGAACAAAGTATCTGCATTTTTTAAAGACCCTGTATGAAGCAAATAAAAATATGACTCGGAGTGAAGATCCTCATGATATAATTCCACTCAATTTCGAATTTGATCGTCTCAGTACCAGAGAGTTCCAGATTATCAGCGTTTATAAAAGTACATGTTTGTTAAAAAAAACGAAATTAATTTATAGCTTCTAAACGGTAACAGATAGGTATAGGGAAACAGTACATGAAGTTGTTGGCAAAGTGATAGGAAATCATAATATGATATTAGATACAGGGTGTACAGGGTGTTCCATTTGAAAAATCGAAGTAGCCGCTACTTTATAGTAGAAGCGGCAACGCCGCACCGTCTATTTTAGGCGTGTAGATCATAATAATTCAAGCATACTGTGGAATTTTCAGTTTGATCCGTTGTCTGATTTGCCAGAAACGTCTAATTAACGCTCATCGTAAAAAGCCCTGTATATTCCATTGATATGTATACAACTTTTCGAGTTAGGGCAGGTTGTTATATGGGCAAGTTATTTCATCGCAAGTAAATTCCTTATTTCTTCTTGAAACGCCTTCTGTTTGGCAGAGGTGAAACAATTAGTCAAGTTCGACACTTCTATGAGGTTTGAAATGTATAGCAAGAATACACAAAATAATTTCGTGACATTGTTTCAACGCGTGCAAAGTGAATTAGCTATTTTTGTAATGATCGAGTTCAATCTGCTGAACGGTGAGTAATCATTCGATATATTGATATTGGTTGATAACAATTAATGTTTGTCTCACATTTCGTCTATTTATTTTTTGGTTATAACTCAACGATTCACAGAAAAAATTACATAACCAGAAGCATTACCCACGGGGCTAGTTGTTACAATCATCGTGGGGCACGTTGTTACATGTAACAACCTGCGCTCGTCGATGAAAGCTGATTGAACCACGAATTTCAAAGAGCTGTGTATTATTTAGGCGAGAATGGTGGGGAACTATAAGAAGAAGACGGACAGGGAAACAAAGCCCTTCCGGATTTTTAAACAGGCTGCTCATGAAATTGCGGAAAAACGAATATTTATTCGAGATGCGGCGAATAGATATGGAATAAATTTCATGACGTTGCATCGATACCTCAAAAAGAAACGTGCATATCCCGATGGCGCCAGAATATCTATAGGCTACGCTGCACATTCCAGAATGTTTTCTGATCAACAAGAGATCGAACTATCGAACTACACTGAAAAAGCTCCGAAGGTGTATTATGGACTAGCTTTTGATTTAGCTATTGCTAATAACATCAATGCTAAGGATGCATAGCAGAGGAGTGGAATGGTTTCGAGAGATTAACTATTGGGGTTCCTCAAAAGGCATCCAAATTTGTAGATTCGCATACCAGAAGCTACTACCCTTTCTACAGCCACTGCGTTCAATCGCATCCAGGAATCCCGATGACTATCTAAGATATTCCAACAGTATTGAGAGAAGCACTGCCTCATGCCACTACACCAGCTAACAATCAAAATGGATTTGTAGTTACAGGTATTTGGCCATTCAATAGAGGAATATTTCAAGATAATGAATTTTCACCATCGGAAGTTAAAATAACAACAAGAGATTGGAATATAAAAACAAAATCAGAAAAAATATGTTACTAAAGATCATACGTCGTCGGATTCTGAAGAAGATGGTGATGAGCTATGCTTGGTCTGTTTGATGGCTCACTCCGAATCAAATGACGAATATTGGATTCAGTGTACCATATGCGAAAGATGGACATACGTGTCCTGTGTTAATGATGACGTTTATTATGTTTGCGTAAACAGTGACTAGTTGTGAGGTAGATATATACCTACTTTCTTCCTATGTTTTATCATCACTGATGTTTTTATAATTTTTTGAGACATCCAATAGATAATTATTATTTCGTACTTTTAATATGTTTTTATATTCAAATAAAGTTAATTTGTTCACATAGGTACATTGTAACAACTAACCCCTCATTACTTTTCCCCTACGTCTAGAAACAATATGTAGCTCATTTATTCGAGTCTGTAACGGTTTTCACTTCTGAACTCTCCAAAAGTGCCCACCGATTCTGATGATTTAAAAAAAATGTGTTATAATAACTTACTCAAAATCTGGAGCATTTGAGTATTTTTATTGTTAAAACAAAAAAATATCAGACTTTTCAAGTAAAACTCACTATTACAGCAAACTCGCATGCATTGCATATACTATTCTTACCGAAAATCAATAGTTTTCTGTATTTGTTATTGAAACAATAATTATGAAAAAATATGTTTGTGATATACTCAAAATTCAGTGAAGATTCATTCATTTCATATATATTGCTTTGGATGTGTATTCTTTTATCCACTTAAACCTTTATAGTTCATCAATGAAGGCTATGAATGAAATCTTAGTTCCGAAAGGAAATTCGTAATCCTTCACCTCAAAAACTCACTATCCCTGATTCTCTTCGAAGAAACATTATCAGTAATTTATTTTTATATAATTCAACTTTATCCATAATAGCGTAATCTAAGAAATACCACCATAATAATATCAATACAAAACAGCGAAAAATTTACAAAGAATAAAAATAATCCTGTATAATTCAGTTTTGGAAAATTTCAAGAAAAAACCTTCTTTTGATAATGTTTGCGTAAGTATCGTCCTTGAAATCTCCTGAGTCATGTTTTTATTTCTTGTTGAAAATTTTCTAACGAAAAATTACACCGACGAAAAAAGAAACTGAAAATCGAAAAATAAAATAAAACTTTTAATATCAATTTAATTGTAAAATAAATTGAAAAATACTTCCCAAACATTATGTGACATTATTTCCTCCGTTCTACGTAGAGTATCAAAATTTAACCTTTTTAAAATTAATTTTCTCAGTTATGATTCCACCAAATTTGAAAAAAAAAATAATTGCTGAACAGATAATGGAAATCCCTTTCGAACAAGGTTCTACACGACCCCCTTCTCATTTAAAATTTTTGAGGGGTGCTCATAATTCAGAGGGGGTGGAGGGAGGGGGTAATATTTACATACTGTAAATTCTCAAATTGACAATATAAATCGACCTGTTTCAGGTTTTTAAACAAATACATAATAATAATAAAAATGAATTTATTCCATACCTATGGACCGCACTGTATAAAGCATAAGGAGAACATGTCCTTCTATGTTAATGAATTACAGAAAGTGTTTTTACACTCAGACTATGAAGGATCCCTACAATGAGGAATTGAAACAATAAAACCTACAAAAATATTCTAGGCAGGCTACTGAAGAATAAAACACTGATTATTACAAATCACGCATTAATGAAAATGCAAACGATGCGAAAAAATTATGGAGTAACATCAATGAAATTTTCGGTTCATACAAAAATAATGAAATACACCGGAATAAAGACGCCAAAAACAATATTATTACTAATGACGAACAAAAAGCAACTATTTTCAATAACACCTTCATAGAAATGGGAACAAACGTAGCAAGAAATATTGTCAAGAAAAGTTCGAACGTACTAAAAGAGAAAACCACAAATAATTCAATTTTCATTTCCCCTACCTCAGAAATCGAAGTTCTTGAACTAGAAAATGGCAAATCTCCGGGTGTCGATAATATAAAGGCAGAAACTCTCAAGGAAATTGCACCTCACATAGTCGGTCCACTCACTTACCTAACCAACAGATGTATAGAATCCGGGAAATTCCCCTATGAATTCAAAATTTCAGTAGTGAGACCCATTCACAAAAAGGGAGATTCCACAGACGCAAAAAACTATAGGCCCATTCCACTCATCACAAACTTCAGTTAAATTTTTGAAAGAATACTGAAAAAAAAATAGGCTTTGTGGCTATTTGCATAAATAGGCTACTATCTGAAATGCAGTTTGGATTTAAGGAAGGTAAATCAACCGAAGACGCTATAATTGTGCTTACAAATTATGTTTACGGAGCCTTTGATGAGGGTAAACCTTGCCTTGGTGATTTTGTAGATCTTGCGAAGGCGTTTGATACCGTGAGTCACACCATACTTCTATCGATACTTGAAAATAATGGAGTACGGGATAATTGTCTGAAACTTTCCAAAAGCTCCCTTGATAAGCACCAACAATGTGTCAAAATCAATGGAACCAGCAGTGAGTTCGGGAAAATCGAGAGGTACAGTGCTAGGACCTATACTTTTCTCGAATTATGTTTACGGATTATTTTCAATGCAGTCTGAAGGTGAAATAGTTAGCTTTGTTGATGATACGGTGATTATTTACAAGGGAAAGACTGCGCCAGTCTGAAAAACGATGTGGAAGTAGATATTTCTTTAATAAAAACATTTTTTGATAATGGATTACTAACTATCAATATTGATAAAACATGTTTTCTACGATTGACTATATATGAAACCACTTGGCCAGACTCTCAACACCTCACTACAAATTTCTTCTGTAAATACCGTCAAATACTTCGGAATTATGATAGATACACATATGCGATGGGATCATCATGTGAATTTAGTCCCCAAAAAACTTCGTTGTGTTCTCTATAAATATAGACGATTGAATGATATTCTTGACCCGAAATACAAAAAAACAATATACTACAGTTTAGGGGAAAGTCACCTAAGCTACGGTCTCCTTGGATGGGGGGGGGGGGTATATATGAAACTTACGCCCACTCAGGGTTTTTCAAAAGCGCTTCCTGAAACTGTTGTTATCCAAAAGCTCAAGATTTCCGAGGGATAAACTGGTTAAACTTACCCACAATTATAATACAAGGCGTAACCTTCAATTTCAATGTCCTTGGACACACAGATCCATTGGACAAAGAAGTTTTCATTATTTGGGTACGAAATTGTACAATAGCCTACCACTAGACATTCTAGAAAGTGATCTATTTATTCTTAAAAAAAAATTGAAAGACCTCATAAAAAATACTTCAACACAATTGATACACTTTTGAAGATTGACAACAAGTTTTATTGATAGAGGACCATTACGCGATTCCATGTTTAGGCGACATACCTATACGTATGTTCGTGAACAAGTGTGATTTCATCTATTTATATAAACCCGAATGTATAGTACATTTTATCTATAATTTATATTAATCGATACCAATCAGCTTTTTATATAGGACATTTTCATTACAATAGCAAAATCCCATAACGTAGTTATCTATATTTTATTTTGTATAGATACTAGAACCATTGTATGCTTCCATGTATGTATATGTATGTTTGTGGAAAAGTATGAGTATGTCTGCAAACCTATATGTATAGATACTACCTTTTAATTGTTATTTATATTATTCGAATTTATCCAAAATATTTATAATGATATTATCTTTCTTAGAATTAAATAATTACTATCGTCATATTGATCTCATTTCTTTTGGAACACATATGTGAACCATCCCACTTACAAGTGTCAACTTCAGTGGGGCATGCATGTACTTATTTGCTACTTGTAGTCAATCACTGTAACCTGTAATTCATATGTAAACACCCGCAAATAAACACTATTATATTCTAACTAATGCACCCGCTGTGAAAGCATAGAAGTATCCAGATCCACACTTCACCCGGTATATCTGGCGTTGACACGAAATTCACTCTGAGCATTCCGGTATGTTTGTGAAATGATTCATGATAGCTTGAATGTGCAATATATCCAGTGATTTATTAATGCCGCCCGTGTAGGGTGAATAAATCTAGTTTAGGGGTACTAGGTGCTGTCAAGTGAGTGGAAGGCATGATCACGTCATTGAGCACAGGAGATTTAATTTCCAAATTTAGTTCTGTCAGCGCACTGAATGTTCACAATATGAAGTTAAATAGTCATAACTCGACTCTCGATTTCAAACCAACCAGACAACACCCAAAGATGGCAAATATGATTTTTCCCAAACCTGTTTCATAATTTTCCATTTAATTTTTCAGTGAACAACAAGAAAAAGAGGGATTGCAATATATAATATAGAGTTTGGGTACATAAGTAAGGAATTCAACAAAACTGATCTTCCACTTGTCCCTATAAAATTCAAGTTATTTTTCCGGCGACCTCGTATTGACGAGTCTGTTTAATCCACACGAAATCGATCGTTAATGACTTCTATAAACCTTCAATTTCTCTTTCAATGCAATGAATTAGATGTGCTCTGAGTAATTTTAATTGGGACATATTTCTGAACAAACTTCATAATCCCAACATTATAACTGATTATCTTCTTGATATCTTGAGTAGCCTTATCAAACAGATATTCCCACTGAAATCACATAGAAACTCTAATAAACGTAAGCCGCCTGTCAGCTGGTTCAATGATGAACTACATAACAGGCGTTATGAAGCCTAGATCACTCTTTACTAAAAGATTACAGGTATTTTTTCAAGAAAGCAAAAAAAATATCCTATGACAACTTCTAGAATAACTCAACAAATATCAGCAGAGATGCCTGGAGGCTGATCAATTTCGAGTGCAATACAAATGCCAACATAATAACTGAAAGACTTATCTCTGAAAATGATTTCAATAACTATTTTGGAAATATTGTCATGAAGCATAAGTTTAATAAATCCAAAATTTATATGTTTTCTCTCCTAAAGGCCACAAGGGCATTTCAGTTCCTGTTCTGCACTCGTTTGTATCTCATAATTAAATCAATACCCTGTATACAACATTGCAGAGAGAAATAGCAGGAACTGAGGTGTTGAATTACATTAATTGAACTCGATCAGCAAATAATGCTGATCAAAGATTTTTTGGAGAAATGACCTGTGGAGAGGGGCATTCATTGTCGAGTTTTGCTAATAATTGAGGAGAATAGAACAGTCAGTTGATCGCGAGTTTCAATCAAGAAAACATCGAAAATAATCGGCGGATGACACTTCTCCCAATGGCACCCAAAAGGGATATTATAATGTTAGTACTTTGTTTTCATTATTGCACATTCATTTTAAAAAATCTATATTTTTATAAATGTGTCTTTTACCTAATCGACTTCACCTCTATTCTCGCAGCCGCACTGCAATGGGAACAATTCACGGTTGTTAAAGTTAAATGGGGTTCGAGTAGCCGATAATGATCATGGCTATTCTCGATATTGGAATATGTGTTGTGGGCTTGAAAAAAGTCCCGACATAATTGATGGAGGCTTTCATCTTTACCGGTACTAAATCATGATCCAACGGACTTCTTGAAAAACCCGAAAAACCCAGTAAATTCGTTTTCATTTTTTCCTGTTACCCCCGAGGAGGTGAAGAAAACCATAGGATCTTCAGAAGATTCAAGTTGCCCGGACTTTCTTGAAATGAGTAGTGCGATCATTAAAGTTATTGCTGATGTTATTGCTCATCCGTTGTCACTTCTTGTCCATGAATGCTTTTCGCTAGGCCTTTTTCCCGATGCTCTGAGAATATCTGTTATTGTGCCTTTATTAATGAAGAAACGTGATCCCCAAAAGGCTGGAAACTTTCGTCCGATCTCCATAATTCCCATAATCGATGAAATAATATAGTGTCTATTTAAAAAAGAAATTGACTTCTATCCTGGAAGCGAATTCTCTGTTATGTCCTACTCAATTTGGTTTCACGAAAAATCGATCAACAACGATCGTTGTGGGTCGCGAATAGGGGGACCACTCGTTTTTAACGTTATGTGATCTCAGTAAAGCATTTGATTGCGTTTCCCATGAAATACTCTTTCAAATTCTCTTTTACTATGGTATCCGAGGAATTCCTTTGGATTTTTTCAGATCATATCTTAGTGGAATATTACAGTGTGTTTCGATCTAAGGTTTCAAATCTGATTCGAAAAAAGTTTTGCATAGTGTGCCGCAAGGATCTATCCTGGATCCTACCATATTCATTCTATATATAAACGATGTATACCATAATATACTATAAAATAGTCTTCTTTTTGCAGATGACACTACTTTTAACGATCGCAGTTGTGATTTGAAGTATCTGATAAAATCAGCCGAAGACACATTGGAATTGGCAGAGGAGTGGTTCTGCCCTAACAAGCTTTTGCTCAATTCTGAAAAAAATCAGAATTTAATAATATCTGCCAATACTATCATTTCTGAAGGAAAGAGCGTCAAACTACTTGTTGTACATATAGATGATAAACTCAACTGGTCGTAGACAAGCTAGCAAGTAAATTATCTAGTGTCACATTTTTGATTCGTTGTTTGAAGAACCTAGTAGATATCAGTACCCTGAGGTTATTTCGGACTTTTTCATAGTCACATAACTCACGGAATTACACTATGGAAGTTCCTGTCATACCGACAAAAAAGGTTGTACGTTTGATAATGAGAGCTGGACAGGGATCACGTCAGGCTCTCTTCATTCCGTACGATGACAAAAACCACCTATCTTTTCTCAAATTATCATATCGTGGCTTACAAAAGTTCGTTCTACCTGTTACGTGAAACGTAAATGATATTCATTCAGAATGATATGGGTTATGCGTTTTCGATAGACAGTTTTCCCTGACTTTGTATAAAAAGGTTCATTCAAATAGATCTGACTTGTGCGCCTGCTTACAATTCATACCTTGATTCTTAATTCAGTTTGCCTAAATGCCATCATTTTCATTACTTGTTAATTGATCATTGTTACTTGATACTTGATAATTGTTAATTGAAGCTGCATAAATCCACCATACTTGCTAAATGTAATTTTCTAACAATTAATGGACCCGCAATTTCGAGGTTATTACTCTGAAGTGGCAGGGTATAAGAGCCGCGGATATTCGATACTTTCAAGTGAGTCATGGGCCTGCGACGTGAGCGCCACTTTCTAGTGAAAATAATTCAGTTCCACTGGCCACTTTATGATGAGAGGAATTTTATAGTGATATACTTCCAGTTTCTGCCACTTTGAAGTTATATTCTTCAAAAGCTGCCATATATATATATATATATATATATATATATATATATATATATATATATAATATGTTGGGTCGCCATTATCAGAGAAACGAACTAAACACTCAATAAATATTTTTTTGTGTCGGTACTGCATCAAAGTAGTAATTATTACGTAAGTATGGGTTTCAAGTAACCAAGATTGATAAAAAAAAATCAGGAATTTGATTAAATAACGTGTTATTTCCAAATTTATAATATTTTCTATAAATAAAGAGAATTCAGATGGCGCATGCTCACACTCGTGCTACAACAACCATATTCCACAGTAAACTTTCAATGGTTTTAATTTTAACCCGATCAGAAGTATCCAAATTCAATATACTTACTTAAGTGTTTGTATGATATTCAGTGTGTCTCACTTCTCATACAAACACCCCTGTATCTTCCATAATTATTGGAGTAGAATTTTGTGATTCTCACGATCGGTAGGTATACGAGATGTGAGTCTAAATTTTCTCATGTAGTTGACCTGAGTGACATACACTGCGCGCCAGGAGCGATGGATATACCGATTTCTGCGAAAAATAATATTAGGGGGCAAGATGGGCTCAAAATTATCACGGATTCGTCATCAACTTCAGTACCAATCCATATTTTCGTTGAAAAATTTTCAGTTCTGAGAAATCCGAATTCGTCTCACTTCCCATGGAAACGCCCCGTATCTTTCATAATTATTGTAGTAGAATTCTGTAATTTTTACTATCGTTGGATATACAGAGTTCAAGTCTAAATCTCCTATGGGGTTAATCTGAGTGACATACACTGCGCGCCAGGGGCGATGGATATATTGATTTTGCGAAAAATAATATAGGGAGGCAAGATATGCCCAACATTTTTACGGATTCGTGATCGGGATATCAATTTTAGTTCCATTCCATATTCTCGTTGAGAAATTTTCAGTTCTGAAAAATCCGAATTTGTCCCACTCCTCATGGAAACATGCCCGTATCTTCCATAATGATTGCAGTAGAATCCTGAAATTTCCACGATCATTAGGTATACCAAAGATGATGATGAATAATTCCTGGGGTTGACCAGAGTGATATGTAATGCGCGCCAGGGGCGATTGAAATACTTATTTTTGCTAAAAATAATATAACAAGGCGAGATAAGCAGAATTTTACTAATTCGTGATAAGGTCATCAAATCTTTAACCGATAGACATATTTGCTGGAGAATATTCCAGTTCATGAAAATTCGAATTTGCCCACTTTTCATGGAAACACCTCCGTATCTATCGTAATAAGTGGAGAGAACTCTGATATTTCTACGATGGGTAGATATTCAGGGGATGAGTCTTGATGATATTTGGAGTCAAATTTGCTGAGCTTCCAGGGGGAGTACAAAAATATGGATTTTGTAAAGGAAGTATTGAACTTTATTTTCGAAAACATTACAAAATCGAGAAAAGTGTTCAAAATGAAAAAAAGTCATACACTATGTTATTAAAGCATATCTCGAAAAAATTCTTTCTTTTTCTGTTCACTAAAGGAACAACGATTGGGAAAACTCAATTAGAAATATTTCTCATAATACTGCATTATCAGTGATTATTATCACTCGATATCACGTTCTACAGTTATAAACTCTGCAAACATCGTTTTATCCATCGCCCCTGGCGCGCAGTGTATGTCACTCACATCAACCTCAGAAGATATATTTGATGATTGTGGAAATTGAAGAAATCCACTCCAATAATTACGGAAGTTACGGGGGTGTTTTCATGGGAACTGAGACAAATTCGGATAATTCACAAACGAAAATTTATCAGCAAAAATATAAGTTGGTACTAAAATTGATGTCCTGATTACGAATCTGTAAGCATTTCAAGCCTATCTTGCCCCCTCATACAATTTTTAGCAAAAATCCAGATATTCATCGCCCCTGGCGCGCAGTGTATGTCACTCAGATTAACTTCAGAAGAGATTAAGACTTATCCTTGGTATATCAGTTCAGTTATCCCACAAGTACACACGTTCAAAATTGTGCTCCACTTCAAGCAAAAAAGGTCACCAGTGCACGTAGATTCATTCATACAGATAAGTCACTCGCAAAAACGCAAAACCTGAAAAAATTTATTTGCATGAACTGTGAACATTCCTACGAAGGAAATAAACGAAATCTCATCTCCAAAACAAAAACTCACGATTGTTAGGCGCGGCCTACACTCGTTGCCAAATCGACAATGACGATAACCAACGAATTAATATCAGAAGAGATTAAAAACAGTAAAACGCAATTAATCTCATTTATAGAAGCTGTCGAAGTCAGACTATCATTGAAAAACGAAGATCTATATAGAAAATTAAGTAAAGTTGAAGCTGAAAACGAAGATATTTTGAATAAAATCGAGAATATCGAGAGAAAAACAAGAGAGAATAACATCGTTATATTCGGACTTCAAAGTAAACCTGAGGATATAACACTCGATTATATGTGCTCGGAACTGAAAAGACTAGTAAACGTTAATTTAGTGGAATCTGATCTAAATAATACTTACGCGTTGGGTAAGAAGGATAACGCGCCCATCAAAGTGGAATTCCTATCCTGTTTGAAGAAAGCTTCGTTCTTCAAAAACGTTAAAAACCTGAAAGGTACTCAAATAACGATAGCTAACGATTTGACACTGATACAGAGAGAAGAGTACAAAGTTTTGAGAAAACACTTGAGTCTCGCAAAAATTAACAATTATAATACCTGTTACATCAGAAGAAATAGGCTTTTTGTGGTTGGAAAGTCATATACAGCAGAGGAGCTGGAAGGAACCCAAACTACTGATGAATACATCGCAAAAGCAGCTAGCGAACCAAATACCCCAACCCACAATAAACAAAAGGCAGAAAACAATAAGAAAATCACCGAAAAAAAAAGTCCCAACAACTAAATCTATTCAAGCAACTACAGGAATCAAAACAAATATTATAACACGCTCAGGGACGGCTTACAGCAATACATAAATTATAACTATTTCACCTTTTTCTTTTCTTTTGCTGATGGTAGGAAGATAAAACAAGTATTCTCCAAATCACTTAGTATCATACTATTAGATGAAAGATTACAATTACCACTGTCCAACTGTATTATTTATAATATTTATTGTCAAAATGGATCCATTCATACTCGAATACAAAAATGAACCAATAATCACAAATGAAATTGATAGCCTCAAATATTTTAAACAAGTCTTTGGAACTTCCGACTGTTTCTCAATTTTCCATAATAACATACGATGCTTAAATAAACATTTCGACGAATTACAACTTTATCTGTCAGAATATTTATTAGCAAAGAATACGTACTTTCTTCATCCAGGTCTTTAACCTTTAAGAATATGTTAATATGTATATCTTAATCGTAGTTATAAGTGCTATAACTGAACATTAAACTGGTAACTTTCATGAAAGTGAATAATCAGTCAAAACATTTTTTTTTCTAGATCAAATACAAACTTATTTTAGATCAAATATAAACTATAAACTATTTATACCCGAAGACAAGTTCTTTGATGAACTTAGACGGGTACTCAACCTCCCTTGTTTATTCAGTGTACCTACATCGCTATAACAATAGAATATGTTATTTTTGTCTCTTACTATGTTATTCGTGCTCTATTTGTTATAGTAATAATATAATTATTATTTATATTAGGTTTTGAAGATATATATATATATATATATATATATGTGTATATGTGAATGTGTATATATATATATATATATATATATATATATATATATATATATGTGTGTATAGGTATATCTATAATTTGTATTTATGTATAAATGTATGATTTCTTTCTTGATTTCTTGAATAAACAAACATTCATTCATTCATTAATTCATTCACTCACTCACATTCATATCCCACGATCGTGAGGATTACAGAATTCTACTCCAATAATTACGGAAGTTACGGGAGCGTTTCCATGGAAAGTGACACAAATTCAGATTTTTCAGAACTGAAAATTTTTCAACGAAAATATGGATTGTTACTAGAGTTGATGTCCTGATCACGAATCCGTATCTTACCCCCTAATATTATTTTTCGCGAAAATTGGTATTTCCATCGCTTCTGGCACGCAGTATATGTCACTCAGGTCAACCCCATGAAAGAATTAAGACTGACCCCCAGTATATCTACCGATCGTGAGAATTACAGAGTTCTGCTCAAAAAATCACGGAAGATACGGCGGTGTTTCCATAAGAAGTGAGACACACTGTATATTCTAGTCGATCGAGTGTTAGGAATGAATCAAGCAAAATGGAAGGATGAGGAACATTTCTTATGAAAATATGTTGTAGGACAAAGATCGAGCTACATATCGATTACACAAGCGTCGTCACTTGCTTAACGTGTCTAGTGTCGTCCACTACATATCCAACGTTTTTGCCAGGTGACGACAACGTGGTTGGCATGTTGCTATTTCAGATCAGAACGTAGCGGCCAAAAAAGTATTCCCTATTTTGGTAAACGCCTGTGGCAGTGGTTGTGGTCAAACACCTTTTCCAGAATCGTGGCAGCTACGTTCCGTCCACTAAGAATGCTACTTGGATTGTGGATAAAAAATTCCCAATACAATCCCTTCATGAAAGTTCACACCCTAATAATTTTAATCAAGTATAGCTTGAAAGTTAGATGCAGAAGAATTTCATAAAGATATTTCATAAATTCTTGGATCCTGTGCTCTTCAAATGATTCATGATTCTTCGCAAATAAGAACTCCTCTTAATTTTCTCATCAAATTCAATATATGAAACCATTTCGTCTCATTACATTTTCGGCTGAATGCTGAATGAGTATATCTCCCAAACTCGTAACGTCTACTTTATCACTCTCCTCAGAAACTTAAATTGTTTCAACTTCCACCTTCGTAACTTTCCCGTAATTTGTCACTTACGTCTAAATAAAATTGTGCGTGCAACCTCCGCTTGGAGCTACGGATATATCAAGCTTGATATAAAGTTGGTCTCTAGAGTACGATACTTTTAAACTTCATTATAAATTACTACGAGTTGAGTTGCCTTGCTAGCGAAAATTGAGTTTGATGTAAACCCGTGAAATGCTTGGAAACGGTTCAAGTACATGAAAAATAATATAATTCGATTCGAGTTAATCCTCACTGATATCTAGCACTCTAATTCATTGGATTAAGCATTCATTTCTGATCGAAGAAAGAACATTTCATTTCATGCAGCAAATGCATTTGTTAAATCAACACAGCAATAAATTTTCTGCACGAAATACAAATTTCTTTCTTTGATTATATCGATATGTACACACACCTTCCACTTGGATTCAATTTTTAGACAACGTCATTGAAGTATTCCTAATCAATTTGTTATTTTCATTCAATAATCCATTCCAAGCTTGATGATGCTATTTATACAGGGTGGCCCACCAAAAACTAGACATGGGGTAATGATATCGCAGATGTGGAAAAACGCTTGGACAGGTCAATTTTACTTTCGAGAGGGGCATTTTGTTGTCCCACCTGCAACACAAGTTACTTCGACCCATAACTCAGATTAATAATTTCTTTAAAATATTTGAAGAATGTCTCAAAAATAGAGTTATGTATACAATTTTGCAACAATAACAATATGTTTTCAAAATCACAATATGGTTTTCTGGAAAACAGATCAACCGAAAACGCAATTTTTGAGATTGTTAACCATACCAACAACTGTTTCCAGAATCAAGAAAACTGCATAAAGTTGTTTTTGGATTTGGCCAGGGCATTTGATACTGCCGATCACAATATATTCCTTCAACGTCTAGCTGACATAGGTGTGAGGGGTGTTGCTTTGGAAATATTTGAGGACTATTCGACAAATAGAACACAAATTGTCAAAGGTAAACGAATCTTTCAGCGTCCCACTACTAGTTACCCGGGGCGTACCCCAGGGAACTGTATTGGGTCCTATCTTATTTCTCCTATATATGAAAAACATCTTGAAAATTTCTAACTTCGAAGGTAAAATAACTTCATTTGCTGATGACACTTTTGTTGGAAAAACGTGGGAAGGAGTATACACTCAGGCTGAAATAGGCATCAGAATGATTTTCAACTGGTTGAGTACTAATTTCCTGAGTGTCAATGTCATAAAAAAAAACAAATTCATTACATTTACTCCAACTACTAGAAACCAACAGACTAGAGACATTATAAAAATTAACAAAACATCTTGTGCGAATGTTCACAATTGTAGCTGTACTCCTATACATAAAACGGACACAATAAAATACCTAGGAGTAATAGTGGACCAATCTCTCCGGTGGTATGAGCACATTGATTATACAGTAACTAGACTACGTGAATTAATCTATAAATTTTATTAGCTTAGGAATATAATAAACAGGAAAATGATACTGATGGTGTATGATGCCTTGGCTAACTCCCTAATATTATTGTATGATAGTATGGGGCGGTACCTTCAAGACATCGCTATAGTTTACTTAAAAGCGATTAGAAATTCATTATTAAGAATTATGATAAAAAATGATCGGAGGTATTGTACTTAATCGTTGTATGATGAAACGAGATTATACGGAGTTAGGAAAATTTACATTTCTCAGAGTTTACTATGGACTTCTAATTCTTCAATTAACTTTGTACAGCATGCATTCAATACTCGTACCAGTTCAGTTAAGACCATGAATGTTCCACGCTGCAAACTCACAAATTTATATCGTAACTTGGACCAAAATTCTACAATATTCTACCTGAATCATTGGAAGGCATCAGAAACAAACTCAAATTCAAGAGAGAGTTGAAAACATTTGTTGATATTAATTATGATATGCTTCTACTGATACTTGAATAAGGAATAACCATTATTAGGTGCCTTCCAGAGCGCATCACAAACAGATCTCTCTCTCCTCTCTCTTCTTCTCTCTATCTCTTCCCTTCTTCACCCTGCAATATTAATATGTCTGGTTATATAGGATTGGAATCACTATTTTGTTAGCTGGCTACAATACAAGCTTGCTTAAGTAGCCGAAACTTTCAAACATTCATTCGTTCTCCTAGGACTATGTAATCTTCATATTTATATGTATATTGTTATGAATTGATATTTGCAAAAAAAATTGTTTTATATAATAACATTGCTAATAATTTTTGCTATTCTTTGTGAGCCAGATTGATATGATATAGATAGATATTTTTGCCCTGTATAATATTGCAATGATGTAATAATAATTGCTAGCTACGTCACTGTTCTCTCGTCACGTTGCTGCCAATTGTTATCATTTTTCTTACCACAGCTAGCACAGTTGGTACACCTCTTATCTCAGATAGCCGGTTCAAGGCAATTTAGCCACTACTTGATATGTCAAAACTCAATTTATTCAATGGTCGTAGGAATGATTGTTGATCATTGTAGGAAACAAACAACAAAGTATCAAAAAGCAATTATTTCCTTCATTCAGGAAGACTTAATTTTACCTGGCCTACGAGAAATAACTTATTTTAATGTGAATCTACAAATATTCACGGATAATCATAAAAATCAAATCATGGATGGATGGACACAACCTCACTTTTTCCTTGAGAGTGAAGTTTTCTGTTATAGTTCACAATAGAGTGAAATAAAGTTCTTCAGAAGTGAGATACGTTATTGTGAAATTGTTCAGGACCAGAAGTGTACTATTAAAGTTTGTATACCTGGCTGGAAATGTTGGTGTTCAAGATATGCCCTGAAACTGGATTCCTTCTCACTCCAAGCTCTATCAGGAACTCTAATACCATAAATCAGGAACCATACAGATGCGGAAATCAGCTTTGGATAATTGGATATGTTGTATAAAAAAGGTAATATTGGTTTTGTTCTTCAAATGTTGGAATTATTTCGTTTTTCTTTCTCCCAAATTGATGCGTGGCATTCCTTTCTAAATTTTTTTCGATCTCTCTTCGGCTTTTCTTTTCGTCACCTAGCTACCAATTTTCCTTCCTCTTTTTTCATTTGAATTTTTGAATTCGCGCACCAAATTGTCACATTTCACTGTTTGGGTTCATCTTATATAATTTATATATACAACTATTTTTCCATTCTTATTACTATTTACAAATATCAATAATAATTGCTTATGACATCACCCCGTTGTTATTCTCTCACAATTTCCAATTTTCCATATGACCATCTATTCCCTGATTGGCTATTGTCATCAAGAAGTTTGCTGTTCTACCATTGGCTACTTTTAGTTGGGTACAATTTCATATACTGTATGTTTCAAATTTATAAATGTGTTGATCACTTTTTATTCATGAAAATTTTGTAAATCTAGACTTTTTGTTGTCTTTTTTCCAATTATGGGTTATAATCATTATTGACAGTGTATGAAATTGATTATGCCATAGTATTTTACATTTTTACTTCCATATTATACTAGGCTTACAAATAAATAGAACTTCCAAAATTATGTAAAAACAATCTCTTGAAACTAATAACTATTTAGTAATTATTCTTTTTTGTGGTTTTTTCCTTTTAAAACTTATAACTGGCATAACATAACATAACAATATATATATATATATTTATACATATATATATATATATATTATATAAATATTTCTTCCTCTTCTGTTAGAAATGAATCTATATCTGTTTTATACGTGAATTGAATACATTTACTTACTTACTTCAACCGTCGCGCAGTGGGGTGAACAACCCCTAAAATTTGAATAGGGATTAGGGGTCGAGTGGCACATCGTTTGAAAGGCAGTAGAATTTTCTTTACAATGGTGTAATTTTCTTTAAAATAATTCTGTTTGATATTCAAGAGCTACAAATTGTTGTCCGTCATTGGACAACTCAGTTACAATTCAGTGCAATCTGTCATTTGTTTGTTTGTTCGTCATGTGTGTCTCAGTTGATTACCTACAAGCGATTTCCGTTCGTGTGTGGTATTGTATTTCTAAACTATTATAAACTAGAAAAAAGCAATGGTGTATCCACAGTTGCAGGAAGGTTTGAGTTGATTGAACCGTATCATGAAAACAATAGATGTGCAAAAGGGCCGCAGGAAGGACTGTGTTGCGGCAGTATGTGTCTGAATTCATTACAAAATTCCGAGGAACGGGATCGGTAGCGAATAAAAAACGGCAAATTGAACCGCCAGTCAGAAATGAGGCGACAACACTGGCAATTTTGAACCATGTTTCGCTTGACCATATGTTATGTACAGGACAGCTGGCACCTGTGTCTCAAGAACCAGCATTTAGCGTATTTCGAAACTACATGAATTTCATCCTTTTACAAATATTATGACACCATCGTTTAGGTTCAACTTTCCAAAATTGTATAATGTTTTATAGCCTGGAATGTTAAAGATTGTGATGTCTTCTATAATGCAGGTTTCGTTAAGAACTATACGGTCAAATAATGTATCTAATTCATCAAGGAGGATTGAAAATTCATCTGAATTATTTGATATGCTACGAATATTTAGTGTGTATTACTTTTGAATTATTCCACTTCTCATTTATTTCCAGCACTTCTTTCTCCTCTAAGCTTTTTTGTAATGAAAATGTATTCAGTTTGTTGAAGTGAAATCTCGTATATACGATCCATTTTGATAGTACATGCGATCGAGTTTGAAAATTAGTAACCAATAAATACCTTGAATTGTGATGTGTATGTGTCATACACACTTATTTGTCGAGGTGGTTTTTCAAGGAAAAACTATTGATAACTCATCTAATAAATTAACTATTTTGTAACGAATAAGTAATATTATTATCATCGCTACATCGTCGTTTGGCATGGGGGTGGTACCCTGAAGGCCCGGTCCTAGAAATGGTGCAGGTGAAGCAGGTAGAAATAGCTTCAGGGTACTTCCTCTTCCAGGTTTGGGAAAATACACGCCTGTAAAACACTAAGGACTAGGAATCGACATCCCCGCCTAGGACAGTAACCCCTTCCTGCTATTCTGCCAAGGAAGTGGCAGTTGTAACTAGAAGTCGATCCGCTTCGTTCTCTGCCTAGCACGATGCCATACCGCACTCTGTCATTTTTTCCCTGAGCCTTTGTTATGGGCATTCGACAGGAAGTGTTCTTAGGCGCCTATTAGAGACATAGCTGCAAAGGAGGATTCTCCAATAGCAAATATTTTGCGACCCTTCTCATTCTCTCAGCAACTCTGGTACTTTTTTTGGCTTAGTTGTATCCATCAAAAACGAAATTTTGCTGTTCTCTCGCTGGACGACGGAAGTACTCGTTGTGAGAATCACATATTTCTTCATGAGTTTCATATTTTCCCCCACATCTCCCGGTGTGGGACGAAGCCTCAGTGCACAATGAACACCGTTTGTTGTAGGACAATATACTCTGGAAATCGCTAAGAACTTTTGTACGCCGTCGATTTTGTCCCTTTCCTCATCCCATTTTCGTCGAACAGAGAGGTTTCTGCCCTTCCTCGTTGAAAGGGGCGTATTAAGATTTTCTTGTGTGAACAGGCCCTTGCTGAGTGGAGATGCTGTGGATAGATGTGAATCGGAAACTAATTGTAGAATGGATATGTTTATTCAAGTGTACTATGCCTTATATTTCTCCTACGAGGACTACTCTTCACTGAAATTGTTCTCTAGTAACGAGCTGGCAGGAGTTCCCCTTAGGGCACAGACTGAAAATCTCTTCGATATATAACAAAGAAGAAGGATGCAATGTATGACAGATTCTTCTTTGCCATTAACCTCAAAATAAAATAAAAAATTATTGACATTTGTGATTAAAGTTACCATCAAATCAAAATCAAACTATTCTTATGATAATACCCGTATCCGACAGGATTCACGTAGTCTTGCTCAACTTATGAAATGAAAACCGGGTGTTGAAGAAGAGGCCTAAAATATATCAAATACAGGGTGATTCAAAAGTACTTCGACAAACTTCAGGAGGTGATGCCTCACAATAGTCTAATATGAATTGTCAAAATAAATATATGTCCGGAAACGCTTCGTTTCCAAGATACAGGGTGTCAAAGTTTTATTTTTATTTTCGTTTTTTTGAATAACTTTCGAAATACTGACCTTGATTAAACGAAAATTGGTATTGAGAGGTTTTTTGAGGTGTCGAATTCAAACCTGATGTTATTATTGCTCTTACTCGTAGGGGTCGCCACCTACAGGTCTTTTTTTTGTTGAGATTTATCACTTTTTTGAGCGTACTTCTAGCACATTTTTCAGTAGAAAAATCAATTAATCTACCATATCTACTCAAAAAAGCTACTGTTGTTACAAGTCGCTATAAGCAACAGTTTTCAGATATTTGGACTTGAAAATATCAAGTCGATTATTTGATAATCGATGCATGTTGAAGTAATTACCATTATTTTGCATTTTTCACAAGAATCCATAGGAAATGAATTTGACGTTTAAGAAAGTAGTTTTGGTAATTACATATTATGTGACAGTTAAACGTTTTGTTGTTATGTTGAAGTTTCTGTGAGATTTAAGACACTAATTTTGAAAACACGGATTATTTAAACAATAATGCTCATTTAGCCGATATGCATTTCGATTATGGCCTTGCGGATAGCAATGCGCGCGAAGCAAGACGTATTTACCAGGAGTGATTTCCTAATCGAGTACTGCCTTCAGCTCCAACATTTTACCAGTCTCCACCGTCGTTTGGCAGAAACAGGTAGCTTTAAGAGGGCAACTGATATTATTGGAAGACCACGAGCAGTCCGAAACCCAGAATTTGAAGAAGCTGTTTTTAACGCTCTTGAGGAGAATCCAGAAACAAGTACAACAATAATTGCTGAGGCTCACTATTCTACTCAGTCCACAGTTTGGAGCATTATCCACGATCGACAATGTTATCCATACCCTATTCAAAGGGTACAAGATCTTTTGCCACGAGACTTTCCCCAACGCATTACTATGTGTCAGTAGTTTTTGGGAAAATTGGCTGAAAATCCTCGATTTTTAAGATATGTACTCTTCACGGACGAGGCAAACTTCTCCCGGAATGCTATCACAAACTTCCATAACAACCATGTTTGGTCTCTGGAAAATCCGTACGCAGTTAGTGAAAGACATTATCAGTATCAATGTTCTGTAAATGTATGGACGGCAATAATTGATAATTACTTGATAGGTCCTTTCTTCCTTCCATTCCGACTGAATGGCGCAACTCACAGAGACTTTTCAGAAAATGAATTTGCCAGGACTAATTCAGAATGTACCATCTGAAAAATTTGTATCCGCATGTGGTTTATGCATGATGGGGCTCCAGCCCATTTAAGCGTTGTAGCCAGGGAATTCCTCAACACTGTCTATCCAAATCGATGGATTGGTAGGGGTGTAAAAGAACCTAATCAGGTGTGGGCACCGAGGTCCCCAAATCTAAACCCGCTAGATTTTTATTTTTGGGGACATTTGAAGTCACTACTTTATGAAACTCCAGTAGCGAACGAAGGAGATCTCAGTAACCGAATAGTAGACGCCTGTGAAACAATAAGAAGCACACCAATAATTTTTGAGCGGGTACGAGATTCAATAACTAGAAGACTGAATGCCTGTATCTTCGCTGTAGTTGGACACTTTGAACAATTTATTTGAATACAATTTAGTTTGCTTCATTTTATTTTATTCTACATAACCAAAATTTCTTGAAATAAAATGTTGATATTTCTTGCAAATTTTATTAAAACAAATACAGATTTCGCCACCTTGATACAAAAATAACTATTTCAAACGAGTAAACATTTTCATGTCCAAATATCTAGAAAACGGTTGCTTATAGCGACTTGTAACAGAGGTAGCTTTTTTACGAAGATATGATAGAGGAATTGAATTTTCGACTGAAAAATGTGCTAGATGTAAGCTCAAAAAAGTTATGAATCTTCAAAAAAGGCAAAGACGTGTAGGTGGCGCCCCCTAAGAGTGAGAGCAATAATAACATCAGGTTCGAATTCGACACCTCAAAAAACGTTTCAATACCAATTCTCGTTCAATTAAGGTCAATATTCCGAATTTAAGAAAACGAAAATAAAAATAAAACTTCAACACCCTGTATCTTGGAAACGGAGCGTTTCCGTACATATATTTATTAGGACAATTCATATTAGAATATTGTAAGGAATCACCTCCTGAAGTTTGTTGAAGTACTTTTGAAGCACCCTGTAGTTTGCATGTGACATTTAAACGAGGCGAAAAAAGTATACCCTGGATGGAAGGGGGTCTGAAAGTGATATGATCGCCGAGAATGGGGTCCTCAGTAATTGAGAAAATGAATCCACAAAATATGTGAAGGTATCCGTTCAGTGTCCACAGATAATATTTCAACCAATTTACTCAAAATTTCGAAGGAAAACCCACAAAATGTGAAGCAAAAATTCCTACCACATGAAGAGAATATTACTTTTTTTCCCCTTTTTTCTCGCTGTCAAATTAATTGAATTTATCCTCCCTGAGGTGAAAACACAGGAAAGAAATGTCATCATGAAAACAAATGACATTGGAGAAGGAGAAAGTTAGTTAACTTTGTTTTGACAGTAAGGTTATATTTTGATTTAAAATTTCAATGTTGACTATATTTTATGTTTCAGATGATAAACTATCATGTATTTACTAGAGCTTGGAAAACACAGTTCAAAGCCCAGAAGAATAACAAAGAAAACAATTTGAGGAAGTAAGGGTAATCTTGAAAATCATAATGTACCAGAGCAAAACGGACGGAATAGACGGTGAAGAGATATGGTTGTTTTGGGTTCTCCGCATTTGAGAGAAAAGTAGGCATGAGAACCACATTTCAAAGTCAATCTTTTCAGGTATTGCTACTCCAAATACCAAGTTCCTGGTTGGTCCTCCTCATTGTTTACTTCAATCTTATTCATGGAGGAGGGAGGATTTACAGTCACTCCTTGAGAAATTAGCGATCTTGAAGAATGCTAGTCATGTCACGATCACCCACCTCTCCACAGCAACCTCAATTGATTGTTGCGTCCCCAAATATTCTCGTACATATTGACTGATTTTTTCGCTATCTGGAAAGGGTGGATGTTCCTCAAACCAAGCGAACAACTTCAGTATTCCACTATCTCTTTCTGCCCGTGAGCTCTTTGTATCAACATGTTGATCGAGGATGCTCAAATCAACTCCGCAAAACTTTTCCACTGCTTCTGTGATGAACTGTGATGACGTCAGCTCTTGTGTTCATCGTACTGTAATAGCGTCCGAGAATCCTCGCGCTCGAGATAAACTTCCGGAAGTTTTCATACTTCTCATCAAATGAACTTCAATTTAAGTTCATCTCTCGAACAGCACCGTCTTCCCATCATTTTTTTTCTTACTGGCTTCAGTTAACGTCCGCAAACCTCTCTCCTTCACCACATTTGTCGGCCTTCCATCCCCGAACCTTCATCACATATCAGACACTGGCGATCCGACATATTCAACTACAGGAGACTAACTTGAAATTGAAACTGAACTAAAACATGATCAGAAGAAAATTAAACGGAAAAAACTAATCAAAAACTTTCGTATTTTGCACTCACAGGGAGACACGTTTATAAAGTGGAGCGTATCTAGAAGGGCGAAGGAGGGTCGACAGGAGACGTCTCCTCACCCCTCATTCATTGTGAACCGAATACCTGGCATCTGGACAAAAAAATTGTATATTGTTTTACGAGTGACGGAAGTAACATTTTTTGAAGCGAGAGAACAGTTTACCAGCCAAGGCGCAGCCGACGCTGGTAATGTTCACGAGCTTCAAAAACTGTTTTCGACGAGTGAAACACTATGCTTTCTCTACAACCCTGTTTATATCATAATAATATGCTAAAAAAGAACGATGAACAAATATTTTATTTTAAATTGAAATTAACAGAATTTCTTTAAACATTACTTATGATTTAAATATTGGTTGATTCTTACATTTGAGCAATTATTCAAAATTAGGGAAGTATTACGATCAATATTTTAATGTATTGAGGTAGACGATGCCACATCGTTATGTTGTTAACTGATGTCACTCCAGATGAAGATGCACCGTAATTGGATAGCGTTGTATTTTGTATAGATTGTAAAATTTTGATTTGTATTTGATTTTTGCTAGATATCTAGCCTCCGTGCTTTTTTGTATGAAGTAGATCACCTCCTGCATCCACTAAGAGCGTTGCGGAAGTTCTACACAAACAATGCCCAGTATATTTTTGGGGGTCAGGCAAGTTTAAATATTGAGCTATTTCCATAGGAAATTTACTGAATTTATTTATTCCCACAACCTGTCTAGTACTCTTTTCGTTCTGGTGGTTAATAAAGAATCTTGAATTCATTTTGTCCATATCTAGTGGACGGAGGTTCATATAAATATTTCAGAAATCTCGTAGGAGAACCCAGAAAAGTGGAAGGAACGCGGTACTTTTGTTTTTGTATTACGTATTGTAACTAAGAGTATACTGCTGGTATCTTTTACATCATTTACTGTCAAATAATTCATTTCATGGCAACGACAAGCCCCCGAAATTCCAAAAACTAAGGCTACCTACGAACGTTAATATTAATATCGTCAAGAATTTGTCGCAATAATAAATTAATTAACTTACCTTTGTCATTAAGTATTTGGAGTCGGGTGCATTCTTTAAGAAAGTGTGTATCTAATCGAAAGACATTTTTTTAGACCTTTGACTTTCAAAACCATTAGATTTTCGTTTAAAAAAAGAATGTAACTTTGCATATTTACTAATTTCGTTATTATTTTTATTCGATAAAGTGGTTCTCAACATCGAATACATAGCGTCGATGACTTACATTTTTTCGACAACCATCCAAAACACGCAAGCAGCACAATTTCCGAAAATAAATTAAGGGATTAATCCATGAATTTTGCATATAATTCTTCATTTCTCTTTTTAGATTTTACTGGTAATAATTCCAAAGAGGTTTCCTCAGCTTGATTTGCTATTTCTGATGGTGTATTTGGAAAATCTAGATCACTTTCCGAATCAGAAATCATGATAACTCAAAAAACTAACAATGTGTCCAGTGCAAACTGACAAGTCTAAACAATTATCGAGGAACGTCAAACTGATGAAACCAGGCAACTAGATATAAGTTGTTTTTAAATCTCACGGTATTATTACGATTCTATTTTGTTGTTTCAATTAAAAAAAAGTTAAATAAATGCATTCTAATTATAGAAATGATTCCTGTCTTTGGTTATTAATAATTTAAAGTCATCAAAATATTATATACGAGGGCGAGAAATTATTGAAAATATAAATTTAACTTTCGTCACTAAAAACGAAAGTTATGAGAATTTCGCTCCCTTGCGACGGAAATAATGTTTTTGCTGAAGGTATTCCATTACAAAATAATGTCTTTCCGTGAAGGGTTGTAGAAAAAAAATATTTTTTGTCCAGAGAGATGCGTAGATTATGAGTTATCTGCGAAAAACCGACGAATAACGCTATTTTTTGCGAAATACGCAAATTTCGTCAATTTTCAACTTGCTCTAGCTCCTCACCCATGGATCCATCATTCAAAAAATGTAACCTCTTCAACAAGAGAGTAGAGTGGACTTCTGGATCGAATGCATAGTTCCGGAGTTACGACAAATAACTGAAAGTGGTGTGAAAATTCCGCTGTTTTTTGTGAATATCTCGGAAGTTCGTACTTCGTTTGCAAACTTCAAATTCCGATGCAGCACCCCAAAAAACATATACAACCGCAGAGAATATCGTAAGGCTCACGAATCATACAATACAAACATACATAGACTGCTAAAATCATTACCCTTCCTTTTCGGATGTGTCAGGTAATAATGGTATAAAAAAATAGAATAAAAAATTAAAAAGTTGACTATGGTAATTCAATTCATGATATGGGTTCTTACATGTGGGTATCATCAGAATATGTTTGTAATGAATAGAGCATAGCAGAGATTTGAGTTTTATGTGTTTAACCTATCTAAACTATGGAATCACAGGGGCAATATTCACGTGCTCCACTACAGCACTAGAGGTAATGATGAATCTTTTGCCACTGCCCTTGTGTGTAATGAAAGAAGCGACGAAAAGAAAGCGCCTTCAGACTGCACAAGGCATCAAACTTGAAGGCTGGAAAACTGATTGGACATCTGAAGATTCTGGAAAATATTCCCCCAGATCCAGGTACAAGTCATCAGATATTATGCCAGGTAGGCACGACTTTGAAGTGAATTATGAAGTGAATATAAACAACCACCATATATTCACAACGAACGAGCTTGAAATGTTATTCACACTACAAAAGTAAATCACTTCAGTTTTGAATTCAGCTTTGGAGATTCAAAATGAATGTAGATGAATAACGCTTTCCAAAGGAGATTGATATTTTGACTGGTCCTTGATTTCCATCTATTGTACTATTTATGACAATTGCAAATAGAGAACGCTTAACGTGAACCCTACAGGAATATCGTTTTCCATATCTCAATAATTCGATATGACGTCCAGGATCTTGATCCAGAATTTTGTTCCATCAAAGAATTGTTGAAGGAAATTTGGTAAGCATTCTCCGAAGCATCTCAATGAAGATTTTGCAACACCGTATCTCTATGTGAGGTCTGTATAAAAAAAGTCGGTGTTAGATGTTCTCTTCTCATGAAGTTAGCTAGTTTGAATTTCATGTTCAAGCTGTTCTGAGGGATCTAGGGTGGAATGACAGTATTGAATGGTTCATTTCCATTGTAGTTTTGCCCAAGTTCAGAGATCAACTATCTACGCCATCACAAGGTAAACGATAACAGAATACAGATATTTCTCATGTTTCAGCTTGTAATGGTGACCACTCAATCAGGTGTCATATCTGCTCATATTGGCTTATAATATTCATTATGGAATAATACGTACCTTTTATATCATATTTGGTATATAATGCTACCAACTTCCTTCGGTATTGGTAGAAAGGAGTATCAATTATTTTTACTGGTTACTTCCGTTTAAAACCGGGCTGGAGCGTTGACTTCAGTGTTGATTCAAATTAAAAGAAGGATAGTATATGATCTACCTAAGATGCCTAAACACCCTGGTGTATTCACTGATTAGATTTTGTTTAGAATTTTTGGGCGACAACAAATGAAAAACGTTAAATTCTGCTTAGAACTTCATTAGTAAATGGCGCGGTTAAGGAATGTTTGTGTCACGCAAAATGTTAAACTTCAAACCTATGAAATTTTATTTTTCTGTCAACATTACTTCATGCAAAAAATTGTGAATTGATCGTTTACAAAGATTATAGTTTTACGAACAAGATCGCGCTCAGAACAGTTGGCGCTAAAATGAAATGAAATCCTCGAAACTTACTACAATGTTTACATCTGTCTGTCAAAAATCAGATTTTTCGTGAAGTCTACCTGGCGATTTTCTCAAAGTGATTCCTTCTTAAATGGCCATTTTGGGGATCATGGATACTTCTACGAAGGACTGAGAAAAGGTAGGAGAGTGGACAACCTTCTGATATGAACAAAATCAGAGAGTTCATTGTAGATATCATAAAATCTGTTGATGAAGTTGAGAAATCGATGAATCATGGTTTGCGACAGTCTAGACTGCTTCCAGCTATCTTAGAATCATTTCTCAGGAGAAGGTGAGCCCTACTAACAAAGATGAGGGGGAAAAACAATTATCTAAATGTTTCTCTTTTATTTTTCAGTAACACCCTGCATGAGATAGTCGGAGAAGGAGGGCGATCTAAACCAAGCAGTTGTTCGGAAGAACAAGGCCCACTCCCAAGATCGATAAGGCTAATGACTATGATTAGGATAATTATCACTTTTTAATAAACACATGAATTTCACAGGTAAGCGTGGACTTTTTATTATATGAAGTTATCTTGATTTTGGCTAGTGAATTCCGAACCGTCACAGAAGGTTCCATGGCTCTTTGGAAGAAAATATCCACTATATTTAGAATTTTCCAATACTTTAGTCAGAAGATTGTCATCTCATGGGAAAATGTTTATATATACAAAATATATATATAATTTAAAAAATAAATATAAAATTGATGAAATTATTTGACTTGCTAGTTACTAGATACATTACAATCACAAGTTGAAAAAAATTATTACAATGAGCAAAGGTAGTTCAGAGAAGATTCAAATTAATTATTTTACTAGTAGTGGAGTGATATTAGATTTTAGCTGCAGAAAGTCAGGGGACTGTGGTAACTTTCTACTGTTCATTAGTGATGATGTTGGGAACAACATATAAAAAGTTACCAACCATAAAGTGTATGATTAAATAATTATTTAACAAATAAGTTGCCAAATTACATGGTATATTGAATATTTAAAAAAATGAATAAATAATGGTGCCACTAGCAAAAATGGAAAATTTTACATCAAAAAGGTGAATAAACTTTTTCTTCAAAATAAAAACAAAGCTGCAGAATTTTTTGCTAACGTAGGAACAAAATGTGAGGCGGTGACTCTGAAGTGCAGCGCTGGAGGAGCACGCAGCCACGGGCGCTTTACACTAAATTTCTTATTACTTTTGATCTAATTGAATAAATTAACGTAACAAAAATTCAACTGAAAGAAGAAAAATGTAGCTAATGAGAAGTCATGTTTTTAAAAGTGAAAAATTATGTATGGGAATAGTACGTAAATGAAATTACGTCAAAGCATAATTCTGTCTTAAATCTTTTTATTTTCAACATAAACATCTGAAATTTTCACAGATTACTCTCAAAATGACAAATAAAAAAAGGACAATTTGAAAAAAAAAATAATTTTAAAATATTGAATAATTTAAAAAAATTACAAATTTGAATTTTGAGGCCATGCTTCAAAAACTCTAGTTTAAAATCTGATATTGAAACTTATATATGGGATATATCGGAGTTTGTTGAGTGGAGGCCACATTTTTCAACCGAATGAACAAAAATACTTCTCATGAATACTTCGGCTAATTTCGAAAATGGTCCAATAGTCTCAATGGCAGCTGTTGAAAGATTTAAAAAAATTCGCAATATTTCATTTCCATTCCCAATAACGGTAAACTATAAGTTGTTTGATAGAGCTTCATTAGCTCCACAACTTTTACCCCAAAAATTTTTCTCCGAGATGTACACATAAATAAAAAATAGGTAGCTGCAAATTATCATTCATGAAATCTACCTTTACAACTGGCCACGCTATCGTTTTTTCAATGTCATATTCTGGTTCAGCGACCTCAGAAACCTCTATAGCATCAATTTGGGTGAAATTTGAATAACGAATTTATGTTTCATTGTTTGAACAATTAATAAACAAGCAGCACAGGAATAAAAGTTCATAGCTTTTTTCTGCAAGCAATTTCTAAGTAATATCAGACGGTTTTAGGAAAATCCATGGAGTCCTCCAGGATTCCAAAATTATGTTTTACTCCTCCATATGAAGGTAATTTGAGTTCTTGCGATAAGATAGTCGTGTTGTCTGCCAAAATAGTGAAAACCTCTTAATTTGTCCAAAAACTGAGAGGTTCGTTCACTCAGATAGGATTCGAACCAATTGAACCTCCGTCCTCTGAAGCTTATGTAACAGTCAAAAGCTTTAGATGTGTCGCAAAACACTTCCTTCGGACTAGAATATAGATTTTTCAGAAAGCGAAAGAGATTGCATCTCCCGTACTTTTATTTGGTTTGAAAGCTAAATTGAGTGATTGTATGTAATTTACAGCACTTCATAAAGTCATTATCCGCTTCATCATAAGATTTTTATCTCGAGCAAACAGGGACAGAAATACATAAATACCAACTCGGTGGAGCCGTATCAATAGAAAATTAACCATTCAAAATAAATTGGTACGGTTCATAATTAGAATTATTTCGGAACACCTCTCGAAAATTCTATATAAAACTGACATAAGTACATGGAATAGTTTGTTCTAAAATATGGTACATCGATCGATCAACCTCAAAATATTTCACAACGAATTGACATAACCTTTAAGGCGACAAAAGCACAATCACAGGACGGATCAGAGACACAAATCACAAAAACACCCTGTGTGGTCTATAATTGCAGTTTACTGAATAATGACAAGGAACAACGTCGGCGCCATTTGAAACTCTAGATAACTCCCTTTTACAGGTATAAGTGAATACACCATGGTTTTTAGACATCTCAGATCTACCTAACCCTATACAATTGTGGTAAGAACGAAAACTGTCCAACAAAAGTCACAGAATGAATCTACATACGTCCGATTTGTCTGGATCTGAAGCTATTCATTACAGGACTGCCAGATACTCCTAATGAGGTTATATTCGATAGCCCCCTTGTCTGATCATACGGGAGTTTACGAGACAGTGCTAATAACATCAACAGAATGGTTATTTTTAGCACAAACAATTTGTTTTCTTACAGGATACGACCAGAAAGTGATAGTAGTGCAGTGCTCAGTCAGCATGCAAGGTAAGGGTTCGATCTGCAACTGCAGCCATGTGTGATTGAACAAAGTGGATATGGGAGGTTTTGAACTCAAAAATAGGCTGTAGAAAGGTCCAAGCTAGGGCATATATGGTGAGTATGTATGGGAGAATCCAAAAGATCATTATCATCATGATGGATTTCAGAGCCGGTCTCGATTTGCTTAGGACGTTTAAACCCTCTCTCCAGCATCGTTGGTTCATTCTTTCTTGAAAGGCAGGATAGTTGGTATAAAAAAAACAATATTGACTCCAAATATTCTGAAACCTAACAATGATTGGCCTATCATTTTATTCATAATAGGATATGGCTGTTCCATAATTTTGTGATAAGTATTGGTTTTTTTTTGGGAGATGAATTGAGTCCAGCTGATTTCTTGTAGATTTGGTAAATTTGTCATTCTTCTTCTATTCAGCATCTTGATACGTGTCAGTGATGGTTATGTATCATTGTTTTCCTGTTACGGTGGCCATTTCGGGGAGCTTCATAGGATATTTCATATTGCCTACGAGATCCCAGTTTGGTTCGAGAATACATTCTAGAGAGCATTACCAGAATAAGCTTATTCACCTTTCCATCAACGTGATGGAAGGAATTCATTCATCATAGCGTCCTGAATTTGGATATGACAATCATTTCACGCTTTTGGTTTCATTTTCTTGTTATTATAGGCCGTACTATTGTTGAATTGACAGATTCCTCATGCTGTCCAACCTTTGATTTGTGGTTTGTCAGATGGACTTAGCTATTGGGGTTTCCTACTGGATCATTCGAAGCCTCAATGTGATGATAGCACAATTTGGTTATGATGGATCATATTCTTCCGTGGATCTCCATTAGTTATAGGGTTTGTTGTGAGTGAGGATGGTTAGTTTGATTTGTTACCAATATTTCTAGTTTTCGTTTACAAGTGTTTACAAGTGTTTCGTTTTCGTTTACAAGTGTTTTTTTGCTAAGCAAACCTTGTGGTGATTTTTTGTTGAAAGTTTGGGTTAAATGATTTTTGGTATAACTTTCAGTAAATCGGTTCATGTTTCCCTATGTCCCAAATTCAGAGTGGAGTCAGGACAAATACGGTCTAAAACAAAAATAAATTAGGAAAATATACTTGCGAATAATTGTGATTATGTTATATTGTTATATGCATCACCAAAACATGCCTTATCAGTACAGTATATGATAGTGAGTTATGATATGATCATCACATGTTACTTAGACATGATGAACCATATGAAATTTGAAATACCCAAAGAGGAGAAGGTGTTCTAATCCTGTGATGTTCGTGAGATGAAGTGAGAAAGTCGATTTTCAGTGGTTTTGCATAAGATTGAAAATTAATGAAGTATGTGTTACTATTTGATGTTTGGTATGTTAGTAGCTCTGATTCTAGTCCTATATAAATGTGTTTTTTTCATTTTTCTAAAACTATAATTTGATATTTAACTTTTTAGTACATATTGATACAAAACACTAGAAAATTATATGGGAGAAAAACTCTTCGATTGATTCATCCACATGAGATGGGAGTTATTACTAAATTTTGGCGAATGTGACATTCGACATATCTTTGTAGTATAAAAATTTTTCTGGCGATATTGGTGAGAATACCAGGTCATAGCTATGGAAGTATTGTACTATCTCGGTTTTTAATACGTGTACAAAATTTCAAATATTTAGGACGTTTGGAACTGGGTGAAAATTAATTTCAAATATTTCGTCACCTACATTCATACATACTTGAAGGTGGAATTGATGAATCGTGTATGAACACAATAAAATAGTAAGACAGACATAATTTATATTTAATCTGATTCAAAACCACTGGATTCTTTGAGGGCATTGTCGCATTTTTGAAGTTTTGAGTACTGGTGCTGCATATTAGAATAATTCAGAGGCAATGTCGCATTTGTTTTCGTCTACAGAATTTCCTGAAATTCTTCTGTTGATTCAAGGCGTCGGTAATAGCTTCGTCTGTCGCTCCCCTAAAAATTATCTCTGTGGTTTTGTTTACTGGCCATGTTGAGGTACAGGTACACCTTCAAATTCTTCTGAAACACTAACTTTTGGAGATGTTGGCAGTGTTTCTATTTTTCCAAGAAAATGTCTGAATAATTTATCATTGATTCAATTGGGTGCCACTTTGCAAACTTATTCATTTTGAAGCCATCTCTGTGATACTTAGTATATTAGTCATATACCCAGCTGCATCTTCACAATTCATTCCACACATAAATTAAAGAAATTAATTATTATATTATTATATTGTCGTATGAAACGAAACTTGGTATGATTCACATGACGTTGTCCAAGAAGATTGATGCGATGCCTCTAATCGATGAGCACTGAATGTGCCTCCATATTAAGGTGAGCAAGTATTTATTGTTCACGCTGAAAGTGATTATATCATCTTGCACAGCGAACTATCTTCAGGATGTGAATACAAATACGTTCGAAAAACGGTTTGAAGAAATATTAATTCTTGTTGAAGTATAAAGTTGGCAACGTGGCATTATTTCTATATATTCATGTTCTGTGCCTAAAAAAAAAAGATGATATATATATGTTAGATGTCAAGAAGAAAAAGGTATACAAAAAGAAAACCAAGCATTGTGAAAGTGAAGTTAAATAAAACTATTACAAAGAAAACGACTACTCATTCAAAACAGAAGAAACTTAGTTTCAACAGGTTATGGGCCCAGCAGCCGATAATACAAGAGCCGAATAATCTTAGAAAATGAGTAAGTCCAATGATTATGAAAATAACCCCATTCAAGTGCACATGGCAATGAACAAATATGGCGTTATACCATTTGCCGGTGTAGGCTTTAGTAATTGGTTGTACAGAATGAAAACGGTGTTGTCAGAACATGAAAGCCTAGAAGTAGTGGAAAAAGACAGGGTAGAAACAGATACAACTTGGGCAAAGAAAAATGTAAAAGCAACCTCAATTATAGTGCAGTGCATAAGCGACAGTCACCTAGAGTACATTAAGGACTGTGAAAGTGCCAAAGAAATCCTCGAAAAATTCACTAACACCTTTCAAAGAACTGGATAGCATCACAATTACTCATAAGGAAAATGCTTCTTACCTAACGAACAATGAAAGGAACAGTCTGGAAAAACACTATATAGAGTTTGACAAATTAGTGAGGGACTTGAAAACGTCTGGTGCTAAGCCGGATGACACAGAAATCATTTGCAACTTACTGATGACCTTGCCTGCTACCTAAAATAGTGTAATAACAGCAATAGAAACAATGTCACCAGCACACTTAAGCATTGAGTTCGTAAAGAATCGTCTACTAGATGAAGAAATAAAGAAAAAAGGAGGAGTTGCTGGAACAAGGAATAATTCAGAACCACCATCAGCATTTTATAATTTAGCAAGAAGTGTGAGACCAGAAAATAAGAAATTCCAATATGAGTGTTATAACTGTGGCAAAAAAGGACACATGAAGTCAGAGTGTAGATTCAAAAGGAAGAATGTTGGCAGACTCAGAGAGGATCGGAAGAAAGGAGCACATGTAATGGTTGAAGAAGAAGGCGAAATAGCTTTTATTGCCTCCGCAAATAACATAACGAGCACAACGACCCAGGAGGAAATAGAATTCATAGCAGATTCAGGCGCAACCGATCACCTCATAAATGATGAAGTATACTTCAATGGAGGAGCTGTCGACCTCGAGAAGCCAATTAGGATCAATGTGGCCAAGGAAGGAGAATCACTAATCGCCACCAAAGTGGGAACCATAACGACTACTACCTGCAAATTAGAAAACGTACTTTTTGTCCCAGGTTTGAGATGTAATTTATTATCTATAAGTAGATGTAAAAGTGCAGGCCTTTGTGTCAAATTCGAGAAGTCAAAGGTAACTATTTGTGAAAATAACAAGATTATTTTAGATGGTCAGTGTAAGAATAATTTGTTTAGAATAAATCTCAAATTAGTCAAACAAGGGCAAGCACATAAGGCCTATTCGATTGAGGAAAACAGTGCGCTCTGGCACAAACGCTTGGGGCATGCATCTGAAAAAAAATCAAAGGAATTATTTAAGAGAAATTTAATAAAAACAGATAGCAGCAATACAAAGAATTTAGTTAAGTTATGTGAAACATGTCTAAAAGGTAAACAGAGTAGGCTACCATTTAAAACAAATGTAACAAAAACCGAACGGATGTTGGAACTGATACATAGTGATATATGTGGACCTATTACACCAGTCACACATGAAAATAAAAAATACATTTTGACAATATTAGATGATTTTTCACATTTTGCTATTGTTTATGTTCTTGAGAATAAATCGGAAGTAATTAAATATTTTAAAGAATACATAGAAATGGTCAATATAAAATTCAAACAACAAGTTCTCAGACTTAGGTGTGATGATGGGACGGAGTATAAAAGTAAAGAATTCCAGGATTTTTGAAAAAGTGAGGGGATCAAAGTAGAGTACACGATAAGGTACACACCAGAACAAAACGGAAAATCAGAGCGGCTTAATCGTACATTAGTAGAAAAAGGTGGAACAATGTTAGCAGAATTCAATTTAGAAAAGGGTTTGTGGGGCGAAGCAATCTATTCTGCCACCTATGTGACAAATAGGCTACCGAGTGTGAGAAATAAAATACCAGCTGAAATTTGGTATGGAAGCACTCCCAACTACTCAAAGTTTTTGGGTGCAATGCTTATTCACATATTCCTAAAGAAGTTAGAAATGGGAAATTCGAAAGCAAAACACAAAAATGTAGAATGGTAGGGTATTGCGACAACGGATATAGGTTGTGGGACGAAGAAAAAAAAATTATATTGAGAGCTAGGGATGTTATTTTTGATGAAAGTGAGGTTAAAGAACATATACAAGTAGAATCTGAGAGTAAAAATAAAGATATCCTAGTCCATCAAAATTATGAAAATGGGAATTGTGAAAAACAAATCTTTGAACCAAAACCAACCTATGAGCAAGAACAAATACCAGAAAGCGAAGTAACTGTCGAAACAGAACAAATCCCAGAGATTTCCAAACGTACTAGAAAACCGCCAGAATGGCATAAAGATTATAATTTATCCACAAACTTAGTTTCTGAAACAGAACACACAGCTTTCCAAATTTTCATGGAAGAAATTCCTATTACTAGATCAGAAGCTAGAGTAGGGAAAAATAGTAAAGAATGGGAAAATGATATAGAAGATGAATTAAAATTACACAAAGAACATAATACTTGGACACGCGTTGAAAAACCAAAAAACAAAAAAATAATAGATAGTAAGTGGGTTTTCAAAATTAAGAAAAATGTAAACACACAAAAATTTAAGACTAGGCTTGTGGCCAAGGGGTATCAAACGACGAACTATACAGAAACATACTCACCAGTAGGTAAACTTACCACATTAAGAACCCTTTCAGCTGTAGCAAACCATGAAAACTGGGAAATATATCATATGGATGTTGAAACCGCCTTTTTACATGGTACACTGAAAAAGGAGATATTCATGAATCTGCCAGAAGATTTAAAAGAAAAAGATCATGTTTGTAAGTTAAACAAATCAATCTATGGCCTCAAACAGTCACCCAAATGCTGGAATGATGAATTCAATAGCTTTATGATACATTTAGGTTTCAAATGTTCTAAATACGATACTTGCCTGTATGTCAAAATCACACAGACAGAAATACTGTTTTGTTTTCTCTTTGTAGACGACCTACTTTTGGTGGGCAATGATCTGCTTGAAATAGAAAAATTTAAGAAGGAATTAAAAATCAAATTCGACATGGTAGATATGGGAAATGTAAATCTTTTCTTAGGTCTTAACATAGAGAGAAATAGAGAATTGGGAATCATTAAAATTAACCAGAAACCATACATCAAGGAAATTCTATCCAGATTTGGAATGTCGGATTGTAAAGGACGCCAATTGAAAAAAATCTAAAACTAAACAAATCGGTGAATCAACAAGATTTATGTAAATATCCATATCGCGAACTAATAGGGTGTTTAATGTATTTAATGATAGGTTCGAAACCAGATATAAGTTTTGCAATAAATTATTTTAGTCGATACCAAGATAGTGCTACAAATGAACACTGGATACATATAAAAAGAGTACTACGCTATCTAAAGGATACAGAAAACTTAGATTTGGTTCATTCAAATACAGATAACCAAATGATTGCTTATGGATATGTAGATTCCGATTGGGGAGGAGATATAGAGGATCGTAGATCGGTAACTGGTTTTTGCCTGATGGTGTACGATAACTTAGTTCCATGGGGAACAAGAAAACAAACCAGTGTTTCATTATCATCTACCGAGTCAGAGTACAAGGCATTATGTGAATCATTATCATTAAAAGGTATTTTGAATGATATGAATATAACAATACAACATTTATGCCTATTTGAAGACAATCAATCATGTATTCATTTAGCTCAAAATAGAGAAAATAATAAAAGAACGAAACACATTGAAATAAAATATCACTTTACGCGAGAAAAAATTGAAAATGGTGATATTATCCTGAAATACGTTCCAACATCTGAACAAAAGCTTTGGACTTTAAATTGTTCAAATATTTTAGAGATAAGTTGGGGTTAAAATAAAGAAAATGCTTTGTAAAATGTCATATATATATTTTTAATTAACAAATTGTATAGTGGGTACATGTAGTAATAATTGTGTAACTATTGTACACTAATTAAAGTAAAGCAAAAATTGCAATGTTGAGTAGGGGTGTTGAAGTATAAAGTTGGCAACATTGCATTATTTCTATATATTCATGTTCTGTGCCTAAAAAAAAAAGATGATATATATATATATATATATATATGTTAGATGTCAAGAAGAAAAAGGCATACAAAAAGAAAACCAAGCATTGTGAAAGTGAAGTTAAATAAAACTATTACAAAGAAAACGACTACTCATTCAAAACAGAAGAAACTAAGTTTCAACAATTCTAGATATTTTTACAAATTTTTGTAATGGACAAGGTCTTTACCATGTACCGCAATCCCAGGCAATTCCAAAAACTAGAGATACATTTTTTTTATTGCAGATTGAATGTTCAGATACCACCGAAGTATTAACAGAATAAGTTTTGATTGGTTCAAATTCAAAACCAATCTATGTATTTGATGAGATGGCCAAAACAAACATGGCCAAGGTTAATCGTCTGCTTCTCTACTATTTTATGTTCAGTTCCATATAACCAATTTGGGATGGCCTCAAGAGAAATGTAGAAAAACGGAATGTCAAAGTAACGCTATCCAAAAGAGTGATTGATACAATCAGAAAGGTAGCAGCAAAAATCACTCCAAATATATGGTTCCAATATGTACGATATGTTTTTAGATGAGAAAACATACAGACATAAAATTACCGTACATTACCTCATCAATAATGTTGACGACACATCCAGTGATACAGAAGATGATGAGTTATGCATGGAACTTGTTTCATTTGCAAGATTATCGGCTTGAAATGTCGTTTTCCCTGTTTAAAAAAATGAGGTGCAACCCGGTTTTTACCGGAAGTAATTCACTCCCATTCGTATTGCAAAAAATATATGAAACTTATATTTATTCATACATTTGTTAAGCGGTTATTGTAAATTCATAGTCACGATTGAAATGGCGGTGTCAAGGAATCATCAAAGATGGAAGTATTATTTTTGATACTGGTAGAAATGAATAATCTACATTCATTTCCCGTTTTAATTTTCATATAGTGTTTTTTCTCATAACACATATAAAATTGTTTTCATATTATATTCATTTTAGGATGTTATGGTATATCAAAATAATCTTATTAGTTTTTTATCACTTTGGGACAAGCTAACACATATTTACTATTCATTCAAAATAGAGAATATTTGTATTGAAACCAATAGGGTCCTTCAACGACTCTGAGCAGAATGAACAGCTGACTTATTTGTTAACCTTTGAAGATTGCCAAAATTTCATAACTGCAAAATATTGTTGATCTTTACCATACACATCATCCCACCGTGCAACAGTTCATTCACTCTCGCTAGGCCAGTAGAGATAAACATAATTTTCCCAAAATTCGATAATAATTACAAAAAATTTTAAACTACAGTAGAGTGAAGAGTACGTTCAAATGATATTTAGTCTGATTTTGCAACCCTTGTTTCTGAACGGAAGATGTCGAAAATCAGGATTGAATAAATTTTCACATTATAACCGCGGAAAAATTTACAAAAGTTCTGCAAACTTTCGAAGTTTAGAAAAATAGCAATTTTCATCCTCTGATAAATTTGCAACCATTCAAACGAAACAAAAATGATTGTTTTATCGAAAAACAATTGATGTTAATCCAAATTTTTTGATGAAAATTCCAAAGGTTCTGCAATCTCGAAAAAATAACTAAAATGACGTTTTGAGAAGAGTTTCAATTTGCAACCTCTTGCGTCAAACGGAAAATATATTTTTTCATGAAATTGATTTTTTTATTACAATAAGTAGCGGAATTATTACAAGAGTTTCAAATAATGGTTGCAACTGTGGATGTACTGACGTACAATGATTTCATTAATTTGCCACCTCGTCTGCAACACGGAAATGACGGTAAAATCAAAATAAAAATATTTTCGTATTTGTACTGAACCAAAAAAAAGAAGAAGTTCTGCAAATTGGGCAAACAACTCAGTTTACCAACTGGTGTCAGTATAATAATTTGCAAACTATGTTACAATGCAGAAAAATAGGAATTGAAAAAATATTTATTTTTGCAACACCTCTGTTCCCTGAATAATAAAGATTTTTATATACCTAATGAATGACTTTCATTGTGTTACCAAGTTGACTATCGACCAAGAAGCTCGTCAACGGTAGGTGAAAAAGATCAATGTTGAAAGCTGACGTTTTCAATACGAATTCATAATATCATATCACAATTAGGAATTTGAATTGAAAAATCCTGTTAGTACATTTGATGGAGGATCGAGAATCTCTCAATACGTTTTCATAATTTTCTTGATTCATTAAAAATATTGACATTTAAGAAAAACTCTGACGTCATACATTGGTACGATTAACCTTTCCTTTTTCTCATATTCATTTAAAAAAAAAATATAAATCAAGAAAATTATTCTTACGTATCGTTTAAAATGCAGTCTTTCATTCGCAAACTATGTTACAATGCGGAAAAATAGGAACTGAAAAAATATTTGTTTCCTGATGAATAAATATCTGTTTCCTGAATAATAAAGATTTTCATATACCCAATAAATGACTTCCATTGTATTACCAAGTTAACTATCGACCAAGAAGAAGCTCGTCAACGGTAGGTGAAAAAATTCAATGTTGAAAGCTGACGTTTTCAATACGAATTCATAATATCATATTACAATTAGGAATTTGCATTGAAAAATCCTGTTAGTACGTTCGATGGAGGATCGAGGATCTCCCAACACGTTTTCATAATTCTCTTGATTCATTAAAAAATGAAAGGAATATTGACATACTCTGACGTCATACATAAGTACGATCAACCTTTCCTTTTTCTCCTATTCATTTTCAAATTAATTATAAATCAAGAAAATGATTCTTACGTGTCGTTCACAATTCAGTCCTCCATTCGTATTCATGCGAAACCACAATTGGAGTAAAAAAGTCGAGTGGAATTGTGAATTATAATTTTATTTAATTCAAGAAATACATACCTGTAGAAATTGCGTTTTTTTTCAGCAACGTTTCTGTTTGGTGATGAAAAGTATGTACTTTCGAAATTTATAGTCGATAATGTTTTGATATCCTTACTTCCATAGAACAACGATTATTATTCATTTTAAAATCTCTTCTATTGCCATAAAGTCATGTTGTGACAAATGAAAAATTCAAATGAAGAATAACTTCATGTCGGTTCTAATGCAGTTGGAAATTAATGTCTTTCAATAGTCTTTTAGCAGAATATGCACTAAAATGGTTTAGCGGTAGAAATAAAATTTTGTACTCTTTCGATTGTTGCAATAGAAAATATTAAGATTAAATTTATTTTGCTGAAAATTCGAAGAAAGTGATTGCTTCTAAGATTCATGATTAGTTTCAAATTTTAGTATGTAACCGTACCATTCTTCGGATGCAATTTCAATGAAAGAGTACAAAATATAACAGACATACGCGATGGATAATCAGTAAGTATTTAACTGGACCACTGTAGACATATGTCGATCTAATATATGTTTACAATTCATGGCCAAATTATAAAAAAACAAATCAATTATAAAAAAAAAATTCGTTGAACATTGACGGTTGCGAATCTCTTGCGTCACGTAAAACATTGGTCGTAATTATAACTGCAATTTTCAGAACTTTTGCAATTATTTCAGCAGTTGTAAAAATGCAAAAAAATTATATTAGTGAATAAATAGGATCTGTTTTTCATATGAGGTTACATGTCCACTGATACCGATATTATCTTTATTAGCGACCACAATAAAAAATGTTTGTAATTATTTCAATGCTTGTGTCTTTTGAAAATGGCAGCGTCGAGAAAAGAAGTTTAATGAATAAATTATGCGTTTTTCAGAAATGGTTGCAAATGTACGTGAATGTGTTAAACGTTTTTTCTGTTCATTATCCAATTTGCAGAACTTTTGTAATTTTTTTAAACAAATTACAATGAAAAACTTGAAAAAATTACAAAAAACAAGATTTTGTAACTTTTTCAAGGTTGCAAACTTCATGTATATTGTAAAACATCATTATTTTCGGTATTTCTAGTTCAAAGAACTTCTGCAATTTTCAGTGCATAAATAAAGAATGAAAACGTTTTTTGCAATCAAAACAAAATTTCGTTCATCGCATACTTCTGCAAAATTTTATAGTTTGTTTTCATTAATACACTAACATACCATTGAAGTTTGAAAGCTTTCAGAATTAATGAGAATTGATTGTCTATATCTTCTGGCCTACAGTGTGATTTTACTATATCTCAGTAAGTAAAGCCAGTAGCAGAGCGACGTGATGGAACAGTAAAAATTCCCCACGACATAATAGCCTCTAATGTTCCACATCAATCCCGAAAAGCCATAAAAACGCAAATTACACTTTTCGCCTCCATTCAAAAAGTAATTCGGGTATGTTGTAACGTTTATGATAGCGTCCTCACACCTGGTAAACTAGCGAAAATGGAAAACGCCATTTTCATGAAAACGTCCTGAAGGTTGTCGTTTCCCTTTTCCAATTACAGCAGTTCAAAGTTTGAGAACGGAATCGGGACTGGATCGTGAATAAAGCATCTCGTTTATTTTTAATGATGCCTATTTTCGGAAGGAAGTAAATGAATTTGATCTTCCAGACGAGCCGTGAGAATTCCTTCCACTACATGAAATGTGTCACTCTGATCATTATTTCAGAAATGTCCTAGATAATATGACTTTGGAGCAGAAATTGAGACTGACTCGTGGGGTAGAGGAATATAATATCCGAATGTTTTTCAGTCTGCATCTAACTTTCTGATGTAATTCACTGAATATGACAGCGAATTATTCCTCTATAATCTTTCAGTCCTGAAATGTTCGTGAAAAATTAGCCCATCCTATTATAAACTATGAAAATGAATGGAAATATTAAATTTTCAGTATTTAGAATGGCAACTAATAATATATAAGTGGAGAAGTATTCGTCCTCTTCTATATGACAAGAGGGCACCAAATCACTCCTTTAGTTTACCATGATTATTTTCATCATTATTGTATTATATATTATTATTTGCTATTCTGAATACTAAAAATATAAAATTTCCAACCGTAAAAAAGAAATGAGTATAAATTACTTGACCGGCCCCGCCTGTAGTCAAGTAACGTAATCGTGCGAAAAAAAAGAGATATCGACGGAAATATCCGTTTTGAGGTCCCCGAGCGAATAAGACCATTTCTGTCTGTCTGTCTGTCTGTCTGTCTGTCTGTCTGTCTGTCTGTCTGTCTGTCTGTCTGTCTGTCTGTCTGTCTGTCTGTCTGTCTGTCTGTCTGTCTGTCTGTCTGTCTGTCTGTCTGTCTGTCTGTCTGTCTGTCTGTCTGTCTGTCTGTCTGTCTGTCTGTCTGTCTGTCTGTCTCGTCTGTCTGTTGTCTGTCTGTCTGTCTGTCTGTCTGTCTGTCTGTCTGTCTGTCTGTCTGTCTGTCTGTCTGTCTGTCTGTCTGTCGTCTCGTCTGTCTGTCTGTCTGTCTGTCTGTCTTCGTCTGTCTCGTCTGTCTGTCTGCTCTGTCTCGTCTGTCTGTCTGTCTGTCTGTCTGTCTGTCTGTCTGTCTGTCTGTCTGTCTGTCTGTCTGTCTGTCTGTCTGTCTGTCTCGTCTGTCGTCTGTCTGTCTGTCTGTCTGTCTGTCTGTCTGTCTGTCTGTCTGTCTGTCTGTCTGTCTCGTCTGTCTGTCTTCGTCTGTCTGTCTGTCGTCTGTCTGTCTCGTCGTCTGTCTCGTCTGTCTGTCTGTCTGTCTGTCTGTCTGTCGTCTGTCTTCGTCTGTCGTCTGTCTGTCTGTCGTCTGTCTGTCTGCGTCTGTCTGTCTGTCTGCTGTCTGTCGTCTGTCTGTCTGCTGTCTGTCTGCTCGTCTTCGTCTGTCTGTCTGTCTGTCTGTCTGTCTGTCTGTCTGTCTCGTCTGTCTGTCTGTCGTTCTGTCTGTCTGTCTGTCGTCTGTCTGTCTGTCTGTTCGTCTGTCTGCTGTCTGTCTGTCGTCGTCTCGTCTGTCCTGTCGTCGTCTGTCGTCTGTCTGTCGTCTGTCGTCGTCCGTCGTCTGTCTGTCTGTCGTCTGCTCTGTCGTCTGTCGTCCGTCCGTCGTCGTCCGTCCGTCCGTCGTCGTCGTCCGTCTCGTCCGTCGTCGTCTCGTCCGTCGTCTGTCCGTCCGTCCGTCCGTCTGTCTGTTGTGTGTGTGTGTGTGTGTGTGTGTGTGTGTGTGTGTGTGTGTGTCTGTCTGTCGGTAATCTTCCACGATAACTGCCGACCTGTTTGACCAATCGAGCTGAAATTCGGTATGAAGATTCAGTTTCTGCCCCGGATACGACCATTAGTTTCCGGCTGTTATCTCTTGTGATTGTTGACATTTAATGAAATTCTTGTTTACCTGGTGAATTTTCTGTTAACTTTATCATTAAGATACACGAATGAACAATAATCCGTCAAACTGAACTTATTTTCGCAATTTTTCAATTTCTTATGCCTCTCATTAATTAAGTAATTTTTACAATTTGTAAATTAACATAAAAATCTTTGTAATTTTGAAATATTAACTAATGAAAAACCTTTTTGAAGACAATATTTCATTCAAGCCGTGTATTCAAACGTATAAAATAAGATTAAGTCATCGCTGACAATGATTTATATATTTCTTGTTGGATTATTTGGTTTCAAAAAGCTTGACGCGCAAAGTGATCATGAAAGAAGGTACCAATTAATTTGATTGGGCAGTGATTGGTCGGTAAGTAAGAACAAAGTATTTATTTTTACAAAGTATTCATGATAGTAGGTACCAATTAATTCCATTGAAAAATGATTGGTTGGTGAGTAACAACTTGTCGAAGTATTAATTTTATTACAATTCGCGTGACAAGATTTTTTAAACCAAATAATTCAACAAAAAATAATTAAATCATCTCAATCGTTGTTTTGCGAAAATTTCTCCGACCACGAAAACCCTCATATACCAATTTTGTATCGAATCTGACCATAATCACAAAACTCATCTTCCGTCTTGGGGCCGCCATCTTGAATCAATGAATTTTGACGAAAAATGTATAATCTCCGTCCCCGAAAACCCCCGCACACCAATTTTGAATTGAATTGGACTATAATCACAAAACTCGTCCTCCATCTTGGAGCCGTCATTTTGAAATTCATAATCTTCGACCTCGAAAACCCTCACATACCAATTTTCAATCGAATCGGCCCATTATCACAAAACTTGTCCGCCATCTTGAATTTATGAATTTGAGAATAAATTCATAATCTCCGACTCCAAGAACCCCTAGATAACAATTTTGAATCGAATCGGACTAAAACCACAAAAGTCGTCCGCCATCTTGACTTCATGAATTTATAATTTCCGACTCTGAAAACCCCCACATACCAATTTTGAATCGAATCGGACTATAATCACAAAACTCGTCCGTCAGCTTGGAGCCGCCATTTTGTTTTTTTCTCTAACAAAAATTCCATAATGCATTGTCACCAAAGTCTGCCAAATTTCAAATTAATCGGAAGACTAGAAGTCGGACAAAATTCACTTGCAAGATTTGTGAAACTAAATAAAAGCTTGTAAAGAACCTGAGATTCTTCATATCCTGGAAATCATTATTCAAAGCAAATTTTGATTTTTCACTTTTTTAGTCACGATGTAAGGGATTCGAAAATTATAAAACCGAATGGAGTTATAATTTTTTTATATTTCTATTGTTTAATTTCATAATGGTGTTTTCACTCCAATTGTTTAAAAAATCATTATAAACAACCTATTGTTCATGAGATTATAAAAAATTTCTTTTGGAGAATTTGACCATTTAGAAAAATTATGATTTTTAGGAAAAAATCGTTTGGCAATATTTTTTTCAACAATTTTTTTGCTGCTAAAAATTAATTTTAGGAAAAATTTTTTCATTATTTCTAGTACTCCTTAAAATTCTGAAAAAACTAATTTTGTTTATTTTTCATTTTTTATTTTCGACGAATAATCTGTTATAAACAAATGAATATCCATAATATTTTTTTGATACTAACTTTTTGGGGAGTTTTATTTTTTTTATAATTTCAAATATTCTCATGTTTTAAGCCTAGTATTTTTTTGTTATTCATCATTGCAATGCAATAACTATCAGCATATAACCAGAACACTTCAATTTTTGTTTTTTAGTCCATTAAATAATGAATAGATTGAGCTTTGAAAAAATTGCAAGCTTGAAAACACGAAAATTTGCAGCACGAGCCGGAGGCAAGTGCTACAATTCATACGAGTGCAAAATGGCCATTTTGTTGCGAGTTGAATACTATACTTTTTCTATGACAACATATCGTTCACGTTTAATACATGCATACATTGCAAAAACTTTTAAAGAAATAAACTGATGATATTTCATTACTCCGAAGTCGCCGCTAATGGGCTTTCTATCAGAATTAAAATATAAATTGAAGAAATATGTAAATATTTCCTTTATTGCTATTTCTAATAGGTACACAGAAATAGAAGCATATAAATGTATGTATGTATCTAATTGAAGTTGAATGTGCAATTATTGAATATCATATTTGGAGAACTTGATTGCTGAATACTTAATTCTTTTCGAAATTGATAATTTGTCGACGTTGAAGTAGACGGCTTCTCGCGATTTTCCATTTCTAAATTCGTTGGTATGCCTGATGGTATGTTCTTTATTGCATTTGCAATTTTATTTGCTATGTCAAGCTTACTTTTCTTCGATTCATCAATATATCCCTCAGTAGATTTCCAGCCACCGTGGCGTTTTAACGTGGTTATGTCACCTCCAGCATCAACAAGAATTGTTGCGGAGGATCGGCGAAAGCAGTGCCCAGTATATAATTCGTAATTTGGCAATTTTAAATACTTGGCAATGTCTTTTCCCATAGCTCCAAACTCATTCAGACCTATTCTCTGAAAGTACACTTTCCTTTTTGATAATTAATGAAAAACCATAGACCATTAGCATTTTGAGGGCGAAGATTTGCGTATTTTTTATAAATTTCGTAGAATTTGCCAGTTACTGAACCAAGATCATTGAAATGAGTAATTTTCATTTGATGTAATTCATGTTTTCTACATGCACCCATTACTCCCATAACTAATGCAACCTACAATGTAAATTAGTTTACTCAAACATATTTTTCATCAAATGGAAATATGAAACTTACTTTTGTTGCCAAATATATTTCATCTGGAGCCTGTTCAATGAAATTATCTCGATGTCATTTGTTGTAAAGATCTTTGACTTTTTGGGTTTGTAGCCGTTAGACTGCCGCTTGAGGAATGCTTTCAGTTTCAAATATTTGGCAATATCTATATCATTATAGATACTAGAGCACTAGAAATAGTGTTTGAAAAAAGTTGTTCCTTAATATTAATTTTTTGCAAAAAAAATTAATTAAAGAATTCCTATTTGAAAAATAGAATTTTCAAATGCTAGTATTTAGTTTCACTTGTAAGTTCCTTCGTTACGGTCAATTCTTTCAAGTGAATTTTGACCGACTTCTAGTCGTCCGATCAACTTGAAATTTGGCAGATGTTCATAATTCCGTTGACAATGCATTATGGACTTTTTGTTACAGATAAAAACAAAATTGCGGCACCAAGATGGTGGAGAAGATTTCTAAAAAACTTACATAAGAGCCACAAGTTAATTTATATACTCCAGATTCATCGGATTTATCAGTTCACAGTACATCAACGCATCCATACCAACATAAATTAGCCGCATATAAAGTATGATACAAAGATTAACCAATATTCCGCAAATTGCGATTAATAATAGTTATAGTCCAAACCTTATGGATAATATTATTTCAAGAAAACTTCATAAGAAAGCTATAAGCTATAATAAAAGTGTTTCCTACTCAAAACGAAAAACATAATTTCAAAGTTATCACATATTCAGGCCATCCTACCGAAAAAATTTCAACTTCTTTGCGTAAAAATATCATCAATATCGCATATACAGGGAGTTAGTGCATAAGTGCGACAAACTGCAGGGGGTGATTCTGCATGAAAAAATGATGACAGTTTGCTATATAACTTTTGTCCGCAAATGCTTCATTTTCCGAAATTCGGGGTGTTGAAGTTTTTCTTTAAAACTGACTATTTATTTATTGCTCTGAAACCGGTCGAAATATGCAGATGAAATTCGGTGAGTTTCAAGAGGTAGTTATTGCGCATTTTTTGACATGCAATTGAGAATTTTATGTTCATCATTGGCGCGCATACGGGTAATAATCTCAATTTTTTTTAAAGAAAAAATGGCACGCCACTGAGATATTTTAAATTAAAGATCAATTTTGAATAAGTCTTTCAATTTGTGATAAATACTCCCTCTTTTTTTCGTATGGGGCGCCGTTTCTATGCACAAAAATAAAACATCTCAACGCGTATTTTTCATTTCTTTTATACATTATCAAGAACTATCTAATACAATAACTTTGAACCAGAACAATAACAGAAAATAACACAAATAAATAAATAAGCGCAAAGCTACAGAATATGTTCCAAATGACCTCCCTCAGACGTGATACAAGATTCAATTCGTCGCCTCATTGATTGTCGTATTCGCGCAAATATTCCTGGTGTATTTCTTATTGTCTCACAGCCGGCTATAATTCGATTCCTCAGGTCTTCAACAAACTAATGACTTAAGAAAACCCTCAAATGCAAAAATAAAGAGGATTTAAATCCGGAGATCGAGCATGCTAATGTTCCGTACCTCCCCTACCTATCCAACGATTTGGATATACTGTATCTGAGTGGCTACGTACGATAATGCTATAATGTACTGGTGCACTCATGCATGAACCAGAAGTGTTGTCTCAGCTGTACAGGAATTTCTTCAAGAGGAACAGGTAACTTTTCCTGTAGGAAATTAAGGTAATAGTCGCCTGTTAGCCATTGTGGGAGGAAATATGGACCGATTAAAAGATCATCAAGTACCCCAAGCCATACATTTACTGAAAACTGATGCTGAAAATGAGCTTCAAAGATTCCATGTGGATTTTTCTCAGCCCAGAGGTGATTGTTTTGGAAATTTCGTATACACTGTCGTCCAGAATTAGCCTCGTCAGTGAGCAAAACGCCATTTAAAAAATTAGAAATTTGAGTGATTTGATGAAGAATTCAATGGCAAAAAACTAGGGGCGAAAAAAAGCCTCTAGGTAGTAGAGCTTGCACGCGTGGAATATGAAACGGATACAATTGCTGTTCTTTGAGAATTTCAAATACAGTGAAGTTGCTTACATTCAGTATGGTGGTAATTTTTCGAGTACTTGTTTCAGGTGACTCCGCAATTAACTCGAGAACTGCTTCTTCTAGTTGCACAGATCGTACTTCTCGAGGGCGCCCGCAGTCAGCCGTTTGTTTCTTAAATGTACCATTTTCGCGCAAACGTTGGTGAAGACGAGCAAATATTGTGTGATGGGGTACCCTACGTCCTGGATACAACTCAGCATACAATCGTCGAGCTTGCCGACCATTTCCATTACTTCGACCATAGACAAAATGCATGTCTGACAATTCCGCATTTGTATAATTTTCCATTCTTTTCGATAAAAGAAAAATTAATTACTTATTACTATTAATGTTCAGAAAAATCGAATTAAGCGGTTTTCTTCACATAAAGGATTCAATATAAAATTGAACCAGAAAATGGTAGATCGAGTGATCGAACCAGAAAATGGTAGATAATTCGATTTTTCTATTCATTCCACTTCACATTGCACTTATCTTTCACTATTAATGTTATACCAAACTAAAAGCTTAATAATGACATTTTGTTGAAATATTCGTATTTAACAGAATGTTGACAGTAGCCTACTAGCATCGCTACTAGATAATGTATTAAAGTAATGACAAATAGGCAAGAGAGATTTTTTGTCACAAATTGAACGAGGTATTCAAAATGATTTTTAATTTGAAATATCTCAGTGGCGTAGCATTCTTTTCTTTTGAGAAATTGAGATCATTACCCGTGTGCGCGCCACGAATTAACATAAAAATTTTAATTGCATGTCAAAAAATGCGCAATAACTACTTCTCAAAACTCAAATTTCATTTGCATATCTCTACCGGTTTCAGAGCAATAAGTAAATAATCGGTTTTCAAGAAAAACTTCTACACCCCGTATCTCGGAAAACGAAGCATTTGCGGACAAACTGTCATTATTTTTCCATGCAGAATCACATCCTGAAGTTTGTCGCACTTATTCACTAACACCCTGTAAAACAGATGATAATTCGAGTGAATTCATTAAAAACAATAAAAATGAAACTGATAAATCCGATAAATCTGGAGTTTATAAATTAACATAGGCCAAACAGTCAGAAGATTCAAAAAAGGATTATCAGAATATAGAAACTGTTTTGTCAATGGAAAAACAAATTCAACTTTTGCTACTCACCTCTTGACTGAAAAACATTGTTTGTTAACGATTTCGAAATATTACATACAGAAAAGACATGTTACAAACTCGACCTTCTAGAAAGTTTAGAAATTAATAAATGCAAAAAGTCGCAAAATTTGCTTGATGACCAGATCAACTTGGACAATTCTCCTTTGTTGAATATGTTTTAATAAATATTAAACTGGTAATGGGTATAATCTCCGTTCTAATTGGTCTCATTCCTAATAAATACCTAATGGATAATCCTAAATATCCTCAATATTCTTAATTAGATTAATATACCTGCTACTACCTGCCTTGACTATTCAACATGATACATCGTGATTGTTCAGTTAGTATTAACTCCATTCGAAAAAACTATCGTATAGCGAAACACCTGTCGTGGTTCTGTAAACCCAGTTTAGTGAAAATCGAAGTGAGTATCTTTTTTTCACTTCAATATGGCTGCATCGATTGAAAGAAAATATCTCTATAGACTACTAGAGATATAGAGGACGCAGGTTCGATTCCTGCTCGAATTTAAAAGGTTTTCTGAAATGCCACAATATTCCTTCGATCATATTTTTTACAGACGCGATTCTCATTTCGTATTTATACCGGGTGATTCTCCAAGGTGGCTCACCCTATAACTTTTTTATTATTGAAGATAGAAAAACAAAATTTGGGGGTTGTGTATTATAGTTCAATTCACATATTCTGACATAATTACTTGCTTTGCCGTACTTTCGGTTTGACCGGAAATTTCCCCAATTTTCGATTATTGAATGGGACACCCTATATATTTTTACTTATTTCGATCGAGAATGACATTCTGAATCCAACAACATCTCACCCGTCAATATTTGACGAATAAAGTCATTTTTATTCCAATTTTTATTTTTCGATCTAGTATGCCATGAATCGTGTAAATCGCTTCATTCTTGATCAAGTAACATGGGGAAAACACGACTTTGAGGCTTATGACTTCACAGTCGTTTCAATAATCATTTAAAAGTCGCAAATTAGTCCATTAAGGTTCTGAATTTTCAAAATGATCTCCTTTATCCGGCAAAGTTCAAATTTTTCAATTATTGCGCGCACCACTTGATTAGCTAGAGAGATAATTCGATTTTTTCTATTCATTCCACTTCACATGGCACTTATCTCTCACTATATGCTAGACGAGCTTGCCACTCCTACTGAGAAGGAATCTTTTATTTAGAAACCTATCGAGGTGGGAGATTTTCGGAGTGTTTCTTTCTGTCACTAGGTACCGCCAGTTAAAGTTTATCTTTTCCGGCGTACCTATAGGTGTTACAAGATCGATGATGGTTTGTTTACGTTGTGTCTCACTTCAGCCAGAGTTCTTTGTACCTTTGGCTGGTTGACTACTCCGTACTGATGAGGGACAAGAAGCCTGAAACCGGTATGCGGATTGTTAGGTGAACACGACATAAATTAAACATAATCGAGCTTATCAGAAAGAAACATTTGCATTCAATGTCCATTGATATTATATGGAAGTATGCATGGATTTTCAGGTGAATATCATTCAACGTTCTGCGTGGTATTTGCCAGGAAAGTAGTTGTTTTTCACCTGAGATCTACCTTTCTCTGGTTCAATTTTATATTGAATCCTTTATGTGAAGAAAACCGTTTAAATTCGATTTTTCTACTTGATTAGCTGTTCCGCAGTGATGTTCTGGAATGCCACCCTTATTTTATACTCCAGTTCTCCATAGTTGATGCTGTGTTATACACCCGATTTTTAATTGTTCCCCAGAGAAAAAAATCTAGCGGAGTGAGATCTGATGATCTAGAATATGAAAAAGCAATAATACATTATGAAGAAATATGACTTCTTAAGAATGTACTTCGCAGGCCACTGAATAGGTCCATAAGCGCCAATCCACTTTTCTGGGAAGGTGTCATTCAGATGTTCTCTTAGGACTTGAGAATTGTGAGCTGGCGCTCCACCTTGTTGAAAATGGATATCAACTTGGTTAGCCAGTGGCAAATCTCCAATGAAATCATTAGTTTGATTTCGAAGGAACTGTAGATATCTTTCCGCAGAAGTTGTCCGTCGAAAATTATTGGCCCCAAAAGTTTTAATCCGATAATACCCACCCAGCAATTAAAACCAAATCGCTCTTGAAAATTTCCTTCTTGCATCTTATGTAAATTTGTTTGAGATCAGTACCTTTTATTGTTCCGATTGAACAGACCCAAGTTGGTGAATCGAGTTTCATCTGAATAAATAATTTTAAATGGAAAACGTTCATCTTCTCTGTATTTAGTCAAAAACCAGTTGCAATAAGTTGATCTTCGATTGTGGGTTATGGTAAATATGTTGGTACTTGAATGATCGATAATTATATTTGTGAAGTATTCTCCAAACGGACGAATAACTTATATCACACTCGGAAACAATTTGGCGAATTGACGCCGTAGGTACTATTCACTTCAACATAGGCCAACATGTCTACTTCTTTTTCTTCACTGACGATGAAGTTCTGGTTTATTTCGCATTTCCGTTTCCAGTTTTGGCAACATGTCAATTTTCTCGTTTCTAGTAGGTATAATTTTCCATATCAAATTATAAACTACGCAACAAATAATTTTTTTGAAGTGGCAACATATTCATTAGCCTACATGTTCAGGTAGTCATACCAACAGCTTCAATTGTTTGTCACGTATAACTAGAATAATAGGACTCAGTGCATAAGTATACCGAAAACGTATTATTTGTTATTAGGTATGATCGCTTCTTGCAATTATTCAGAAAAACAGTGAAAATAAAGTGTAAGTGTGGTATCAAATTATTCGTAAGAAAATGATTTTTCACAAAAAGCCGAAGAAGCACCCCCTTCCCATTTAAAAAAATCAAGTTAACTGAAAAAATTCATATTTGCGCCTTTTAAATAATTCTTAAAACGACGGTGAAGTCATACGCCTCAAAGTCGTATTTTTCCCATGTTACTTGATCAAGAATGAAGCGAATTACACGATCCATGGCATTCTAGATCGAAAAATAAAAATTGGAATAAAAATGTCTTTATTTTTCAATAATTGACAAATGGATTCAGAATGTCATTCTCGATTGCAATAAGTAAAATTATATAGGATGTCCCATTTAAAAATCGAAAGTTGGGGTCAATTCCAGTCAAACCGGAAGTACGGCAAAGCAAGTAAATATGTCAAAATATGTAAATTGAACTATAATACACAACCTCCAAATTTCGTTTTTCTAGCTTCAATAATAAAAAAGTTATAGGGATGAGCCACCTTAGAGAATCACCCGGTATATTTTTGAAACGCAGATGTGAACCTCATCCGTCTTCGATAGCTCAGTTGGTGGAGCATAGGACCAGAGATCTAGAGGTCGCGGGTTCCCGCGCAAAGATGTTTTTCCCTGGAATTTAAAAATGCGTCCGAAATACCACAATTTTTCATTACTTATAAAATTTCATATTTCCGGACTTATATGAAAAACAATTTTATTTTTGAACTATTACGGTGAGTTGAATATGTTTTGTATTTGTGTGCGAGATCACGGTTCGAATTGATTTTATTGGAATCCTGATTCATTGAAAGCACTCACTCCGCACAACCAATACGAAAATAACTATTCCAAATGCCTCTCACACATCTTTTACTATTTTATTAGACTATCTTCTGTGGAATCCGTCCGCTACTGATTTCTGCATGAATGAAGAATTTAACAGACCGGGAATATTGCTTGATCTGGTATATATTAACGCGGAACAGAGTTCAATGTACACAGACTAGCTTGCGGTTTTGCTCTCTTGATAGATATTTTGCCGATAAATCATAAATAGATAACGTGCACCGACGTTGGTACTATTTCGTGTACCGCTAGAATCAAGTTGCATCATCATTATTGCATCAAATAATGATCTCTCTGTTTCCCGGGCAAAATAACTGCATTGATAACTGACTTGAAGGGAAGTAACATAGTTACACTTTCCAGTTCAGTGTATGAATTAAATATGAGATTTTAATATACAAGGCGTTTCCTATTTGGGTCTGTACAAGGAATCTTGATAACAGTAACAACAATAATACATGAATGATTATGGCGGAACAAAGTAAAAATTGATTATTGTCGAAAATGTCGAAGTAAACTACAAAAAATTTTAAAAAATGTATTTTGACCACCCTGTACTTCGGAAACCAAGCCGTTTGGGACATATGTTTATATGAACTTTTCGTCCTGAAATCTTCCAAAGAATCGCCTCCTCAATCACCTATAACAAGCGTACCTATGCTTGAAAAAACTACGTTTTTCCGAATTTCTTCTAAGGAAGTGTTTCCGAAACGGTCGGACATCATTTTTTCATTTGACAGTGACTTGGAAGTCATCTGACAGCGACTGAATTGTTTTGGTAATTGTTTTGGTAGGTTTGGTATTAACAATGGTAAATGCCTACTTGTTTTATAGCAAGTAGCGTGTATATTCGCGGATATACTAGTAGACCAATCAATAGAGATTTTTTCGTGACAAAAATACTACCAGCAAACCGACTTTGCCATCATACGGAAGACGTTCCGTAGTTATATCCTGTTATGTTTCCTACTCCCAACTGTCATAACTTAATTTGTTATAAACATTTAAAAGCAATTTTTTAAATTTTTCGTCGATTTTGACTTGTAACTTGAAAACAATGAAGCACTCTCGATTCTTTCAATGGACGAATTGTAGAGAATCAAAATGCAAAGAAAATTCGCCCGAACTCGACACAATCATATCATTAGTGAAGGGGAAAAAACAGACAAACCGAAAAAAAAGTGCGTCAATTAAAAAATTCATAACACCGCCATTTTTCAAAACTTGAAGCAGGCTCTTCACGACATGGTAGTGACTGATATGTACTTCATGTGTGGAAAACTCAGGCACTGTTGAATCGTTTGTTTTGGCAGAATTGCAATTTGATTTTTTTTAATGCACTTTATTGCAGCAGACCTGGGATAGGTGATTCGATTCCAATAGTTCTTGGAAATTTTGAGAGATGAAGTATGGTTCTATAAAACGACTATTCTAATTTTGCGTTAAAATGCTGCGAAATTGGTGGGAAATACTTGCAAACATGACCGAAAACAATGTTTGCAAGTATTTCTCATCTATTGTGCAGTAATTTAACGCAAAAGGCGAATAGATATTTTATAGTACTATACTTCTACTCTCGAAATATTTTTGAGAAATTGTACGCACCCAGGTCTGCTGCAATAAAGTGCATTGCAAAATTCAGATTGCACTTATGCCAAAACTAATGATGCGACAGCGCCTGAGTGTTTCACACATGAAGTACATATTAATCATTACTATGTCTGGGAAAGCCTGCACTACAACTTAAAAAGTGGCGAAGTTTTGAATTTTTTTAAAAAAGCTGATTTTCTCCGGTTTTTCAGGTTTTTCTGCGTTGCAAATAATCCTATCTCTATAATTCGTCCTTCGAGAGTGCTTCATTGGTTTTCAAGTAACAAGTCAAAAACGATACAAAATTGAAAAAAATGCTCTTAAATGTTTATAAAAAATTAAGCAATGACAGTTGGGAGTAGGAAACCTAACAGGATATAACTACGAGCCGTTTTTCGTAGTATGGCACAGTCGGTTTCCTGGTGGTATTTTTGTCACAGAATCAATAGAGCGAAAATCTCTATTGATTGGCATACAGCAAAATTGTGTATGTTCGCAGGTACTATCCCAAGACTACGACAAAGAGCCGACTATGATTTTCACTTATAATCTCCCTAGCAGCAGAATTATTACCGATAATTTTTTTCAAGGTCACGAATGTTTTTGTTGATAGAAAATTATTCCGAGTCGAAGACGAGGGAAATTTTCTATCAACGAAAACATGAGTGAACCGAGAAAAAAATTATCGGGAATTAATTCTGCTGCGTGGGAAATTCGGTAGAAAATTTTATAAATGGAGTTGCTTTTAATATGATGAGAAGATGAACCCTACGACCTATTCTGCGTAGATGTCAAATTTTTTATGGGTAAAAGTTAACACTTAGGTATACTACTACGACTTAATTTTAATTCAAATGTCAAGTCATTTCGAAGTGACAGGTGAGACAGACCAGGAAGTAACAATCAGTTTTTTAGTCGTACCCGTGATATTTATTGTAACAATAATATTATGTAGACAATTATTCGTTTTGGCAATGAATCAGCAAGTAACTCGTTTTTATTACTAAAATCTGAGAAACATTAAATAACAAATTTGTTATCTGAAATCCAATGTCTTTATAGTTTTAAATTCAAAAAAAACTTTAAAAAACATATTTCCGATGAGTTTAGTTTGATATGACGCACTGTATTTTCACAATAGAAGTTTATTTCACTTGTCAGTAACTAAGGTTTATTACTAAAATTTCAGGAATTTTAAAAATATTAATTCATTTTCAACCATAACATCTGAAAACATTCTACATAGTTTAAAATAAAACTTAAAAAAATATTTCCGAGGTTTAGTTAAATATGACGAACTATATTTTTACAATAGGAGTTGATTTTACTTGTTAGTAACTAAGGTTTATTACTAAAATTTCAGGAACATTAAAAACATTAATTCGTTTTCAACCATAACATCTGAAATTATATCTACATAGTTTCAACTAAAGCTTGAAAAAAATTATTTCCGAGGATTTTAGAGAAATATAACATATTTTATTTCCACAAGAGAATTTTACTTTGACGTTTAGTAACACTTTTTTGTTACTAAAATGTGAAGGTCATTAAAAAATATTATTAATTGTACAAATGAGGAGAAATTGATAATACGTTTTTATTTAGATATTATTTATATAATATAAACGAGTAAATAGTTGGCTCTAAGTAACATTTGTTAATGTTTGACATTTGGCGTTATTGTCTCGGTGATTTGGCATTAAATATCAATAATTATTGTCGAATCAATGTAAAATTTCAATGAGTAACAAACAACTTCAACACAAATATCTACAATGAACTGTAAAAGTTATAAATCATGTACTATGTGCCAGAAGATAAGTGACATAGCCCCGGTGTTCGATATGTAAAGCAAATTGGTTAGTATCAATGAAAATTATAAGTTAGCAACAAAATGTATTTTGATTTTATTCTGAGTGACTTTTGTCAATAGATATGAGGCGCTCCATTTTTGACAGAGAAAGTATCACTTATTAATTCCATTAAGTTAATAGGAAATAACAAAATTATCGCGATAATCTCCCGTTGCTATAAGCAACGTAAACAAAGAGAAGCCTTCTAATTGGTTGAAAATAAATTTATGAAATTTTCGTCATAATTCTATCAAGACTACCTTGTATTTCGAAACAAATTGATGAGACCATGTGAACATCAGTAATCCGAAAGCTTCAGCTCGAGGGAGTTATTTTTTTATTATTAATGTGCATATCGTCGAATTTAATTGTCTCGAAATACAGGTTGCTCAAGATAAATTAAAGAAAATAATAATCTCTTTTTGTCATAGTTGAGGGATATTCAGGAAGATTATTTCGTGAATACCACAAAATCATTCGGTAAGATTTGGGTCATATTTGTCACTTTCGCTAATGTGAAAATAATCCAATTATTCATATACGTTTATCAACATTTGATAGAGCATTTCTCAGTGATGCAATCTGACAGTTGTCAAACAGCTGATGAGGAGGCAAGCAAAGCTTTTTTCCTTAAGAGTACGTGTACGTGAATTTTCCCTGAAAAGCGATAACCTTAAGGAATATTCGTAACATTGTTGTGATCCTTAGTTCATGGTGAATATTGTGAAATAAGTGCAAAAGTCCATAGAGGTGTTATAAACATGGATTTTCCAGTTCACAAATACGTTGTCATCATAATAACACACCTAAATAGTTTGTTTTATAGATTTGATAGGTTCATCAAACATTTTGTGCTATTATGGGTTGTAGTAACCGATCCAATCAGGACGAGCATGTGAGATTTATCCGATTTCCTTCCAGAGGCATAATTAGGAAATAATTATCAAAATTAATGGATTTCTCAATGGAAAAAGGAATCTCACACTATATTAACAGATAATATGTTCACTAAATGTCTACAACGTTTATAAAAATTACAACAAACCTTTAACGACACAAAAAACAATGATCTCCACACACTCAAATGCTTTGTTGCTCCCGATCAGCTGATGCCCGCCATGTTGTGACGTCAGTTGACAGTGCTCTATTCAACTTACTTTTAACAACCACCAATTACTCATAAACCAAAATGAAACATTCTCAATTTTGAGGGGAATGTTACGTCAAATTTTGACATTCATCATGGCACTCTCATACAATCGAACAAAATAGCCGCTCATATTTCATTATTTACCTGAATAGTCGATCATATTGCATATCATGTGACTAATCTCATGACTTTTTATAGGTGGAGCTATGTGTGAATGAAATAATCGCTGATATTGGGATTTGATTGGTAAGATAAATGTATTTGATTAGCTGAATTCATTTCGAGGTATATAATCGCAGGATACACTAGCAACATGGTGTATATTCGCTGATATTAGGATTCGATTGGTTAGATAAATGCATTTGGTTAGATGAATTCATTTCAAGGTATATAATCGCCGGATACAATAGCAACATGGTGTATATTCGCTGATATTGATACTTGATTCTCTCCGAATATACGTCTTTGCTTCCCTAACAATCAACACACATTTGTTACTTTTATTGTCATAAATGAGTAACTGACAGTTCATTCCAGTCAACTTGAAATAAAGTCCTGATTTTGTGAGTTTGTATTAAAATTGTTGTTAAGTACAGCTTGGTATCCTATAAATGGCTCGAGACTGTGCGCTGTTAGAAAAGTTCGGAGCGTATAATCTATGGAGAAGGTGGACGCGATTTGCATCGAGCAATGATAATTTTCAACGAGGGGTTTCCGGAAATCCTATATGTCGAAAATGCAACGTTTCCACTTCTAATGTAAAAAAATATTTGAAGGAACATAAATTTCGTCCTTCTTAACTTATTATTTCACACCAGTTATTAAAAATGTGTAATAGAACTGGGAACCATCCGAATTATGTAAAACACATTTTTTTCAGTGATGAGTAATTTTTTTTCATTATGTTGTACTGTTGACAGACAAAATATTCGATACTGGAATGATACTAATCCACGTATGATCAAGGAGCTCACTCAGTATCTACAAAAATAAATATATGGACGGGCATTTCAGGTAACCATATAATTGGTCTCAGACTCATAGATGGAAATTATAAATGAATGACTGCGAAACTAAATCATATCTCATTTGGAGTAGTAGAAGCGAATCCGTTGATATGGCAAAAATATTCCAACAGGATGGAGCCACTCCTCTTTATTTGGGACAGGTTCGTGAATATATCCTGATAGATGGATCGATAGAAGGAGGGCAATTGAATGGCCGGCACGTTCCTCACATCTAACGCCAATAGACTTTTCTCTATGGGGATATATGAAGTCAAAAGAATATCAGACTGAGCCTTCGACAACCGGTGTATTGAAGAATCGTATAAGAATCGTGTGCAAATATATCGCCTCAAATACTTCGAAATGTAAGAGGCGAATTCGAAAATAGTCTTTTCTGTTGTCAGGAAGACATGGGAGAATATTTTGAACATGTCGACTCTAGAGATGAAAAACAGTATTATATTTTCGAATCCTATCGCAAATTCGTTAAACAGTTTGCCAACGATATACAAAAAGATATATCTGTCTAGATCGAATACTATAGTTCTCACTATATAAGTTGGCAATTTTGATTATATTTAAGATAAATGATAAATATTCGCATTTTAATATTCGTATCATATCGATTCTAGAGCTGAAAAGAAATTGTTTGCTAGCAATACTCAAATAGTCATATTGATCGTTTTGACAATATTGAATGTAATTTTCAAGAGTAGTAATATATACAGGGTGTTCCAAAATTCATCGTCAACCTTGCGTGGGCTGATTGGGCAGCTCATAACCAAAAGAATAACCAAATGACCTCAGTAGTTTTCGAGATGTTGACACTTGTTGAAATTATTTGTGATATTCACCTTAGGTCAGTATTTCTGGTGACAAAGCTACAAATGTAGTATTTTGTAATTCGGTTTCCTGTTGAATATAAATAAATAGGCAATCAATATTTTTCTAGTAAAGTTTCGGTTTCCTCTCAATATATTTTCTTGTCCTTTTCAGGAAATTCACATTCTCTCCCAATTTTGAAAAAATACTATAATAACGTACTTGGCCCAAAGTAGCTTATCAGTAGTAATATCCCTAGGACATTGATAATAGACGAGATAATTTTATGACAATCGAGGGCTGTTACCAAGCAACGAGCTTGAGAAATTTGTCATGAAATTATGAGGCATTTGTCAATGTCCGAGGGATATTCGGCGGAAAATTTTTTGACAAAAAAATGTATAACTCAACACAATCAAACATTTATTTATTTATCAGAAGTACAGTTAGTGAAAGTACAATTATTGAAATTCAACTTAACATTAGATTCGTCGCTGCTCTATACTATTACCACGCATAATATTTATGATCTTGTTGTGGTGTTCTTGATCGAAATTCAATTATGGTTTTATAGAATTTTGATTGCTATGACCAGTAATTTTCAGCAACTGTCAATTCGCTAACAGCAGTTGATCTCTTCGAGTGGTTTGTTATCTTTTTGTCCTTCACATTCAAGCCAATTGCCGCAGCAGCAGATTCAGTCCATCCATTTGTTGTATTCCTTCCAACAGGTACATTATCGTACGATTTGTCAGTTTCATTTATCCTGTGTCGATTTGGTTTTGAGAACAGTCGTGGTGAGGTAATATTGTCGCCTCGTTTTGATATCAGTTTATGAAAAAGACGTAGGGTAGACTGAGTACGGTTGAAACGATTTGGATTTTATCGTTCATAGTATTGTTGTTTATAAACCAAGCGACGATGATGATATGTCAAATACAAGAACGCGTTTCTAACTACGAAAGGGCTATACCATTTTACTTCCTGGGGTGCTATTTTTAGAAGTATACAAAATTTAAAAAAAAATCCGATTTGTTTCAATCGTCCCCATGCCAGGGGCGGTTGAAACAGTGATTGGGGTCAGTTGAAACACATGCAAATAATACAAAATATAATATTACAACTTGTTTTATTTACCATTGATCCTAATTATAAGCATAATTATGGCACCGTATGACAATATTAATCAGTCTTCAAGGTTTTAATCCTCAGAAAGATATTTCTAATCAGCCTTTTACGAATAATAAACAATGTAATTAACAAAAATACTAAAAATCAACAGTATTCTTTTGAACAAAGCAAACTAAACGAAAATAATTTCAGAATAAACTAAAATGAAACAAATCACAATTTAGCATAGGGATCAATTTGAGTCGCAATTGTGGCAAACATAGCTAAGACCACCTTCTGTGCATTCTTCGTGAGCCCACTGTTTACAAGTGATGCATTGAATCCACTTTTCTCCGGATCTGCTTTCTGAATATGGTGACAAACAAACAATACAGTAGCATTCTTCCTCTTCTGATGACATTTCCTGCTGTGTATTACTTTTTTTTCCTCTTGAAGTATTTTTCTACCTTTTCTTCCATCCAAGCTTTTCTTAACTTGCTTACTTTTAATCCGTTCCAATCTTGTTTCATGTTGTTCCTTTCTTATGGCTTCTTTCTCTGGTGTATCAGTGTAAATTGTAGATTTTCTAGTTTTTCGCCCTTTATTAGATTTCCTCGGGGGAGCTTTCGGCAATGGCCGTACTGCTTCCGGTGTGAATACAATAGGATTTTTAGAAATTGCTTGTACGCTAGTAGACGGTCTCGGTGAAGTTTCCTGATTGATAATGCTGCTGCAACGTCTAGGTGGTGTACTCAAAGTGTATTGACGTTCATCAACGTTTTCTTGCTCTTTTGTTGGAACTGGTGAGTTATTGATAGCCTGTTGTTGCACCGTTGTCTCTGTTCGTAGTTCCTCAGTTAAAAGAGAAGGCGATAATGGCGGCGTTTTATCTTCAGATGGAATTGCATTCAATGTAGAAACAACTGCAGACCCAGTTGTATATTCGTGATTAGGTCTATCTGTTACCTCAGTTGTATTTTCGGGATTGGGTCTATCCGTCACAAATGCAGGAGCAAAATCGATCTCAGTAAACAGATGCCGGTTATATGGGTGAATTCCTGTTTTGCGAAAGCCGGCTTGTATGTTGGATGGCGTTAGAGCAAGGGGCATAGCAGATGCTACAATTCCCGGAATGTCATAAATTGACATTGTTTTTCCTGGATGGCTTCGCATCCACGCATCACAGGTCGAATTTACAGCTTTCTTTAAAGGGCCATATGCAGATCGATCAAGTGGCTGGAGTTTGTGAGAGCAATGGGGAGGGAAAGACAGTAAGACAATGCCATTGTTCTTGCAAAAGTCCAGTGCGTTAATATGAATGTGTGATGAGTGGTTATCAAGTACGAGTAACACTTTATGTGATGGTGAAACATTTGTATATTTCTTGAAGTGTTCCAGAAAATGCATGTATGATGGCATCCAACCAGAGGGATTTGCAGTTCCAGCAGACCCTATTGGCCCATCCCTAACAAAATGGTCTTGGTAACGCACTCGTGGAAACACAAAAAATGGAGGAATTACATTACCGATGGCGTTTGCTGCAAAGGTTACTGTCACTAAAATACCCCTTTCAGCTGAAGTTACTGAACCTACTTGACGAGCACCACGTTTAGCTACAACTCTATCAGGTTTTTGCACCGTTGTTATGCCTGTTTCGTCGGTGTTGTATATGTCTTGGGGCTCAAACTTATGACGGTCCATGACAATGGTCAAATTGTCATAAAAAACATCGACGTTAGATTTATTAAAGCTAGTAGCCCTTGACAGGCTCGTAGCTTGCGCGGCGCGTACGGAGAGTTCAGGGTTTCTTCTCATAAACATCCGAAACCATTCCTCACCAGCTATCTGGTTGTCTTCCCAAGTTCGAGGTCGTGATAAATTATACTTAATAGTAAGTTCGTACGCCAATTTTCTCACCTCTTTCTTAGGTAGTCCAAAATATATGTCTGCACATCGAATCAAATATTTTGATAATTCTTGCTCTTGCTCTTCATTGAAAATTCGGTTGTGTGCTCTATACCCCATAAATTGATCGTCCTCGCCAGATGCATCTCGCTTTCGAATATATCTCAGGAGAGAACAGTAGTTTATTCCATGCTTGTCCGCCGCATTTCGTAGTGAATCTCCAGCTTTCACCTCTTCATATGCATCTCTATACCTCGACAACTCAATCTGTCCTCTGGAAGTCTTTCTTACGCGAACTCTCGGCATCTAGAAAATAAGAAAAACTAATATATTTACTGTTTCAACCGTACCCACAAAAATTGTTTCAACCGTCCCCAACCCTGCCTTTCGTAAAATACCGTTAATAGAAATGGTAGTAATAATAACACATTAAAACGAGTTATTATTCCGTATTCTAAAAGCTTCATAAAAATCAGAAACACACACTCAATACTTTGACTTTAATAGAATTCACGATATTAGCATAAATCTCAGAATAAAAATACTTACTTTTGGGTACCAAAATATAATACGGCCTCCTGTAAACAACAACACCACGAGAGAGCGGGCGCAACACTAAGTTTCGTGTTTGGATCTGTCGTCTGCTTCGTTCTCCCCTTGCACCCTCACTCCCCGCGTATCCGTTCGCGAGATATTGCTTTTGTTTCAACCGTCCTTTGTTTCAACCGTACCCAGTCTACCCTACAGGGCAGCTTTGTCTTTCACTATTGGAAACTAACCATTTACTACTTGTACGACTTTCAGAACCACCTTGGCACGTTTTACTGAACACCGGATTGTATTCAATGCGATTTGTTGGAGAGTCATCGTTATTTTTCTCGATTTGAAAAAAATACACCAGACAAGCAACTGCATCTCCTCCTCGCCACGCTGATTCTACAGCAGCAATATGGTGAAATGTACGCCGCATAAGACCTTCAGGAGTATTTTCATCCCATAGCAATATCATTTTGTTAACTTCAGACAAATTTAACGAAACTGAACTGGACTTATATTTACATGGATCTTCTAGTTTCTTCCTGAGTGCATCGCGGGCAAGTCGGGTTTGTTTAAATACTATATTGTTAAACGGGTCAATCTAATATTATAGTCATTATAGTTTTTAAAAATTGTCTTCACCGTTGCTTTTTTAAATTCGGTCCCGTCTTTTTTTCTCATATTGACCGGCCAATCTTTTAGTATCAACGCCTATTCATCTGAGCTTCTATGTTCATTTAATTAATATTCTCGTTCGTAGCAAATTTCCATAAATGTTCCCCAAATATATTTGTGACTGTAGATTGTATTTCTGTTTTTTTTTTATTAGTGCATTTATTCTTTGAACATTCGAATTGCCAAAACGTGACATTTTGAAATGTATTTGTTCAATCGTGTTGTCAAAGTGATTGCTAATTGCACTGAATGCAATTATCAGTGTAATGTTGACATGATTGGGTGGAATTGTTTCATATAACACAAAATTTGAATTGTTGTTAGAACTGTCAAAAAAATTTCAGTGTAATGTTGACATGGTTGGGTGAAATTGTTTCATATGACGCACAATGACAAAATTTGAATGGTTGTTAGAACTGTCAAAAAATTCTCAAATTATTATATTCGGTACAGTTTTCAGAATAATATAACACTTACTATTGATATTAGACTGCGAAATGTGCTTATTTTTAAATCGTCCCATTAGGATTCCGAAGAAAATATTTGTATTGTTATTCTATTAATTTCTCTAAAAACTACACATATTTTCAAGATAATAGTGCAGTTTGGTTTTATACTTTTTTATAGCATAAGTGGTCAAAGTTTGGAAATAAAATGAGAATGAACCAAAAAATGCAAGTCTAGAGAACAACGTAACCGTACTAGAAAAATATTTCGATACACACTGTTCATACTTTCAAATATATCGTTATACATGGATTCTGCATTTTAGAAAAGAGCAAATCCTCATACCTAATGTATGGGGGGGCGTGTAGGATTAGTATAGTTATTTATTTAGTAAACACCCATTACATGATGAAATTCGATAGTTTATCTAGATTTTTCACTGAAGAGTCATCAGGTACTGAATAAAAAAACAGTAGAGTAAGTACACACTTCTGAGAAAGCAGTTTTCGTTTTATAACAAGCTTTAACATTGAGCTGCAGTTCTGACTCAACCTGTAGAGATACAACTTTTATGGAATGATAGACCTCAAGAATTATTTCCAACCAGTTCCCAATTTCCATAAGATAAGTGCCATGTCTGTTGCTCATTCAATACCTTATCTCAAAGTCAAAGGGAAGTTGGTCGGGGAATTAGAAAATTAACATTGAGATAGAGCGAAACCGAGAAATTAGCTCTTTGGCCCCTTTTTTATTATATATATATATATATATATATCATTCTACCTTCATCAGCATATGTCAGAATTCACTAAAAATCAACATATATATCCAACGTGGCATATATTTAACTGTGTCTCCGCACTATTCTAACTTCGACAGTACCACCGCAGTACGTCTATATGTCTATTTGAACGTACGCATCAATCAGTAAATAAGATGATGAGAATATTGCACAATTTAATAAAAAACTCAAATAAAATAATTAATAACAAACCTTTTTAAAGGCAAGCTTTCATTAAAAGACAAAAAAAATCCGACGCCAAAAACCCCCACATACCAATTTTGAATAGAATCGGACCTTAATTACAAAACTAGTCCGCAATCCTGAATTCATGAATTTTGACAAATCCATAATTTCTGACCCCGAAAATCTCCACACACCAATTTTGAATAGAATCGGACCACAATCACAGAGATCGTCCCCCATCTTGGAGCCGCCAAAAAATCATAATCTTCGACCCCGAAAACCCCCACATACCAATTTTGAATCGAATCGGACCATAATTACAGAATTCGTCCGCCATCTTGAATTTGTAAATTTTCATAAAAAATTCATAATCTCCGACCCCGAAAACCCCCTCATGCCAATTTTGCATATTGGCTATTGGTTTGGGAATATTTGGATATGCTGGTAATCAGCCAGATGGGCCATACAAAATGAGCAACAAAAATTTGATGTAGTAGAAAGAATGTGCGAGCCAATTTATAACATGGAATAAATCTTACAATAGAATCTTGATCCATCAGCAAAGAAGTAATGGAGAGAATTCTCACACATTATCGCCTTATGATTAGGATGCAAATGGAATTCTGTCAGAATTTCCCGCCTACATTTTTCCGCAATATTGATTGTTCCCAAATATATCAAATTGAAAGTAGATCATTTCTGAAAAACTTCGGAATGGAACTACTGACAGAGTATTTGAAGGAACGAGCCAAAAATGGTCATATACCTACAGAAACCAAAAAGAATAGGAGAAAGATTGCTGCGTCGTAGCAGCGTCGTATGCAGCGTTCCTTTCTTGTCTATTTTCTCCCTCTACTATTACGCGGCATTCTACTCTCGACATTGGGGCGCGTTTGATTCTCTGTCTTTTTCTTCTCTCTCTCTCTCTATCTTTCTCCTTGTTACTCTTCCGTATTTCGGCATCGCGTTTCTACAATTTACTTCAGCAAATTTTTAAAATAGGATAACTTAAAATTTAACAAATACGTAAATAATGAAATACTTATTAATTGTAGAGGTTCACCATTACAAATAATTGGTGACATCGTGATTGAAAATGACAATAATCAAATGGAAGTTGATGATGAAAATTTCACTGCAGATCATGTACAAAACCGAGACAAATTATTGGAGTTAGGTAAATTAATTTTTATTTTATTTTAATAATCATTTATGACTCTAATAATAATTTACTAGATTTACCAAACTAAAATGATGGAATTATAGGTTATTAGAAAATTAATATATGTATATACATGTATATATCATACATAGATAAATATAAATATATATATATATATATATATATATATATATAGGAGTGTGGGTTTTCTTGAATCCTGGTATATTTATTTTTGGTTGGAGGTTCTTAGGTTTGGGATTCTTCTGTAAAAATAAAACTATCTTATATGCTAAACGTTTCGCCCCTGGCCGGAGGCATCTTCAGTAGGGTTTTTTTTATAATTAATTTTTAATTTTTTGTTCTGGTAATTAACAATGAACATCTGAAAAGTACATTTTGTGTTATGATTAAAATGAAAATAATAGTTGTTGACATGTGCAAAGGAGAAATGTTAAGTCTGGGGGAAGGGTGTGGCAGAAAAACGATGTTTGTACGTACCTTGGTGATCATCATTGTGAAGATGACTCATTTTGTATTATTTATATTTGCTATTCCTTAGTGTGGTAAGTTCTAAAGGTTTTATTCTAACACAATGTCGTTTTTCTGCCACACCCTTCCCCCAGACTTAACATTTCTCCCTTGCACATGTCAACAACTATTATTTTCATTTTAATCATAACACAAAATGTTTTACTCTTCAGATGTTCATTGTTAATTACCAGAACAAAAAATTAAAAATTAATTATAAAAAAAAGCCCCTACTGAAGATGCCTTCGGCCAGGATATAAATATAAAATAAATTTTTTTAAAAAAAAAAAATATATATATATATATATATATATATATATATATATATATATACAAGTTGATTATAACTAATTTCCAGTATCATTATGAATTCACAGTATTCGGGTCTGTTGGTTCTGACGAGTGAATTGAAGCAATTTTATTCCACGTGTGTATTGCAGGATTTTAATTGCGTACAAAACATATACCATAAGACCCCACATGCAGAGAAGAGTTTATTGAGTTGTTAAAGTTGTCGTCAAACTCAAACAATTGGAGGCCATATATAATTCATATTTCAACACACACCGAGCTTTGAGAGCATTTGCTTTTGTTTCCAAACGACGACAGTCTAAGCTTCAAACGACTGTTGTTGTATTCACGGAATAAATTAATTTCAGTAAATTATGTGGATGATAGTCATGTGGAAACTTGAACTCAATATGGAAATTGATGAGAAATTGAATACTTTTATTCATCTTTCGGAAAGTTCTGGAAATGTATGTGTGATTTCATGATATTTTTGATGTCATTGGCGAACTTCTTGAAAAATAATTAGATTTGCAGTTTCTGTAATATGATATCGATATGTTATCCATTGACTGACTGACTAAGGCCTGGTTTTTCCACCTCCGGTTATACTAGGAATAAATGAACCAATGATTAGAATATGCTTTTGGAACGTTTATTGATAAAGCAAAAGCACATTGTAACCATTGGTTAATTTATTCCTAGTATAACCGGGGGTGAAAATACCGGGTCTTAGTTGTATCACTATCCAGTCTTGCAGAACAGAATAAAATTCAGAGAAGTTAGATATATATATATATATATATATTTTTGTGAATTTTTTCTTGAACCATGTAAATGTATCATAGGGGTATTTTCTTGGGGATTGGTTCTGTATAAATATAAATAAAACCCAGTATAGAATCTGTGTTTTTTAATTTTTTGCGACGACGTTTCTCCTGGAAGCCTCCAGGCTTTTTCAAGTCTATAATAGAATTTTAACAATATAAGTACATTTTAAAGATATAAAGTGGTGGGGTTATGTTACCTTTTTATAACACAGATTCCAACAGGTAGAAAATAAATTGACCAAATAGGCCATCATGATTGGAACGTTTCATTTTGCACATTTTTGTGATAATCTTTGAGTATTCACTTGTAGTTTGGTAATTTTCTTTTTAACAATTACCATGCGCCGCTTGGATTTAGGAAAATGGACGGTGGTTAGTTTGTTTCGTTGTCGAATTTCTGCGAGGTTTGTTCGTTTCGTCTTTTGGTTGTACACTTTTGTGTTCGAGGTGTTTTGTTGGACTGTTATTTTCTCAAGCTGTTTGAAATTGAGGAGAGGCTGAGATGCTCTTGTTTTTTGAATGAAAGGGTGACGTTTTATATAATGTTGTGGTATACTTTACTTAGTTGTCTAATATCGGTTTTATCATTTAGGAGTTTGGGTTCTTTTATATGAATCATTTCTAGGAATTCTCTTTTTGTGATGGTTTCTGTTGCCAAAATTTTACTTTGCTCATAATTGAATTCATGGTTTGTTTCTCTTTATGTTTATTTAGTGCAGTTGAACAATTTTTGGTGTATTTGTGCCCTTTTATTCTATTTTCTAAGTGTTGCGAAGTTTGTCCTATATAGACTTTATTGCAGTTTGGGTCGATGCATGGAATTTCGTAAATAACATGGGTTTTTTTTCCTTTAGGGATTTTTGTTTTTAGGTTAGAAAAAATTGATCTGTTTAGTGTGTTGTAACTTTTGTGGCCTATATTTAGGTTGTATGGTTTTATGGTTTTTGCTACTTGTTCTGATAGGATTGGAATATAAGGGAGGCCAATGTGTTTGTTTTGATTTGTTTTTTTTTCCATTTTGGATGTTTTATTGTAAAAAAGGTTTATTCTTTGTTGGAAAATACCATTTATCATGGGTTTAGAATAATTGTTATTTAATAATGCTGTTTTGGCTTTTTTAATGGCATTTGGGCGATACTCAGGGTCTGATAAGGTGATAGCTTTATCAGCAAGTCCAATTATGACAGTATTTTTTTGGGATAGTGGGTGTGTCGAATTAAAGTTTAGGTATCTTCCGACCACGTATTTTTGTATGCCATTCTGTTCTTATTTTATTATTTGTTCTATGTAGTGTTAAATCTAGGAAGTTTATTTTTTGTGTTGTTCTCTTTCAATTGTAAATTTTAGTTTTTGTGGTAATTATTAAACATGGTCTGGGTATACTCGGCTTGGTTTTTTGGGATGACAAGTATGCAATCGTCAACGTACCTTCGGTATAAGGGAAGGATGAAATTTAGCTTTTGGATGACTGTAGATAGCTTTTGGATGACTGTATCTAGTGTCATTGCCCAATTAGTCCTTGAAGACCTTGAATCTACAGTCATCCAAAAGCTAAATTTCAACCTTCCCTTATACCGAAGGTACGTTGACGATTGCATACTTGTCATCCCAAAAAACCAAGCCGAGTATACCCAGACCATGTTTAATAATTACCACAAAAAACTAAAATTTACAATTGAAAGAGAACAACACAAAAAATAAACTTCCTAGATTTAACACTACATAGAACAAATAATAAAATAAGAACAGAATGGCATACAAAAATACGTGGTCGGGAAGATACCTAAACTTTAATTCGACACACCACTATCCCAAAAAAATCTGTCATAATTGGACTTGCTGATAAAGCTACCACCTTATCAGACCCTGAGTATCGCCCAAATGCCATTAAAAAAGCCAAAACAGCATTATTAAATAACAATTATTCTAAACCCATGATAAATGGTATTTTCCAACAAAGAATAAACCTTTTTTACAATAAAACATCCAAAATGGAAAAAAAACCAAATCAAAACAAACACATTGGCCTCCCTTATATTCCAATCCTATCAGAACAAGTAGCAAAAACCATAAAACCATACAACCTAAATATAGGCCACAAAAGTTACAACACACTAAACAGATCAGTTTTTCTAACCTAAAACAAAATCCCTAAAGGAAAAAACCCATGTTATTTACGAAATTCCATGCATCGACCCAAACTGCAATAAAGTCTATATAGGACAAACTTCGCAACACTTAGAAAATAGAATAAAAGGGCACAAATACACCAAAAATTGTTCAACTGCACTAAATAAACATAAAAGAGAAACAAACCATGAATTCAATTATGAGCAAAGTAAAATTTTGGCAACAGAAACCATCACAAAAAAAAGAGAATTCCTAGAAATGATTCATATAAAAAAGAACCCAAACTCCCTAAATGATAAAACCGATATTAGACAACTAAGTAAAGTATACCACAACATTATATAAAACGTCACCCTTTCATTCAAAAAAACAAGAGCATCTCAGCCTCCTCTCTCAATTTCAAACAGCTTGAGAAAATAACAGTCCAACAAAACACCTCGAACACAAAAGTGTACAACCAAAAGACGAAACGAACAAACCTCGCAGAAATTCGACAACGAAACAAACTAACCACCGTCCATTTTCCTAAATCCAAGCGGCGCATGGTAATTGTTAAAAAGAAAATTACCAAACTACAAGTGAATACTCAAAGATTATCACAAAAATGTGCAAAATGAAACGTTCCAATCATGATGGCCTATTTGGTCAATTTATTTTCTACCTGTTGGAATCTGTGTTATAAAAAGGTAACATAACCCCACCACTTTATATCTTTAAAATGTACTTATATTGTTAAAATTCTATTATAGACTTGAAAAAGCCTGGAGGCTTCCAGGAGAAACGTCGTCGCAAAAAATTAAAAAACACAGATGGGTCCGCAAGGCCTTCATTTTTTATATACAGGGTGTTGAAAATTTATTTTTATTTTGTTTTTTCGTGAATAATTTTTAAAATAATGTCGATATTTGGATGAAAATTGGTATTTAGGGATTTTTTAATATGAGAAATTCAAATTTGAACTTAGTTTGGCCCTTAATTGTGGGGGCGCCACCCACAGGTCTTTGTCTCTTTTGGGGAGTCACAACTTTGTTGTGCATGTATGTATCACATGTCTTAGGGGAAAAATCGATCCCTCTATCATTTTTACGTGGAAAAGGTATGCGTTTCAAAAGTCGCTACAAGCAGCCGTTTTCGAGATATTTTGATTTGAATTAATCGATGCATGTGTTTGTCAAAAAGTGAAACAATTTTAAAAACATTTTTTTTATTCAACATAGAAACATTTTAAATGCAAATTTTCAATCAACAATGGACAACGGAACACTAGATATAAATCTTACAAAATCACAATGAATGTTCGAAATGTCCACCTCCTGCAGGATGCACGCATCCAATCTTCTTCTCATTGATTCGCGCACTCTTTGGAATCGTTCTACATGAGTTAATTATTTGATTACTTAATCCTTTTGCATTACGGATAGGTGTCAAGTAAATTAAGGATTTCAGACGTGTCCACTAGAAAAAATCCAAATTGTTAAGGGAGTCATGGTTGAGGCCCTTCCCGACCTATCCATTGGTTGCCGAAAGTTTGATCTAAAAATTCTCGCGCTTGGATGCACCGTCATGCATAAACCACATTTCATTTCGTAGTCAAAGCGGCACATGTTCCAGTAGAATAGGCAAATCTTCTTCAAGAAAATGACGATATCTCTCTCCGTTTAATTTTCCCGGAATAAAGAAAGGACCTATATATTCCTGCCCACACGTTAAGAGAGAACTTTTCTTGGAAATGTGTGACTCCTGTATCGCATGGGAATTTTCCTCTGGCCACAAATGATTGTTGTGGAAATTGCATATAGCTTGGCGTGAGAAATTCGCTTCGTCGGTAAACAGGATTTGATTTTCAAATAAAGGATTTTGAATAAGGCATTTTAGAAACCAACGACCGACGGAAAGTCACGAGGGAGTAGTGCCTGAACTCTTTGAATATGGTAGGGATAAACAAATAATCAATGAAAATTTTCCATACAAGAACATGAGAAATGTTAAACGTCAGCGCTATTTTTCTGGACCTTGTTTCCGGGTGTTCTCCTACCGGGTGTTCTCCTTCCTCGATTTCTTGGGTTCTTACCCCCCGATGTGCACTCGACAGATGACTAGTTTTCTCAAAACTTCCTGTTCTCCTTAACCAAGCGTGAATTCTTGAAAACGATTTTGAAGTAGGAATTGTGCGGTCCGGATAACGCTCCTGATACATACGTCTAGCCTCATATGCATTTTCGTTGGCAAGTCCGTATGTAAAATGTATGTCAGCAACTATTTAACCATGCGTCAAGATATTATTTTGACAAGACAGCACAAAAAAAAACATTGGAATAAACTTACTAGCCTGCTTGATACTTTTACTTTCAAAGAGTTCGCGAATCAATGAGAAGAAGATTGGTTGCATCGATGAATTTGAATCAAAATATCTCGAAAAAGGCTGCTTGTAGCAACTTTCGAAAATTATACCTTTTCCACGTAAAAATGATAGAGAAATCGATTTTTCCTCTAGAAAATGTGATACATACATGCACGGCAAAGTTGTGACTCCCCAAAAGAGACAAAGAACTGTAGGCGGCGCCCTCTACAATAAAGGGCCGAACTGAGATCAAATTTGAATTTCTCATATTGAAAAATCGACCTATCGACATTATTTCTGAAAATTATTTACGAAAAACCAAAAATAAAAATACATTTTCAACACCTTGTATATCACAAATGAAGGCCTTGCGGACCCATGCACATATGAAGTTTTCACTGTATAAATAACTGAGGATTCGTCCTGTGAAATATCGGACACTTATTACATAACAATCCGTATATACAGTGCGGCTTTAAATAGTCCCCCCCCCCTTGCCCCCGTTAAATTTTGAATGGTTCGACGTAGAACAATGGAAAAATTGAATGAATTGAATGATATCACCGATACTACTTTTTGAAATGACAGGCATTGTGATTACCCGATAGATGGCGCGGGGGTGCACATCGTTGAAAAGATATTTCAATTCTATTTTCAGCCATCCTATTTTCTTTTTATTTCGTTCAAACATTTTTTCACAATAGACATTTGATATGTCAAATATAAGTGCGGATCTGAATGGTACCGTTATCACAATAACATTTGAATGGTTGTGAAACAATGAGACATGAAATTTGTTGAATGGTATTACCAGTCCAACTTTTTGAAGGGAGAGATATCTCAATTATTCGACAAAGGGCGCTGGGGGCACATCAACTTGAAAATTTTGAAAGGCATAGAGGTCGATTTGCACATCGTTGAAAAGGTAATTCAATTTTTCTTCCAACTATGGTTGTTCTACGGAATCGCAATTGCGAGAGCGGCTTTTTATAGCCTTCTCCCCATCCCCTTTACCCCTTACTGATAACTTTTGAACGCTTCGACATAGAATAACGATATCATCCAAAACTGTTTTGGATGATATCACCGATACTACTCTTTGAAATAGAAGACATTGTGATTCTTCGATAGATGGTGCGGGGGACACATCAACTTGAAAATTTCAAATAGCACGGGGGCTAAGTGGCACATCGTCTAGAAGATAATTCAATTCCCCTATCATTAATTTTTTTTTGAATTTCGTTCAAACATTTGTTCACAATATGCATTTGAAATTCTGTTATACTTGACATTTCAAATGCATATTGTGAAAAAACGTATTACCGAAATTGAAAAAAAACTAGATTGTTAACAAGAAAATTGAGTTATCTTTTCAACGATGTGCCACTTGACCCCCCCCCCCATGCTATTTAAAATTTTTAAGTTGATGTGCCCCGTCGCGCCATCTCTCCAGCACTCACAATGTCTTTTATTTCAAAAAGTAGTATCGGTGATTTCATTTGATACCTTTTTTCTCCATTGTTCTACGTTGAACCGTTCAAGAGTTAACAGGGGGGAGGACTATTAAAAGCCGCACTGTATATATGTATAATAATATAATATAATAAGTTTATTCGCATTAAAAATGTTTACAACAATGGCATAAGACTCTGGGTGTCATTTGTATATAAACAGAGAAAGAAACCCATTTAGGACCAAATGGTTACGCATGGGTCATTATTTCTCGTCTGTTGTACAGAATGTTTCCCAAAGAATAATTACATTTTACATTTAAGTAATACAGTAATTTAAAGATTTAAAATAATGACAAAATTTAAAAATATTTTTACAAACACTTATATAGTAACAGTATATAAGATAACATTTTCTGGCTGACTGTCTAACTGATTTATCATCGCCGAGCCGAAGTCGATGTTAGGAATATGGAATCCGGTCAGTAGTACTGAAGGAAAATTTCCCAAAATTGGAATTCCATGGGGCTAAAACTGCCCACTGATTAGAAAAACAGTGAAACTCATTTTAATTTTAATTTTGCCTATAGAGTTTTATGTGATTTTGCAGCTCAGGCAGTAAAAACCAACACTTTTGACGGTCTTGATGGCTCACAAATATAACTTTTGCTACAGGAAAAAGGTATATTGTACTTTTTTTTTTCTTCTGTGTTGTTTGGTTTTGTTTGTGTACGTTGTTCTGAGTGTTGTTCTGATGTCATAGTTATTGCCAATCAGTTCAATCCTCTCAGATAATCCGGGGCCATAAAGTATTAAGTTATTTTTGAGATGTACTGGTGGTTTTTTCTGGATACGCATTGTTCTTCAGTATGGATCTTATGAACACAATTCCTTTTTCAAGGTTTTCTGTTGGTATATCATTTGAACTCTATTTGGAGGCATCTAACTATACCCTCTTCGAAACTTGCGTGATTGTTTGAGCTGAGATATCTATCAATGTGCGTTTTCTATCGGAAATAAGGTGTGTTGATATGATCTAATTTTTTACCTGACATCTAAAGAAGAAAGTTGGTTATTTTCCTCTGTTCCCAATGTGACCTCAATCCTTGGTTCTTGTTTGTTTATATGATCTCAAAATGAGTTCTGGTTCCAGATGGCGAAAACATCATCAACATATCTCCACCACACTTTTGGAATATTTTGATAGGTTTCAATGTAAGATTCCTCGAAGTGTTCTATAGAAATATACAAAATGAAGATCTCGCAATCTGCCACCCGGCAGCAACATAACTTTAATTGAGAAGAATTGCTCACTTCTCCGAAAAATTGTTCATAACTCCTAATCATGCGCTAGTGCCACCAATACTCTTTAATATCCAACACACGTTGTCCGATGTGATTTATTCCCAAACAATTCGAAGTTAAATCACACTTAAACAAAATGAGTTGTATAAACATCTGAGCGTGCTTACCGTGATCACGAGAATCTGGAGCAATCATGTTCGGAGTGCATATTCCTGACAATAGTATTCCTTTTTGAAGTGGAAATAGGTTTTCTTTGTACATGATTCCAGGAGTTCCATGATTGTCTTTACATCCATCATTGTCCCATCTTTCATTGATGTGTCATTTTCTGATTTGGTTTTACCAATTTTTGAAGTTTTATTAATCGGATTTTTTTTAAAAAGACTTACAACATTGATTCAATTAAACGGATTGGCAACAAATATACGACATCAGAACAACTAACACATTATTCGACCAACATACACCTACCGTATGGGTATTTGTAGGCAGATGTAGATGTAGGCAGAATAAGAGTTTTTTATTTTGAGTAAAAGTTGAAGTTGTTATTGTTAGTTACAGTATTTGAGTCGAGATGGCGTTAGCTAATGGTGTTTTCCATTCTGTTAATGCAATCTCAACGAACACTAAGGTATTGATAGATTTTGATTATTCCATAAGGGTTTGCAGACATTAGTTGAGTATCAGTATCAGTTGAACTTTGGTTTAACGAATGAAGTTTGTTGTATAGGTGTCTGTGACTGCCATTCGGAGTTCAACTGGCAAATGATGGATGGAGAGGCAGTTAAACTTCAAGCTTCGGTTAAACACTTGCGCGGATTGAAGTACTGATATTTTTTCTGTAACCTCTAAAAATTCGTTATTCTCTTTGACAATATTCTCTGTTTTCATAATGGACATATTGGAAATATTTGAGGATATATTACTTGACGGTGAAGAATATTGTGGAAAACCTAAGAAGACCGCGAATTTTTCTGGACATTTGGATAGACCAGGAATTCATCAATAGGTTTGAGATATCAAAAGTATCCATAGAGATATTAATTCAACAAATTGGCATACATTTGCATAGGAATACGCCGTAGTAAGTATTTCACCAGCCGTACTAGTTGTTTCACTTCCTATCCCAAAAAATTTTATGATCTCCTGCCGCCTCCGCAATCCATTTTGATACAAATACAATAATCCTAAACAATAACGAACATTCACCGACGAGAGAATGTGGGAAACACAAACAACTAGTCTTGATTTTAACTTGACTTGTCATTCCTATCAGTACTGTCAATTTTCCTTCAAAACAGAAAAAATATTGATGAACCAATGTGATTTGGAGTTAGCTACAAATAACTGGAAGATAAACAAGAAATTTTTTTTTTCACCGCTTTTAACTTACAAGTTTAAACCACAGTTCAGACTATACTTTGAACGTAACCTATACAATTGGCCCTGAGAACGCCTGCCAATTTTGAATTTGCTACTTTTTACGTTTGCATACTATTGTATCAACCTTTTGTCATCCAATTTTTTGAAGCCTAATTTCTTTCAAAGATCTTTATGGTTGCTGGCTTGGCTGTGAGAGTGCAGAGCTAGTGCTGGCTATAGCAATTTTATGGGGAAGAAGTACTACAGTGCTTACACTACTCTCAAAAGACACTGATTCTACAGATGGTGTGGCGACTTCTTGTTCACTAGAGTCAGGCACTTCAATAGCCAACACCTTTTTTGTAATTATTCATTTGATATGGTTTGAATACAGATTCCTTGATAACTTTTCGATAAATGGGCCCTTCAGAAACATCTTCATTGTACATGTCAGTTGAAATGATTTCTTTAACATATGGTCCGGAAAGTTTAACCAGATCTCATCTACTAATATGAAAAATTCACCCTTAGACATAAAACGCCCATAATTTTCTCGTTGCCAAAATATTAATTTTTCATCCCAAGTTTTTTTTTAAAACATCAAATTTCAAGGAATATAACGGCTGCACCACATGCGGTAGTTCAAGGCGTAATACTTCCACGCATGGCCAATTCTATAAGATCAATAGATGAGTGAGATGTGTGTCCATCAAAGATTACGAGGAAACGGAGTTCTTGTGGTCCATCATCAAAGATTACAAGGAAACGGAGTTCTTGTGGTCAATTTGTCGAAGAGTAGTTTTCAAACAAATTGAAAAATGAGTCTGCCGTCATCCATCCGTTGGTGGTAGCGGCATATCCCGTATTGATACCTATGCCCCTTGTGGCATCTCTTCATAGGTGCTTAACTTTCTACAGAATGAACAGTGGCATTTTTTTTCACTTATAGATATGGAGAACAATATAGAAGTATTATGCCTCTCTGTTCCATAAGTATGGCAAAATACAGCTTCATTCTTTTCAGACAACAGTTGTATTTGATGGGTCAGAACACAATAAGGTTTCATCCAGATTGAAGATCTGGTTCGGTTTATCATCACAGTTTTCATCACAGTTTTTTTATACCAATAAAAAAAACCTTAATTAGATTTATGCTCTATGTTCGTACTGTTATCTTTCAATTGGCTTCTTACAAGGGAGGCCGTAACTTTTACAACAATCTATATACCAGTATTTTCCCGGAATCCCAGTTTCAAATCTAGTTTCTATATTTTTGTGATACTTATTTCCTTGAAAATCGAAATCCCTATGTATTTATAGTTTTGAAAACTTTTTAACAAAAAATTAAACCAACGAAATACGGAACTGAGAAGTAAAAGATAAAATAAACCTTCTTAGTCTCAATAACTAAGCTCTTAAACTAACGTCAGTAACTAATTTTGAGTCGGCGCCAAACAAACAAGCAAATGAATTTGATGAGGCGTAAAATGACGGCATCGAGTTGCGCGGTAACATTCTGATAATTTTTTTGAAGTAAGTTAATGATTTTTGTTGATGGTTCGTTTGGCGCCGACTCAAAATTAGTTACTTACGTTAGTTTGGGAGCTTAGTTATTGAGACTAAGAAGGTTTATTTTATTTTTTACTTTTCAGTTCCGTATTTCGTCGGTTTAATTTTTTGTTAAAAAGTTTTTTTTTTAAATTTTTTGTTACTGAAATCTACTAATTACATCCTACTTGTTTTTTGATTACTTCCAAAATACTTACTTACCCACCTTACTTCAACTATTACCAGTTAAATAATATGATTATCTACTTTTACTATTTGTTGTAATATAAATTATTTTTGTTGTTCTGGTTAGTTCATTTCATCACTTTGTATATGATTCCATCCTCTCATAGAATATAATGATTGTAACGGAGAACAAAAATAATGACATAAGCGATCTGTCATTGTCAACTACATATGTGTGCCAATGTTCACAAGTGAACAATGAATTATTCCCTATCTTTCTACCCGTAAAGGTGGATAATTCCATTCGGAATCCAAATATGATCAACTATGAGGTATAACCTATCTAATAAACAAAGAATCATCCAAATCGAAGAACCCAGTACAAAGTTATGCCTGATAGAATCGGTTAACGGACCAGAATTCAGAGGGTGAGTGATCAATATCCTTCATTTTGCTACTCTTAGGGGACCAACTTCGAAGTACACCCTATCCACTGAAAAAAGAATAATCGGAATCGGACGTCTCAATAAAAAGTTATGCGTGATTATACATAAAACAAAACAAAAATATACGCATCAATTAGAGAACCTCCTCCTTTTTGGTTTCGTCGGTTAAAAATGAGCGAGCTCATCATCAACATCTTTTCCCAAGTCTATACGGCGCGACGTCTGGCTTTGTCTTGCTTCCAATTCTTTTTCCCACCTTTTAGGAATATCGAAAAGATCCGATGCTTTTTTCACGCTGCACCTATTCTCATTCTCAAAGACTTCTTTATATATTCATCAGAATAACTTTAATCCTTTTGGTCGTTTTGTTTTGGCATTTTGACTAGATTCTAAAATAAAAACCACCTTTGAGCTAACATCATATTTCATCTATAGAGGTTAAATTGTGACATATATGTCACAAATGAACCTACTACCTGTGTCACATTCAAAACAAGCGGTTTTTCTTCTAGCTTGATTGTGACATAGCAACAAAGTGCCGGCAGACTGGATTTGAGGTTATGGGACTTACATAGTGTTTAATGATCTTGATGAACAATGCTATGCACAAAAATTGCAGAGTTATTGTTACAAACTATTAACAAAACAAAATTTGCAACACAATGACACCCAATTACGTTTTAACCACAAAAAAAACAAATACCTACTTACAGAGTTGTTGATAATGAGGAATTTGCATGTTTTTTAAAAACCATGTATATAATAAATACATAGAAAACTAAGTCAGTTTCAGCTAAAAATTATATTTTCAACTCCATTTATACATGGAAAATAATATGTAAAATTTGAACAAATTAGTTTAGCGCGAAAGCTGCCTTGCGCCAAGTTTATTGCCGTGTGACGTCACAAGTTAGGATTTGCCATTTGCCAGTATCAACGTCAGCTTAGATTTGCCGTAAGTAATCGTGTTTGCCTCCTGTGTTTGTAGTTCGCAGTTCAGCTGAAAATAATAGTTGTTTTGGTTTCCGGCTGTATTTTGGCGAAAATAAGTCAATATGAATTATTGTTTATACAGTTTGATAAGTAACGACTCTCCGCTAAACAATGGATACCAGATTTCTTCAGGAAAAATCAGACAACCTGTCGAAAATCTACTCTTTGTCCATGTTTTCTTTTCTGGGCAACAACCCTAACTTTGTTGGAGTAGATGTTGTATTATTATAGCTATTTGTGTAACAAATGAGAAGAGATGCAGTCTCTTTACGCGTGTGTATTAGCCAAATCCCGAATAAATACTGAATTAAACCTGGTACATATTTTTGTAAATATATGTCTTATGTATGTATCATGATATGATTACTCAGTACCCAGTTGAATATTGATATCAATGAATTTAGTCTTCATTAGAGTTTCAGTAATAGAGACCTATAATAACGTAAGAAATTTTTTCTCACAAAAACTAAAAGCAATCATTTTGTTTAACTACCTATGTTATACGTAATTGATGAGTTGTTATCTATAAAAGTTAAATATTAATCCCTGAATTCGTTTTCTTTTAGATCAACGCCTGAAAACTATGGGGACCATGCAGTTGAACTGTTACCTGGCCATTTTAAATTCCCTGACTTTTCCCCGTTTTCCAAGTCTGTGGGAACCCTGAATAACTACATGTTTATATATTATTGTCTAACTAGTATTTGGTATAATATAATATCACGCAGCTTCAACTGAAATCTTCCAGTATTCTAATCAAAACAGCTACCCTTCTCAAAGTTGACTGCCCATCAAATTCAGCTACATAAACTACAACATAGTTCAATAATAATAGAAAGGTTACGATGATTTCTATATTTTATTAAATTTGAAACTTTTGATTCATAATATGCTGTCGCTATTTATAATATGTTAATTGTAATTATAGTTGATTACTATCGTTTCGGACGTCCATCGTCTTACTGTATTTAATGGGTTTTCACGACGTTTCGAATGCTTGTATCTGCAATCGTCTTCAGGTGAATACTGACAAGTTTAGGTGCTACTTACCAATTTATATGACTGTCGGCGCAATGATGCGTGCAATTCCGCCATGTGCAGCGGTGCGTGTAATTTCGCGCGGTGTGGTGGTGCGTGATAATTATAGTTATTAATGAAAATTTTACGCGGCGTGTTTTCCTGCGCTTACCCGCTTTCGGCATTTGACAGTTGCAGGTTGCCACACGTCGCGCCGCATATCTATTCACCGTGTAAATTAAAATAGGTATACTTACATGGAAATGGTCTCCACAACAAAATAGAGATGAAGTTTCAGATAACCGGCCAATTTTCTTCTCGTCACTTTTCATGGCAGAACACCACTTTTCCTAATTTCGCGATAACGACGCACTGCAAAACATATTTTCTCTGGGGTTTTAATGGAAGTGTTAATACATTTAGGCACCGATCATCATTTATACGTGAGTTTTTCATCCATTTCAGTTTAATTAAAAATGATTAAAAAAAATTAAGGCAAGCTTTTATACAAATGCACTAAAAAGGAAATCATTTCTTCAACTGTTTGACCTAGGTTATTCTGTGAGTATCTACTTAATATCCGCAGCAAGCTTTTGAATCTGCTAGTCACAGAATAACCTAGGACAAACAATTACAGAAATTATTTCTTCCATTTTAGTGTATTTGTATGAAAGCTTGTATTAATTTTTTTGTCATTTTTATTCAATTCTATTCAGTCCTTCATGAAATCCGTCATCAATTCAATTCTGACAAAAATCGATAATCTCCGATCCCAAAAAAACCCACATTCACATTTTGAATAGAATCGGGCCATAATAACAAAACACGCCGCCATCTTGAAATAACGAATTTTGACAAAAACATCATGATGTCAGACTTCAAAAACCCCAACACACCAGTTTTGAATGGAATCGGGCTATAATCACAAAACTCGTCGCCATCTTGGAGCCGCCATCTTGAACTCGAGGATTTTGACAAAAAACTCATGATCTCCGACCCCAAAAACCCACACGTGCCAATTTTTATTGAAATCGGGCTTATACAACCTGCCGACCACTGTTTACGAATAAGCCGCGCGAAATTTGAAATGGAGGCCATTGTCACAAATACCCGCATGATAAAATTAGTTATCTCATTCTGTTCGCCTTTTCTGATTTATTTAAAAATATAAATTTGATATTTTCGAAATATCAATCAGAGAACTTTCCTTTACTTACCCTGAAGATGTAAATCATTTTCTAGTTTTTAATACGTTAAATAATAACCAATTGAGAGATTAAATTATTATTCATACACTGAGATCTTTAGCAACAAATATGTCCTTTTCTCCGACCCATCAAAAGCCTTCGACACAGTGTGCCCCGAATTCCTAGTTGAAAAACTGTCAAATTATGGTATTCCATGTAACTTTATAAACTGGATTGAGTCCTACATGACTAATAGAGAAATGGTAGTATCTTGTAATGGTCTAACCTCTGAGGCAAGAAATGTCAAACTGGATGTCCTATGACCTAGGACCTTTGCTATTCCTCTTATATGTGAATGAATTACCGCAATACATCATGGAAGGCCATGTTACAATGTTTGCTGATGACACTACCATAACATTATCTGGCCAAAATATTGAACAACTCCTCAGAAATTCTCAAAACGTTATCGATCAGTTCAGTGCATGGTGTCAAAGAAATAAGCTCATACTCTAAATACCTCAAAATCAATTTCTATCAAATTTCATGTCAGAAATAGGAACTCAGCGGAGACTAACACTATTGACGATTTAAAAATGTCAGATGAAGTTAAATTCCTAGGAACCTAACTAGATGCTAATTTGAATTGGGAAAAGCAAGTGGACAAACTTGTGCGTAATTAAACAAAGCAGATTATGCTCTAAGACAGATGAAACCCAGCCTGGATGAGCCTGGCCTACTCAGTATATATTAAGCTATGGTCAACTTACATATCAGTTTAAATATCTTGTTTTGGGGTAAAGCAAGATATTTTTCAAGAGTTTTTATGAGTCAGAAACGTATAATAAGGCTCATGTTCAACATGTATGTTCGCAAGAGCTGTCGGCCTATTTTCATAGAAAAAAAATATTAACAGCACCTTCCACATACATATTCAAATGTATAATTTTTGCGAGACAAAACATGAAATTATTTGCGGAAACTGGATCTGAACATGAGCATAACACACGAAACGGATTTGTGAATACCGCAACACAGAATGTCAGATTTCAAAAACTCTCCCCAGTACAATACTATCACCTGCTATAATGAATTAATTGCTTGTAAATGTGAATGTTTTTACTCTTGTGCTTTTACCTGTATATTCTAATATTTTATATTTACCCATACTCTGTACCTCTCATACTCTGTACCTGACATACCATACGTACCTTGTGTATCAAAAATGGGGAATTATATGATTGATTGATTGATATTTTTCGGAAAATAAAAAATAAAAATGATAATATTTTCGTATTCACTTGACATCTCGGAATCATGTATACTAGTACACCTTCAATATTTATTTATTTATTAATCTTTAGTATATTGGTAGATTGGCATTGTCACATGTCTTTATTCTTAATATCTGTGATGGCCGTTGATGTATTATCTTGGTTCTAGCTCCATGACAATCCAAGTAGCTTAATTTCATACTTCTTATATTTATCATAATTTTAGTTTTTATTTTTATACGTGAGTTGTAAACCCAAAAATATATCAAGAAGATAAAAACATACATGTGCGAATTGGTTGAGGTCTAAAAAATCCACAAGGTCACTCCACTTATCGTCTTTGTAATTCTACCCACCTTATTCGTAAAACGCTCGAATGTTGAAATGAGTTCGATATTTAAGCACCACTAATAAAATTATAAATCATTTCATTCAAGGCGTGAGAAGTGGCTATAAACTATCTTTGAGATCATTTTGAAATATTTATTGTGTCAACAATTTCACAAAAAAAGTGAAATTGATTATTCATTTTCATCGCCCACTGTACACACACATGTATAATTTTATTCATATCGTATAGGTCGAGGTTACCGAACAAAACGGAAGTATCATAGTGTTACTGTTTTCTGGTTGTCGGTTATCTCAACAGAAATATATAGAGTGTAGCCCAAAACTAAATATATGCTTTTTTTCCCACCCGATCCACCTAATTAATCTGGAAAATTTCACTGTCGAAATCGAATCATTGAAAAAAGTCGTGGATAAAAGGAGATAATGATAATAAATTCCTATTACACAAATGATTTCAGGAAAATTAGAAATAACTATGGAAAAATATATTTTGTACATAGAGTAGGGATTAAATTCATTATCTAGAAAAGAAAGAGCTTTCCGGAAAAATCTTCGAACACTTCAACCTTCGTTTTGAGATGTGCATTTTTTGACGTGCTGGTCGCATTGATGACGTCATTACTGTTCCAGATATGATGTCATCGACATTTTTTTCAAAGGACAACCTCTATTTTTGACAGTATCATTTGAAAGAGCATATTTTTCTGCAAACAGCACATGAAAAGTTTTGCCATGTTACATGGGAGAATTTTCGAGAAAATTAATGTTGAAATGATCTGAAATTAATCTAATTTATTCAGTTAATTGAAAAACTAATTAATTAGGTGTTCGAAATGAACTCCTTCCTTGCTTTGTAAAGGTCTCTCTTAGCAGCACGCCACTGGTATGAACGTATTTTTTGAGTCCTAGAAAACTACTCTTATTATTATCGCAAATATTATGAAAAACTTTTTTTTTTAATTAAGCTTTTATTCATACAAATGCACTAAAAAAGAAAAAATAATTTCTCTCATTGTATGATCTAGGTTATTCGGAGAAGTAACAGATTCAAAATCTTGCTGCGCAAGATTACCTATTTTGTGTATCTGCGGCAAGCTTTTGAATAACCTAGATCAAACAATGGGCGAATTTTTTTTTAGTGCATTTGTATGAATAAAATCTTGTCTTTGAATTTTTTTTTAATAATTTTTATTTTCAACTTTTAGTTCAATTTTTTTTATTAACAACTAATAAAATATTGTTTTTTTTCACTTGTTTATTTTTGATTTTTCAGTATTTATGATGTTAAATAACTGGTTTAGTAATTTCTATCCGATTTAATTTTGAATTTTGACAAAAAAAACATAATCTCCGACCCCGAAAACCCCTAGATACCAATTTTGAATAGAATAGGACCATAATCACAAAAATTGTTCGCCATATTGGAGCCGCTATTTTGTTTTTTTCTCCTTTCATAATGCATTGTCACCGGAATTATGTATACCTGTCAAATTTCAAATCAACCGGAAGATTAGAAGGGGGTCAAATTTAACTCGCAAGATTTGATTAGAGACAGACAGACACCATGACAGGTGAAACTAAATAAAAGCTTGTAAAAATACATTTTACTTTTTTTGATACCTTGCTGAGTGCTGTTTTGTTGACGTATGTCATTGTTTTAATGTTCACATTTCATCGATTCACTTCGAAAAAATAAAGAAGAAAATGCGTCTTTCTGTTAGTCAGAGAATCGAAATTCTGAGGATGATTGAATACGGTGACAGAGTACGAACGCAACAAGAAGTGGTTGTACTGTTTAATACTAAATACCCGGATAGGGATAACTCAATCAGCAGTAGGTAAAGTTGAGAGGAAGTTTCGAGAAACTGGTATTATTGATGACCGCTGTAAGGTTGGGCGTCCTAAAATCAATGAGGAGACCAAATTGAGCGTTTTGTTAGCTAGGGAAGGAAATCCACACAACAGCCTTAGGAGAGTTAGCCAAAATCAAGATATCGCAGTTACAACTGCACATAAAATTTTAAATTGGTTAAAGTGGCATCCCTATAACTCTGGTCCAAGAACTTTCCGAGGACGATTCAGACCAACGCACAGTGGCGCAAGTTTAATATATATATATATATATATATATATATATATATAATATATATATATATAATCCTTTATTTTCAATAATACACTTAAAAAAAAAAAAAATTCAGTCATTAAATAAAATAACTTAATATACACATATATACACTTGGATATACCACATAGTCAATACATATAATATGAAGTCAATAAATAAGCTATCATAAATAGTACACTTATATGCACACATAACAAATACAACATGTAATAAAGTAAATTATATAAAAAAAAAAATAAGTAAATAAGTTCTTCATACTTGTACTTAACAATTTCTTGGAGGTATGAAGGAGCATTGCCGAATTTTATATTGAAAAAAACCCAAAATTGGAAAAAAAAAGTTTCACCGAATTTTTCTGTATAAAACACATAGTAAACCGACCTTCAAATCAGATAATATCCTCATTTCCAGAAAATCCGGAAGTCTGCCATATTGGATTGTAATGTGATCAAATCCAAAATGGTTGCTTATATAACAAATTTCAGAAAAATCCGTTCACAAATGCAGATGTTATAGGGGTGGCCCGATATCCTGTGTCACCCGTTATTTAAAATTAGTAGGTCAATAACATAACATTTTTGAATTAGATCTTAAAAGTGTTGAAATTTTTGAGTGAAAAGTATGACTGTGTGCACGTATCGATATAATCGATGAAAGAAAATTGTATTTCGTGCATAAAACAATTTATTAAAATCGTAGAAAAGCGCTTTCGACCCTTAGGTCATCATCAGTGCGTACCTGAGAGTAAGTGATATTGATAGAGAACAAGTTACTAAAATTTTTTTTTTTTGAGAAAGGTAATTGAAATATTTTAAATGTGAGGTTACTTACTCGTCAGGTGTACAAGAAGCCAAAAGGCCATGAAATATCTCATGATCAATGAGTGTTGCATAAGTTTACGTGACAAGCATGTTAAAAAACCTATTCTAGGCCAGGATGAAAATTGAGATTACATTTCGATATCTTTTACAAGCCATTGTTTAGGTGGGATAGTTGGACCCAAGTGACAAGATTGACAAGTGGATGATGAAGTAGATTGATATGGAACACAGAACCATGGAGATATCAGAATCATGAAAGGAATATCCCTGTCATATGAAGAACACATCAGAAGATGATCAATCTAATGGGGACTGTCACCTGTCAAATATATATTCCAATATTCCAAGGAAGACCGGACAAGACTCCTAAATTCTCACATTGTAGTCATCGAAATTGAATATAAGTTCAAGGGAGAAGTCTAATTAGACCTGTCCTGATCAAAAACATACAATTGAATTATTCTAGTAGTGTCCATGGACAATGAATTTAAATTTTCCTTGATAAAAATAAAAATCCTCGTCCACCATGGCTCAGTTGAACCGCAACTGGGGGATAAGAAGTGTGATACAAGTCTACTGAGAACTTGACACAACTTCACAACTCCCACTGCTGGAGTAAAACAGTATAAAAGGTGATACTCCAGAACTTGACTTGTGTTCTCAGTATGGAGAAAACTGAAAGAGAAGCTGGCAAATTGCAAAGAGATACAAGTAAAATAATCATAGCGAATGAAAATTGAAAATTATTAGCATGATTAACAAGAAAATTGAAATGTGAATTAGAGTAAAAAGGCTGAGAAAGTTCAATATTATTTTAATTTAGACGTCTATGAAGTGGAATATAGGATCTATTTAAATTGACTTGCGTGTTGAGAAAGAGATTATTGTTGAGTATGTCCTTACGAATGTGTAAGTCTTCAAGAAAATCTAATCTATTATAATTTTTGGAACTAACCTCATGTAAGATTTGTGAATTTCAATTTGGACTAGAATTATGATTGTTGAATCTAAAGTGATGACCGAGGGCAGAAACTTTATTACTGTTTAAATCTTCCATAATACGAACTTTCAAAGGTCTACAAGTTCTACCAATGTAGGCTGCATCGCAGTCTTCACAATTTAACTTATATATGCCACTTTTGAAAAGTTTGTCAATTTTGTCTTTTGTATTGACCAAAAATCTACTCAAGCTATTATTGGTTTTGAAAGAAATTTTAATGTTGTCAAAGTTACTTTTGATGCAACTAGCTAATTTGTGAGAAATGTTGTCGTTTAAAAAAGGAATTGAAACAAATTTGTCGATTGAATTCAATTTTGGATGAGATAAGTTCAATTTTTTTAATCAAAGTGTTGGTAATGCTAGGATTATAATCATTGTTGGAAGCTATTTGTTTCATAATATTCAATTCATTTTGATACTCAACAGTAGAAAGAGGTACATTCAAGAGTATTATATCAATCCTGAAATTCTACATCAGTACAGAACATAAAATTCACCTTAGAAATAGAATCGAACAATAAATTAATTTTTTTAAATCGTACAATACATTAAAATATTCACTCCGTAGATTTCAATATCTACAGAAAACCCACACAAACTGATCAAGTGATACCTAGTTTTTCGAATCATCCCCATTCAGCACAAAATGGCTGCCTTCAATTGTTACATCCACATACTCTTTCTACTGTTGAGTATCAAAAAGAATCGAATATTTTGAAACAAATAGCTTCCAACAATGATTATAATCCTAGAAATTATCAACACTTTGATTCAAAAAATTTAAAAAAAAAATGAACACAACTTATCCTATCCAAAATTAAATTCAATCGACAAATTTGTTTCAATTCCTTTTTTAAACGACAACATTTCTAACAAAGTATCTAGTTGCATTCAAAGTAACTTTGACAACATTAAAAATTCTTTCAAATGCAATAATAGCTTGAGTAGATTTTTGGTCAATTCGAAAGACAAAATTGACAAACTTTCCAAAAGTGCCATATATAAGTTAAATTGTGAAGACTGCGATGCAGCCTACATTGTTAGAATTCGTAGACCTTTGGAAGTTCGTATTATGGAACATTTAAACAGTAATAAAGTTTCTGCCTTCGGTCATCACTAAAGATTCAACAATTATAATTTTAGTCCAAATAGAAATTCACAAATCTTACATGAGGTTAGTTCCAAAAATTATAATAGATTCGATTTTCTTGAAGACTTACACATTAGTTAGGAAATACTCAACAATAACCTTTGTCTCAACACGCAGGTCAATTTAAATATATCCTATATTCCACTTCATAGACGTCGCAATTAAAATAATATTGAACTTTATCAGCCTTTTTACTCGAATTCACATTTTAATTTTTTTGTTAATCATGATAATAATTTTCAATTTCCATTCTCTATGATGATTTCACTCGTATCTCTTTGCAATTTGTCAGCCTCTTTTTCAGTTTTCTCCATACTGAGAACACAAGTCATGTTCTGGATTGTCACCTTTTAGCCTCTGTTTTACTCCAGCAGTGGGAGTTGTGAAGTTGTGTCAGGTTCTCATTAGACTTGTATCACACTTCTTATCCCTCAGTTGCGGTTCAACTGAGCCATGGCGGACAAGGATTTTTATTTTTATTAGGGCAAATTTAAATTAATTGTCCATGGACACTACCAGAATCATTCAATTGTTTGTTTTTGATCAGGACAGGTCCAATTAGACTTCTCCCTTAAACATATAGTCAATTCCGATGACTTAAATGTGAGAATTTAAGAGTCTTGTCTTCCTTGGAATATTGGAACATATATTTGACAGTTGACAGTCCCCATTAATGAGTTCTTCGTATGACAGGGATATTCCTTTCATGATTCTGATATCTCCATGGTTCTGTGTTCCATGTCAATCTACTTCATCGTTCACTTGTCAATCTTGTCACTTGGATCCAGCTATCACACCCAAACAATGGCTCATAAAAGATATCGAAATGTAATCTCAATTTTCATCCTGGCCTAGGATAGGTTTTTTTAACATGCTTGTCACGTAAATCTTCACTGATTGATCATGAGATATTTTATGGCCTTTCTGGCTTCTTGTACACCTAACGAGTAAGTGATTATTTCAATTTTCTTTCTCAAAAAATTTTTTTTTAGTAACTTACTTTCAGGTACGCACTGATGATGACCTAAGGGTCGAAAGCGCTTTGCTACGATTTTAATAAATTAGTTTCTTTCATCGATTGAAATTTTTGCTCTACCATATACCACTTTCATTTTATATTCTATCAAAAGCGGTCCTCTTTGAAATATGTTATTCCTTGCTTACCTTTGTATACCTTTCAACTCAATAGGACATTAATTGTATGAGTAGTTTTGATACACAATGGTAATGCAAGGTAGTAATAGTATTAAAAGGCGGGATGAGCGGGGTTTTACTGATTCGTGATTAGGACATCAAATTTGTAACCGATAGGCATCTTTTCTGGAGAATATTTCAGATCAGAAAAATTTGAATTTTCCCACTTCTCATGGAAACACATCCGTATCTATCGTAATAAGTGGAGTAGAGCTCTGAAATTTCCAGGATAGGTAGATATTTAGGTAATAAGTCGAAAAAAGTGCGCAACATGGAAAAACAAGTCGGATTATGTTATTGGAGCATATCTTATGTTATTGGAGCATATCTCTAGAAATATCCTTTCTATAGAAACTCAATGTAGAGATATTTCTCAATGATACTGCATTATCAGTGATAATTATCACTGGATATCACGTTCTACAATAAACTCTGCAAAAATCGTACTACCCATCGCCCCTGGTGCGCATTGTTCGCCACTCAGATGAACCTCAGAAAAGATTCAGACTCATCCTCGGTATATTCAACGATCGTGAAACTAACAGAATTCTACTCCAATAGTTACGAAAGTTTCGCGGGAGTTTCCATGCTGGGAAGTGAGATAAATTCGGATTTTTCAGAACAGAAAATTTCTCAGCGAAAATGAAGATTAGCACTGGAGTCGATGACCCAATCACGAATCCGTAAGAATTTTGAGCCTATCTTGCCCCCCTAATATTATTTTTCACAAAAATATATCCATCGCCCCTGGCGCGCAGTGTCTGCCACTCAGATCAACCCCAAAAGATATTTAGACTTATTCTAGGTACATCTAACGATCGGGAGAATTAAAGAATTTTACTCCAATAATTACGGAAGATACGGAGGTGTTTCCATGGGAAGTGAGACAAATTCGGATTTTTCAGAACTGAAAACTTCTCAGCGAAAATATGGAATGGAACTGAAATTCATGTCCTGATCATAAGAATTTTGAGCAAATCTTGCCCCCTTATATTATTTATAGCAAAAATGAATATATCCATCGCCCTTGGCGCGCAGTGTATATCACTCAGATTAACCCCAGAAGAGATTTATACTTATTCCTGGTATATCTAACTATCGTGAAAATTTCAGAATTCCACTCCAATAATTACGAAATATACGGGGGCCTTTCCATGGAAAGTGATACAAATTCGGATTTTTCAGAACAAAAAATTTTTCAGCAAAAATATGGAATGGTACAGAAATTGATGTCCTGATCACGAATCCATAAGAATTTTGAGCATATATTGCCCCCTTATTTTTCGCAAAAATCAATATAATCATCGCCCTTGGCGCGCAGTGTATGTCACTCAGATTAACCCCAGGAAAGAGTTCGACTTATACTTGATATATCTTACAATCGTGAAAATTACAGAATTCTACTACAATCATTACGGAAGATACGGGGGCGTTACCATGAGAAGTGAGACACACTGTATATACAATATATACATTAACAGAATAAATAAAACACGTTATGTCAAAGTGGTCGCCTCTGGAAAGGGATTCGGAGAGGAATATTGTATAGCGGAAATTTAACAACAGCCTACAACAGGTATCCCCAGACCTCGGTTCTACGATTGAAGAGATCCCACCTGTGATGCATGTGGACGAGTTTTAAGAATTTGTTTAAGATTATTGAACTTAGCATTTCGTATATTGTTTCGGCGGGTATTAGCTCGAAATAAAAAACAGATCTGGCAATATAATGTGGTTGTTCTCTCTATTCGTTCATAAAACTATAAAATAAAATAAAAAAAAAACGCAGTCGGTAGGATTCGAACCTACGCTCCCAGAGGGAATCTGATTTCTAGTCAGACGCCTTAACCGCTCGGCCACGACTGCTGATGAAAGTTTGTAATGAGAACCCATACTGATTCTGATATATGACACAAATTTTTTGTACATATTTTTTTTTACTATTACTAGAAAAAATTAATAGGGAATATATACTGGAATGCAATTGCAAAATCACATAGTAGGTATAGCATTTTGACTTCTTGGAATGCTAAACGGGATCATCTGCTACTGAAAGAAATTTTGGTAACAGGTCCTATCTTCCACTTGTGTGAAGTTAGCGCCCAACGCTAGCGCCGAAATTTAGCGTTTACCCCCACTCCCGAGTCTGATTTACACCAAACAAATTCTGAATCTTGAAAAGATTGCAAATGAGGTGACATTAAACTACCAAAGCAAATGTCGTTACTCTTATAGTAAAGCCTTGAAAAAATAAATATATATTTAACCCTTGATATTCAAATCGGCGTTATAGAAGGGAAAATCTTTTCCAATTTTATTTATAACTAGGCGGATTGTGACTCTGAGGGAAGACATATTCAACTTAAGATTTTTGAATCTTTGTAATATTGATACCAAATAAAAACTAGCAGCAGCAACCTCTGAAAGGAATCTGAATTTTTCTCAATGTGTAGTTGTGACGGATTGAAACTTGTGGAGAATGTTGCCAAAAGGAAGAGATATTATTCAACGACAGCTTTTCAATGCCTCAATATTTTTAGTCTATCAAACCATCGACATCACTAAAAACTACCCCCCTTCTCCAAACGTAATATATATTTTTTCCATAAACCAGCTCTTGTGACGGATTGAGACTTGATGAAAAATGTTGCTGAAAGGAGTACGTATTCAACATTGAATTTTCAGTTCATCAAATGATCGGCATCATAGAAAAACTACCCCGTCCACCTAAACGGATATTTTTTTCTCGTAAACCAGCTCTTGTGACGGATTGTAATTTGATGCAAAATGTTGTCAAAAGGCATACGTATCCAACTCTAAATTTTCAGCTCTTAAAAATATCGGCATTATAAAAAAACTACCCCCTCCACCTAAACGGATATTTTTTTCTCGTAAACCAGCTCTTGTGACGGATTGTGATTTGATGCAAAATGTTGTCAAAAGAAAAATGTATCCAACCCTAAATTTTCAGCTCTTAAAATATCGGCATCATAGAAAACTACCTTTACCTAAACGGATATTTTTTCTCGTAAACCGCTCTTGTGACGGATTGTGATCTGATGCAAAATGTTGTCAAAAGGGATTGGTTAGTTTCTTATATATCAATATTTTGAAGAAGCGCTGGTTTATGAGAAAAAAAAAATATTCGTTTGGGCGGTGGGGGTAGTTGAATACGTATTCCTTTCAGCAACATTTTCCATCAAATCTCAATCCGTCACAAGAGCTGGTTTATGAGAATAAAAATCTGTTTAGGTGAAGGGGGTAGTTTTATATGATGCCGATATTTTTAAGAGCTGAAAATCCAGGGTTGGATACGTAATCCTTTTGACAACATTTTGCATCAAATCACAATCGTCACAAACTGGTTTAGAGAAAAAAATATCCGTTTAGGTGGAGGGGGTAGTTTTTCTATTGCCGATATTTTTAAGAGCTGAAAATTAGGGTTGGATACGTATTCCTTTTGACAACATTTTGCATCGAATCACAATCCGTCACAAGATCTGGTTTATGAGAAAAAAATATCCGTTTAGGTGGAGGGGGTAGTTTTTCTATAATGCCGATATTTTTAAGAGCTGAAAATTTAGGGTTGGATACGTAATCCTTTTTACAACATTATGCATCAAATCACAATCCGTCACAAGATCTGGTTTATGAGAAAAAAATCTGTTTAGGTGAAGGGGGTAGTTTTTCTATGATGCCGATATTTTTAAGAGCTGAAAATTAGGGTTGGATACGTATTCCTTCTGACAACATTTTGCATCAAATCACAATCCGTCACAAGAGCTGGTTTACGAGAAAAAAATATCCGTTTTGGTGGAGGGGGTAGTTTTTCTATGAGCCGATATTTTTAAGAGCTGAAAATTCAGGGTTGGATACGTATTCCTTTTGACAACATTTTGCATCAAATCACAATCCGTCACAAGAGCTCCGTTTAGGTGAAGGGGGTAGTTTTTCTATGATGCCGATATTTTTAAGAGCTGAAAATTAGGGTTGGATACGTATTCCTTTTGACAACATTTTGCATCAAATCACAATCCGTCACAAGAGCTGGTTTACGAGAAAAAAATATCCGTTTAGGTGGAGGGGGTAGTTTCTCTATGATGCCGATCATTTGATGAACTGAAAATTCAATGTTGAATACGTACTCCGTTCAGCAAAATTTTTCATCAAGTCTCAATCCGTCACAAGAGCTGGTTTATGAAAAAAATATATATTACGTTTGGAGAATGGGGGTAGTTTTTAGTGATGTCGATGGTTTGATAGACTAAAAATATGGAGGCATTGAAAATCTGTCGTTGGATATCTCTTCTTTTTGGCAACATTCTCCACAAGTTTCAATCCGTCACAAGAGAAATCCGTCATTGAGAAAAATTCAGATTCCTTTCAGAGGTTGCTGCTGCTAGTTTTTATTTGGTATCAATATTACAAAGATTCACAAATCTTAAGTTGAATATGTCTTCCCTCAGAGTCACAATACGCCTAGTTATAAATAAAATTGCAAAATATTTTCCCTTCTATAACGCCGATTTGAATATCAAGGGTTAAATATATATTTATTTTTTCAAGGCTTTACTATAAGAGTAACGACATTTGTTTTGGTAGTTTAATGTCACCTCAATTGCAATCTTCCCAAGATTCAGAATTTGTTTGGTGTAAATCAGACTCGGGAGTGGGGGTAAACGCTAAATTTCGGCGCTAGCGTTGGGCGCTAACCTCACACAAGTCTATCTTCCATCGTTCAAGATAACCTCATTGAGGATATTCATGTTAGAAGTTAATGCAATCTCATCCGAAATTGAAAAAATTGCTGTATTTTCTAACATGGCAAGGAAAGCAATTACTTCGAACGAGAAATTGATAAAGCTTACAAACAGAGCCGTGCCAAGTTATCTAGGTATGTGGCCGCCTCTGTGCAAAATATAAATGTAGGCCCTTTGTTAAAGTTGTAATAAAAAATTAATATAACGATATGTAGGTATACATGAATGAAATTGAAATAACTGCAAATACTTTCAATTTGCACAATAACTAATAAACGGCATCAACATGTCAATCGTGGATTTTTCAATTCACAGAAAAATCTTTCTATCAATATTCAATTGAGAATGTTTCCCTTTTTCAACATGAATACCCCACAAGAGGTTATCTTGACGATGGAAGATAGTGACTAAAGTTTATCTTTCAGTCGCAGATGATTCCACATCTGATTTTATGAACATCCTGTTTATATCTTCAACAAATCAAGGCATCAACAAATTTCAAATAAAGAAGTAGGTACCTACAAAACGAAAAAAGTAAAAAAACAAACAAAATAATAAGGTAATACTAACAGTAAAAAAGGAACAAAATAATGTAATCAAAACTTTATCTTCTTGCCTTTTTAATGAAAAAACCATTAATTAATTCGTCGAGAGGAAGTCATTTTCTATGAACATAATTGATCAATTACTGAGTCTCTCTTGTGTCATCCTCGATCTTAAAAAGGTTTTTATTAGTTTCAATTTCAAGAAAGACTTTTCACCCGATGCCGCGGATACTGGTAGCGTAATAAAAATCATATGGGTAGCTTCCAGTAGCTATGTGGGAATTTATGGAAATTAACTGATTCTCGATAATGCATTCAAGAATTGACTGGAGCTCTACATCATTCTGTTCAGGCAAGGGACATTTCAAACATTCAATTTCGCCATACATATACCTACCTAAGTCATTTGCGTCAATATCTGATTCTTTACGTGATTCATCTTTCAAATGTTATGTTAAATTTACGCACGATAATCTCAATTCAAGATTAATATTATATAAATAAATCCAAAAATATTATCAAAAGCTCCAATATCTTGATTCTTTTATATGGATCGATATAGTATGGAAAAAAACATTGATTTCATAATGAATTTTCTGGTCCGTTATTGGTTTGTCATTGCTTTCGTAATCAAATTGTTTTGTCTTTCTTTTTCGACGAAAAGTTTGTGTAGGTAAAAAATTAGGTTCAACCCGGACAGCACGGAATATTCCTTGAATATATATGAATATCCAAAAGGGGAAGAGTATATCCGGATATACATGGAATATTCCTAGAATATTCACATGCCTCTAGCATATTCCAGGAATACTCCAATATGCATATTCCTGGAATATTTTCGGGAGAATGTACCACGAATATTCTTGTGAGAATATTCCTGTATAAATATTCATAGAATATTCCTGTGTGAATATTCATGGAATAATCATATATAAATATTCATAGAATAATCAGAATTGAATATTCGGTATCGTATATTCATGGAATATTCTCCCTTATTTCTATGGAATGAACAGCAATAACTATTTTCGAGTTCAAAATATGGGAAAAGTATAAGAAAAAGTGCGAAGAGATATATTTGATTCGCAAACAGAGTTTTTGTTCAGACAAGCTGACAAAAATACACTACTGTACTGACCAAATTATAATTGGTCGGGAAATATCGAGGTGCAGTTTCACGACCAATCAAAACCATTCCGCGCGCGTCAGAGTCTGTCATTCATCTGGTAGTCGTAACCCGATGGCAGAGCTGTAAAGTTGAATGCATTTTAAATTGACATTTTTTTGTTACTGGTATGGGTTACTTTAGCATATTTGTATGTGAAACTACTGTGTTTGGAATTGTTTAACAAATATTCTTGATAATCACCACAGTGTTAATTCTTTGTGGTTTTTTATACGTAAAAGTAAGTACCCTTTATGTTACCATTCATTTAATTTCATAAAAGTTTCATTTGTATATCACTAATCATTTAATTTTCGAATCGTTTTCTACAAAATGCCTAAAAGGAAACTGAAAATATTCTTAATACAATTTTCATACAAACTCCGTCACAGCATGCAAAAGGACAGTTAAGAAATCAAGTTGAAACTATTAGTAATAGAATGTATACAAGTTTTTCTGATTCAGGTAGCAGTAGTTCGAATTGTGGTATCACTAGCCCAGAAATTTTGGATGAAAATTCATCAGATCACTTCTTGATTTGTCAACAGTCTCCAATACCCAATGATTTGCTTAAATAAGTTCCTTATTCTAATAGTCACAATTCGTTAAATGCTGTGGAAAAATTCAAGAAGTGGGCTGTTGAAAATAGAGTGACATTGAGTGCCATGAATCAACTTTTGGCAATTTTAGTAGAAGCTAAACCTGATGATTTTCATGGATTACCTAGATATGCCAGAACTTTTCTAACTACTCCAAAATTAACAATTACCCGAAGAGTAGATCCGGGGGAATATTATCACTTCGGAATACATAAATCACTCGAGGACCTTTAAAAAAAATGTAGAAAACTAACAGATCCACTTCAAATTGGTACAAACATAGATGGATTGCCCATAGCGAAAAGTACAAATAGTCAGTTTTATCCCATACTTGGTTTGGAATCTAAGAACGTGTTTTTAATTGGATTGTATCTCGGCTACAAATAAAACTTTTTAACAAAAAATTAAACCGACGAAATACGGAACTGAAAAGCAAAAAATAAAATAAACCTTCTTAGTCTCAATAACTAAGCTCCTAAACTAATGTAAATAACTAATTTTGAGTCGGCGCCAAAAAACAAGCAAATGAATTAGGTAAGGCGTAAAATGATGGCATCAGTTGGGCGGTGACATTCTGATAATTTTTTTGAAGTAATTTTATGATCTTCGTTGCTTGTTTGTTTGGCGCCGACTCAAAATTAGTTACTCACATTAGTTTAGGAGCTTAGTTGTTAAGGCTAAAAAAATTTATTTTATTTTTTTTACTTTCCAGTTCCGTTTTTCGTTGGTTTAATTTTTTGTTAAAAAGTTTTTATTTTTCAATTTTTTGTGGCTGCATCTACTTATTACTAACTGCTTGTTTTTTTATTACTTCCAAAATAATTACTTACCCACATTGCTTCAACTATTACCAGTTGAATGATATGATTATCTACTTTTACTATTTGTTGTAATGTAAATTATTTTTGTTGTTCTGGTTAGTTCATGTCATTACTTTGTATATCGTTCCATCCTCTCATCTAATATAATGACTGTGATAATGACACTAGCGATCTGTCATTGTCAACTACATATGTGTGCCAATGTTCACAAGTGAAAAATCAATTATCCCTATTTTTCTACCCGTAAGGGTCGATAATTCCATTCGAAATCCAAATATGATCAACTATGAGGTACACCCTATCTGATAAAAAAATAATCATCCAAATCGAAGATCCCAGTACAAAGTTATGCCTGATAGAATCGGTTAACGGACCAGAATTCAGAGGGTGATTGATCAATATCCTTCATATTTGCTACCCTTAGGGGTGGATTTTATCTTTTAAATTCAAATGGGACCAATTTCGAAGTACACCCTATCCACTGAAGAAATAATTATCGGAATCGGACGCCTCAGTAAAAAAAATTGCGTGATCATACATAAAAAAAATGATAAAAAAAATTAAATATACGCGTCGACTAGAGAACCTCCTCCTTTCTGGTTTCGTCGGTTGAAAACCCAAAAATGTCAATCAATTTCTCTCAGACTTCGTTGATGAGGCCATTATTCATCTAAATAACAATGGTGTTGAATTATTCGGTCAGATTTACAATTTCAAAATGACAATTTTTTTATTTGATGCAGTGGCAAAAGCATCCATATTAGCAATTAAGGGCCATGCAGGTTATAGTTCTTGCACACAAGGTTCTCAGCATGAGGAAAGCATTCAACGTGTTTGTTTTCCAGCTAGATGCAAAGTTCTTAAACTGAATCCCATGTCTTATACTGTTAGGGGTGAGTTCTAGTCATTTCAATAGATACTTAGCAATATACTCTTTGACATATTTTGTAGTTAGCATGATTCATTTTGAAAGTAGTTCCAATCTTGCAATTCTTGTTTTTCAGAGATATCCCTGTAGTGGCAGAAGAAACGGGTTAATAAAATATGTGTTGTTATTATTATCATAACTACGTATATAGAAATAGACCTGTTCAAATTCATGTTGTTTTATTTCATTGTAGGGAAGGGGTGCGCCGTGTGCGGAAATCAAATGGTTTTTTTTCTGAGTAGATCCTGCAATTCCAATCCACAAATACTCTGAGGAAAACAATTACGTATTGCACTACTACATAATTTTTGAAATGAAGTTTTGTTTCTTGGTCAATTCAAGCAAAAACATTGCTTGAATTGTCAGGCATAATTGTAGAAGTTCTTATTATAGATGTGAAAGTGACATTCAAGATTTTATATTTGAGGATACTCATGTGGGGAAACAGAAGTATTTTTCTTTATTTTCTTAATTTCTAAAATTTCAGGAAATGGTTATTCTGTTATGAAAACCCTCTAGGATATTTAAGGAATATTGCTATCATATTCCTGAATTACTTTGAATATTCTCGGAATATTCATAGAATATGTTCATAGAATATTCTAGGATTATCCTTTCTGAAATATTCATGGAATATTGTAGGTATATTCTGGATATACAGGGAATATTCCCAGAGGATATTCCAGAAGTAATCTTTCTGGAATATTCATGGTATATTCTGGGAATATTCTGGATATTCCAGAAATTTTTTTCATGGAATATTCGAGGAATATCTAAAATTTTCCCCACCAGCACATTCTAGGAATATTCAAATAAAGATATGTATCCCTAGAATTTCCAATATCCCAAAAATAATATTCTATGAATATTCATGGAATCTCCAGTGCTGTCTGGGATAATTTCTCACTCATCTGCTAGTTTTCTGGTATCGACAAGAAATTCATCGAATCCCTCATCATTTCTTGAGTCCGTGAAAAAATGTTTGAATTTTTTTTAGGCAATCTGAAAAAGCTTTCAGATGTATACTTCGATTCTGCATTAATTTATCGAGAGAAATAATTATGAATAATATGTGGTACCAAATCACTATAGAGCATTGAAATTTGTAGTTTTGAATTTTTCTTGCTAGCGATCGAGCTTGGTGTGAGACCCAAAAATCTTTTGAAGATGCGGATGCTTCCACAACATGAGCAATCTGATATATCAAAGGTTTTATAGCGTCTATTCTACTGGACCAGCTTTTACCAGAAAGTGGTTCCAAAGTTAAATCTGAAATACACGTTTTCAAACCTGACTATCTTGTTGTAGAAGCGGAAAAAACTCTTTAACGGTATCAAAGAATCCCGAAGCCTCTGAAGAAATTTCACCAGCATCATTCGCAACTGAATTTAGTGAGTGCGCTGAACAAGGAACAAAAAATGCTCTCGGGATTATAATTAATATTTGCCTTTGTAAGCCAACGGGCGCATACTAGTTCGCTCCGGCGATCAGTTCTTAATCCGTCCTGTTAAAAGGGTCGTGGGTGAGGTCGCTCCCGATGCATTTTCTAGGAACAGGTAAACACCTACCGATAATGAGTTACCGTTCATTATGGATTCGTTAGAAGTGTCTGAAATGCGAGTGAAAAAGGCAAACCAATGTTCATAATTCAACATTATAAATATAGTAAGTGCTTTCTGGAAACGTGAAACCCTGGCAGTGCATACAACGAGGATGTAAATCTCACATTCAAACTTAATTTATGTAATACTGTGATTGAGTACAATAAAAACCACAAACACCAGGGCAGTGATGTATCTATTTTAAACCGACAGAAATTGAGTAATTGCTTGAAAAGAAGTGCGATGGACGATACATGCGAGAAACCTAGGAAGATTATCCATAAAGAATTGAGTAAGGAAAATGTGGATTCGCTAACAGTAAACCATGTGCACCTAGTGAGAAAAAACATTTATAACGGCTGGAAGAAAGTTCTTCCAAAAATCCCAGGATCAATACAGAATGTAAACGATACATTGAATGCAGTCATTGTGTTAACAAATCAAAATGAATTGTTTTTGCTGAAAATTTACTCAGTGTTCAATTATGTAGCCTTCTCGTGTAATTCTAATCTGATTTTTTCGAGTCAATTACGAACAATTTATGTAGACGGTACATTTAAATGTTGTCCAAAGCTATTTACTATTCATGGACTTGAATGGGCATTATGTCCCTTTGGTCTTTTTGCTGCCAAATAAACAAGCGAATACTTATGTAATGCATTCGAATGTATAAAATGCCAATGTTAAAACCTCAATATCATCTTCAACCTTGAAATTATCTACGTCGATTTCGAAAAGACTATCCACTCTGCTGCACATCGAGTCTTTCCTTCTACTTTGTTGAAAGGATGTGAATTTCATTTCAGGCAGTCATGGTGAGTCCAAAGAAAAATAATCTGTACAGGATGGCAATAAAGTAACTCAGAATAAACATAATACTCTCAACAAAGGACAGTTTGGTTTTCGACCAAACTGCTCCACGATTCAGGCTATCAGCCGCATTGTTGCGAACATAGTCGAGGGTCTTGAGAATAGCAAACACATCATAATCACCGTATGCGACCTTTCCAAGGCCTTCGACAGTGTATCGCATGATAAACTACTAGATAAATCGCACTTCCACGGTGTGCGGAGGATACCTCTGAAACTGATAAAATCCTATCTCAATAACATAATTCAGTGCGTAGCCATCGAGAACAATTTCTCTGAATTCCAGAACATAAACCACGGAGCCCCGCAGGGAAATGTACTGGGACCATTGTTGTTTCTTATCTACCTCAACGATATTTTTCACTATATGTCCCCCTCTGGATGTATTCGTTCTGCAGATGACACAACCTTAATTGAAACACATTGCAACCCTATCACACTCAACAATCTCACTGGGCAAGTCAAAAACAAGGCTCATATTTGGTTCAGTTCATATAATCTTAAACTAAATCAAGAAAAAACTCAACAAAATTTATTTTCTGCAAACAATTGTTTTACCTCGAATAACTCAGTCAACCTGTTGATTATTTATGCAAAACACATTGATCATTTATGCAAAAAACTCTCCACCCAATTATTCCCGTGGAGACAACTAAAAATAATATTGAGCATTCCAATATTATTAACTTTCTACCATTCTCTCTTTCACTCGCACCTCAACTATGGTACTATTCTCTGGGGCAACTCAACACACTCAATTATAGCATTCAGACTTCAAAAAAGGCGCTGAGGATCATAGATGGTGCAACCTTCCATGCCCACTGTCAGCCACTATTCAAGAAATTCAGAATTTTACCAATCCCTTGTGTCTTTATCTATCAAACTCTACTGGAGATTTTTACTAATATTACTCTGTACTCAACAAATGCTGGTGTCCACAACCATGCTACTAGATCATCGAATGAACTCGGTACTCCCAAATTCAGATTGTCCGTCACAAAGCAAAATTCTATAAATGTCAGAATTTTTAATAATTTCCCAGCATCTATAAAATCATTAAATTTCAGCCAATTCAAGAAATGTGTAAAGATCCATTTACTATTATATTGTTTTTACGCAATAGAGGAATTCCTATCATTTAACCATGAATGCATGATACTCACCCCAACTACGTAAAAATATCGTAATAAAAAATTAAAACAATAAAACCCTCTTTAGGGTAATTTAATACGTTGTGATTGTTTTGTTGTCTTGTTTCAAAATTTTAAACATTTGTATAGGTATACTTATATATGTAATTCTGTTCTGTTTATTTTATTTGTAACGACTGTTTTTATTACTTGCCTATTATATTCTATTATATTCTATTATACTCTCACAAAATTCATGAAATCCTTATTGATAAAAATTTTGAAAATACACAGAAATAGTCAGTATACAGTGAGCTCATGAGGTCTGGTATAAAATCAATAATTTAATTAGTCATATTATAAAGCGATAAAATCGGTTGCAAAACAATTGTTTTGAACATATTTTAAAGATATAAAAAAATGAATGTAAAATAAGTTTTTGGAAAACCAACAGTTTTTTTAATTTTTTTGGTTTGTATATTTTTTGTGAAAATATTGTTAATAATGTAATGACAATAATTCGAATAATTCCAGCAGTATTTGTCTTACTAACATTTCATTGAAAATGTTTCATTGTTTGTCCCTAAATAGGTGGAGAAAAATTCAAAAGCTTGGTTTCTTGACATATTTTTTTGTCTGAAAATGAAAATATAATCAGGAAAATCTATACAAGTGTATGAAGGGCAAACTAATTTGTTCACTCCGATTCCTATAGAAAAATGATTCAATTTGTCAGTAACTTGTCGTTTTCTGATTTTGCCTATAAAAAAATAGTAAAAATTCAAAAGATACTTCTCTATATAGTTTTTGATTGACGTTTCGGGAACTATATCTGCCCCCGTTCTCAAAATTTGCTAAATCTCCTTCAATTGTTTGAATAATTTGAATTTTTCTCTTGCAGAGTTTTTTTCGCTTTTTCAAATAACGGATGACAATTGAGATCTGCCAAAAAATTTGAGAGTGACTTATTGCTCATTTGATATATGGGGTGTTGTTCAGATCAGTTTATTAGCATTCTACTATATCTCACTTTCTCTCTGACTAGAGAGTATGGTCCTTTTCAATAGATTTTGTTGAAAAGCAGTTGTTATTGGATAGAAGAATATAGGCAGTTTCTTTAATTTTTTTCCTTTCTTGATGTGGTTGTTTCATCAAGATTTTCGTCCTATTCCATTCAATCGTACGATCGCCATTGGATGTAAGGGAATGTTCTGTAATTTTTGATCCGGTTAATTGTCGATTTCTGACCTAACTCTGATGTTCACTTTGGCGCACGTCTAATGGACGTTTCACCTATATAACTATCACCTCACGAACAAGGTATGTTGTAAACACAGCTTTTGGTACTTTCTTTGGCGTTTTTTGGTTTTGTTTGTGTTAGTATATATCTCAGTGTGTTTGATGTTCTAAATGATGTTCTTACATCATTCCTATGTCCAATCCGTTTGATCTTCTCAGATAATCCGGGGACATAGGGTATTATGTCGGTTATGAAATGTGTAGGTGGTGAGAGTACTCATGTTGGTGTGTTAATTGGTTGTCAGTGATTGTTTTTTCCACAAACTGATCCGTATATGCATTTTTACTATTTTTTATAGGCAAATTCAGAAAGCGACAGGTTACTGACAAATTGATTCATTTATCTATAGAAAATATAATTTGGTGAACGAAGAACCTTATCGGGGTGAACTAATTAATTTGCCCTTTCCACAATTGTATAGATTTTCCTGATTATATTTTCATTTTCAGATTGTGGAAGGTTACCCAAAAAAACATGTCATGAAACGTTGTTCCTCCACAAAACAATCGCATTCATTCGAAAGCTTGGATTGTCAACCAAGTATAACCAAGATACGGATATGGGGAAATACTGCAAATATGTGTTTGGCCTTCCATTTCTGGATCCCTGCGAAGTGGGCGATTGTTTTGCGACCGTTTTTGCAGAAATCTTACCCAATCGACCAGTACTTCACGAGTTCTCCGATTAGTTGATGGACCTTTCCGAACAATCCGATTACCCACCTGTCATGTGGGCCAAAAATAGTTCGTCTCTTGAACGAAAAATAAACGCCTGTGAAAGTGTACACTATTTTATTCTCTATTCTACAATCACCATTCCAATATATTTCAATTTCTAGGAAATTTTAAAAATATTCAAACCGATACGTTTATTAAAATACGTAGTGATAACCAACAGGAAGAGGAATATCGCAGAGCAGTTCACTTACGCAAACCATTTGTAGATGAAAAAATGTCATTATTAAGACAAAATGTGATAAGTAGATTCCAATTTGTGAAATGTATGTGAGTGTGTAAGTATCCAATGTAATATAAACCAAATATATTGTTATATGAATATGTATAGCGTTTTTTTTGTATTCATATTCCTAGAATTACTCTGATCTCCTTAACTGATGGAAGCAAACTAGCATACATAGAAAGAAATATTGGACCTGATATTGATGAACACTAATGATTGACTGCAAAAGCATTGTCCAAACGTATTTTTCCTTGAAGCAATGACCAAACATAATGGAAATCAGTCCATTTCTGTGATTAAATAATCAACGAAATCATTACAATAAGGTTACCATGTCCATTAGAATAACATAAATTCATGATTGTTATGTTGAAATCATTTCCACAATGAAAATTTTCTCCATAACAAGGAAACAAATGCATTGCGTAAACGAACATGAGGTTATTATTACTATGTACTATTGATAATCACACTTCCGTGTAACAGTACATGAGGGTATAGTTAAAGGCTCAATGGGGATGGCCTCAGTACCGTGACATAATTTCATCAATGCTTGGAAACCTCAGCCAATACACCCATTCATTGATATTAGTACCCAATTCATCGATGATTATTCTCAACATCACCCAATGTACTTGATCTTGTTTTCATTGACCGAGTACCTTGATTAAACTCCACCACTCCACTTCCCCCATCCCAAATGACGCTTGAACCAATCAAGAATTTCCATCCAATTTAATATAGGTATATGTTCAGTATTGCAGTATGAACGGTTCTGGAAACTGTCCTAACTCTGACTTACCCGAAGTCGAGACTACATCGATAATCATCATCGGGAATTCATATAGGTTACAGAAGTAGAAGTTTCAAGTGAAAGAACATGAGAAAATGATAGACAAACATTTGGAAAAATATCAAAACACTTCCATGGTAGAGATCAATTCTAACAGCTCCTTCGCTTATCATATTATTTATTCCAATCACTCTTTCGGCATTGAAAAAAAATATAAAAATACTCCACGGGTCTAATGCAGGTCACTTATTGAATACTCTTGAAGTTTTGGAATTTAATTCTAACATTGGAAATCTCCTCATAACACCATTAAACCAACAAATCAACTGTAACTGTATTCCCTTCTTAAACTCTTTACATTTTCTATAACAAGATGATTGCTATCTCATACATTTCTAAATATACATTCAACCAAAAACGGTGTTTCTCCTTAACTTATACTTACTGTTTAAAATGATTTGTTTTTTCTTTCCCCATTTGTCTGTTCAATATTATTACAATATACAGTGCTAGTCAAAAGTCCCCTCCCCCCCTCGTATCTTTTGAACGGGTATACTTATAATAATGAAATTTGGAGTGTGGGAATAAACGGATGTAGGCTTCTCAACTGGTCATAACAGGTGACGCAATAGTCATAAATGACGTCACAAGGCCACTGTGACCAATAATTTTAAATGGGACCCTATGGCAAGTGACAGCTCGTTTGAAAGGTATTGAAAATACCTATTCAGTCATACCAATTTTGTTTGGGTTTCGGCTGATTTTGATTGATAAATTGAAGAAATACGAAAATTATAGTTTCGCATTTAATTAATAAAGATTTTAATGTACGCCTCTGGTTAATTGTCAAAAAGGTTGACGTTTTTGAATTCTCTACTTGTCAAAAGTGTTTATACCTTGAAAATTTACCTAAGCTATTGTTTAACGAGACGTTTAAGTGTTTACATAGGCAAAATGGTACGTACTGTAGCCGACAAAGTAGCAGCTATCTTAATAATTGGTGAATGTAGAAACAATTTCCATGCAGCGGAACGACTGTTTAATGAGAGGTACCCCGATCGCCCTATATCGAGGGTTTATTTGAGGGAGCTTCTTCGGAAGTTTGAAGCATCAGGTAGTGTTCAAGATGCCAAACGATCTGGTCGACCAACAATTAGTGATGACAAAAAAATTGACATAATTATAGAAATGGTAGTAAACCCTACTTCTTCCACAGCCCAAGTTGCGTCTATCTGTGAAGTCAGTCAAAGGACAGTACATAGGGTGTTGGCTAAAACAAATTTCATCCATACAAATTAAAATGGTGCACCAACTTTCAGATGATGACCCTGACCGAAGACTAGAATTCTGTGAAACTATGTCCAATAAAATGAACCAACAACCAGGCTACATACAGACAATTTGTTTTAGTGACGAAAGTACTTTCTTTCTCAATGGAATGTTAACACTCAAAATGTGAGGTATTGAGTGACACAAATCCTCACATCTTTCGTGAAAAACATACTCAATTTCCAGAAAAGTAAATGTTTGGGCAGGTATTTTGGGAAACCACATAGTTGGGCCTCTTTTTCTCAATGCTAACTTAACCGGTGAATTGTATCTGGTGATGTTACAAAATGATATTGAGGCGTTAATTCTTGAAATTCTAGAAGATAATCCAGATGAATTCGACAACTTGGAAATAACGTTTCAACAAGATGGTGCTCCTGCACACTATTACGATGCAGTAAGACGTTACCTAGATGAAGAATATCGTGGTAGATGGATTGGACGACGAGGTTCGATCGAATGGCCAGCTCGGTCACCGGACCTTACACCATTAGATTTTTTTCTATGGGGGTACTTGAAATCTAAGGTTTACGCTACAGCACCTGACAGTAATGCCATTCTGAAACAACGAATTGTTGAAGAATGTAGGGCAATTTCCGCTGACACACTGGGACGAGTACGACAAGAGTTTAGCAATAGGATGCATTACTGCCAGGAAGTGGATGGAGCACATTTTGAACACTTATTATAAGAACTGGTTCTTAAATCTTTATTAATTAAATGCGAAACTATAATTTTCGTATTTCTTCAATTTATCAATCAAAATCAGCCGAAACCCAAACAAAATTGGTATGACTGAATAGGTATTTTCAATACCTTTCAAACGAGCTGTCACTTGCCATAGGGTCCCATTTAAAATTATTGGTCACAGTGGCCTTGTGACGTCATTTATGACTATTGCGTCACCTGTTATGACCAGTTGAGAAGCCTACATCCGTTTATTTCCACCCTCCAAATTTCATTATTATAAGTATACCCGTTCAAAAGATACGAGGGGGGGAGGGGACTTTTGACTAGCACTGTATAACTCCACAATAACCATTTGATCTTATGATTAGCTTCATTGTTTCCTCACTTGGCAACGCTACTGTAGTACGTCATCTGACCTAAGTTAATGGTTATTGCTCACATTAATTTTTTGAATTATTAATTTGAATATGATTATTCACCCCAACTCCAGTTGTTGGGACTTCCAACAACTCGTCATCCTTTTAACCTTTGGACTGTTATTTTTATCTACTTCAACATGTAATTAAAGTTATAAATTTTTTTCATGTAAGTATAACTCTCACAGCCCCCATCTTGTTTGGGAATATGTTCTAGTTAACTCTTGTGGTTTTCTTTTATTGTAGCTCTACCCATGACTGAGGATGAACCTCCAAAGGTTTGAAACATGTATCATTAAAATTTATTTGAACGGGGCCCAGAGGGCCAGGGCCCCGTTAAACTTGTGGAGATCACTTCGTGCTTATCTTTTGGATATTTAATATTAAACTTTTTTTTCTATGGGTGATAATAACGATGATAAGGGGGTGCTAATTTGAAGTGAATAACCCGGTACATTACAATCGCAGGTACAAAGTTCAGTTTGTAACATCCTTCTGTTCAATTATGGTTAATTGGGCGGTATAGAGAAAACAGGAAAAGCGAAGATGCTTACGTCACTAACTACTCACTGCTCTCAATCATATCTCACACTTAATGAGTCTCGTGGGTGGAGCAAGCTGGCAATTATAGTGATTGATGGAACGTAAACATATTTATGGAACAGGTAGTGATCAGTTTCGAATACATCTACATCATAGACTCTCATTAACAGGTCATTGGTGGTGAAATTAAAAGTAAGGTAATGGGAAAGATCATAGAATGTCGATTTGTATTGAGTTTTAATGTAATGTTTTTTTATAAAACATGACAGCATTCAGAATTATTTTCCGCGAATAAAATTTCAGAGACCTCTCAATATTAGATTAGGGGAAAAAAAAAAAAGAATTAATGTGGTGTTCTATGACTCCACTGATAATAGTTATTGGGAGTTTTTTTGGGGTGAGGTCAAAACAAATGAAACTCTTACCCAGAGAGCACGGAATATTCCTAGAATATTCTCTAAATATCCGAAAAGAGAAGAGTATATTCCGAATATACATGGAATTCCAATTCCTTCCGGAATATTCCTATATGCATATTCCTGGAATATTCTCGGGAGAATGTACCACGAATATTCTCGTGAGAATATTCCTGTATGAATATTCATAGTATATTCCTGTGTGAATATTCATGGAATAATCATGTATGAATATTCATCGAATATTCATGGAATATTTTCCCTTATTTCTATGGAATGAACACCAATAACCATTTTCGAGTTCAAAATATGGGAAAAGTATGAGAAAAAGTGCGAATAGATGTATTGCAAACAGAGTTTTTGTTCAGACAAGCTGACAAAAATACACTAATGTACTGACCGAATTATAATTGGTCGGAAAATATCGAGGTGCACTTTCACGACCAATCAAAACCATTCCGCGCGCGTCAGCGTCTGTCGTTCATCCGGTAGTCATAAACCCGATGGCAGAACTGTAAAGTTGAATGCATTTTGGATTGACATTTGACATCTTTTGTTTTTTTATTGGTATGGGTTACTTTTGCATATTTGTATGTGAAACTACTGTGTTTGGAATTGTTTCACAAATATTCTAAATAATCACCACAGTGTGGTAAGAACACTTTTATGTTACCATTCATTTCATTTCATAAAAATTTCATTTGTATATCACTGATCATTTCATTTTCAAGGCGTTTTCTACATGCCTAAAAGGAAACTGAAAATATTCTTAATACAATTTTCACACAAATTCCGTCACAGCATGCAAAAGGATAGTAGGAATCAAGTTGAAACTATTAGTGATAGAATAGATTCAAGTTTTTCTGATTCAGATAGCAGTAGTTCGAGTTGTGATATCATTAACCCAGAAATTTTGGATGAAAATTCATCAGATCACTTTTTAATACTCAATGATTAGTTTGAAGAAGTTCCTACTTCTAATAGTCACAATTCGTCAAATGCTGTGGAAAATTTTAAGAGGTGGGCTATTGAAAATAAAGTGACATTGAGTGCCATGAATCAACTTTTGGCACTTTTAGTAGAAGCTAAACCTGATGATTTTCATGGATTACCTAGAGATGCCAGAACTTTTCTAGCTACTCCAAAATTACCCGAAAAGTAGATCCGGGAGAAAATTATCCCTTCGGAATACAGAAATCACTCGAGGACATTTTCAAAAATAATTATAGAAAACCAACAGATCCGATTCAAATTGGTATAAACATAGATGGATTGCCCATAGCGAAAAGTTCAAATAGTCAGTTTTATCCCATACTTGGTTTGGAATCTAAGAATGGTTTTCAATTGGATTGTATCACGGCTACGAAAAACCCAAAAATTTCAATCAATTCCTTTCAGACTTCGTTGAAGAAGCCATTATTCAGTTAAATAACAATGCTGTTGAATTATTCGGTCAAAATTATAATTTCAAAATGACAAATAGTTTATCATCCATATTAGCAATTGAGGGCCATGCAGGTTATAGTTCTTGCACACAATGTTCTCAGCATGATGAAAGCATTCAACGTGTTCCCAGCTAGATGCAAAGTTCTAGTTGCAAAGTTCTAGTTTTAAACTTAATCCTATGTCTTATACTGTTAGGGGTCAGTTCTAGTCATTTCAATAGATACTTAGCAATATACTCTTTGACATATTTTGTAGTCAGCATGATTCATTTTGAAAGTAGTTTTAGAGACATATATTAAATCCAGCAATTCTTGTTTTTCAGATATATCCCTGTAGTGACAAAAGAAACGGGTTAATAAAATATGTGTTATTATTATAACTATATAGAAATAGAGCTGCTCAAATCCATGTTGTTTTATTTCATTGTAGGGAAGTGGTGCGCAGTCTGCGGAAATCAAATGTTTTTTTTTCTGAGTGGAACCTGCAATTCCAATCCACAAATACTCTGAGGAAAACAAGTACGTATTGCACTACTACATAATTTTTCGAATGAAGTTTTGTTTCTTGGCGAATGTAAGCAAAAACATGCTTGAATTGTCAGGCATAATTGTAGAAGTTCATATTATAGATGTAAAAGTGCCATTCAAGATTTTATATTTGAGGATACTCATGTGGGGAAACAGATGTATTTTTATTTATTTTCTTAGCTTCTGAAATTTCAGGAAACGGTTATTTTGTTATGAAAACCCTTCAGGATATTTAAGGAATATTACCATCATATTATTGAATTACTTTGAATATTCTCGGAATATTCATAGAATATGTTCATGGAATATACAAGGATTATCCTTCCTGAAATATTCATGGAATATTGTAGGTATATTCTGGATATTCAAGGAAAATTCCCAGAGGATATTCCAGGAGTATTCTTTCTGGAATATTCATGGAATATTATGGATATTCCAAGAATATTCCTCATGGAATATTCAAGGAATATCTAAAAAAAATCCCCACCAGCACATTCTAGGAATATTCCAAAAAAGATATGTATATCCCTGGCACATTCAAGAATTTTCCAATATCCCAAAAAAAAAATTCTATGAATATTCATGGAATGTCCAGTGCTGTCTGGGAATTGATCTAGTGATGAAGTTTCGATTTTTATACAATCATCAAAGACAAGCGAGAAAAATAAAAAAGGCCTTGAGTGGACCGAACTATACACACATTTGGACAGATTCAATTTGAATTGAGGAAAATAAAATACTATGAAAGAATTACAATCCTAACACTCACATTGAAGATTGTCAAAATTTGTTTTTTTATAGAGGATCGCGATGTTGTTGGAATTGATAACCATGATTCGACAAAATTGAGGAGAGAAATATATGATTATGGTACTTTCAATTCTATCGTTAGATGTGAATAGGAGTTGAAGAAAAAGATATCCAATACCATATAATATAAATAATATTAGATGCAATTGAGGTACGCATGAGCAACATGAAAGCAGAACAGACCGCGATTCAACTCGCGCCAGCTACCTCGAGGACTTTCTCAATCAGGTAGGTGTTGAGAGATAAGTGCCATGTGAAGTGGAATGAATAGAAAAATCGAATTTAAACGGTTTTCTTCACATAAAGGATTCAATATGAAATTGAACCAGAGAAAGGTATCTCAGGTGAAAAACAACTACTTTCCTGGCAAATACCACGCAGAACGTTGAATGATATTCACCTGAAAATCCATGCATACTTCCATATAATATCAATGGACATTGAATGCAAATGTTTCTTTCTGATAAGCTCGATTATGTTTAATTTATGTCGTGTTCACCTAACAATCCGCATACCGGTTTCAGGCTTCTTGGCCCTCATCAGTACGGAGTAGTCAACCAGCCAAAAGTCCAAAGAACTCTGGCTGAAGTGAGACACAACGTAAACCGTTTAAATTCGATTTTTCTATTCATTCCACTTCACATGGCACTTATCTCTCACTATATGCTAGACGGGCTTGCCACTCCTACTGAGAAGGAATCTTTCATTTAGAAACCTATCGAGGTGGGAGATTTTCGGAGTGTTTCTTTCTGTCACTAGGTACCGCCAGTTAAAGTTTATCTTTTCCGGCGTACCTATAGGTGTTACAAGATCGATGATGGTTTGTTTACGTTGTGTCTCACTTCAGCCAGAGTTCTTTGGACTTTTGGCTGGTTGACTACTCCGTACTGATGAGGGCCAAGAAGCCTGAAACCGGTATGCGGATTGTTAGGTGAACACGACATAAATTAAACATAATCGAGCTTATCAGAAAGAAACATTTTCATTCAATGTCCATTGATATTATATGGAAGTATGCATGGATTTTCAGGTGAATATCATTCAACGTTCTGCGTGGTATTTGCCAGGAAAGTAGTTGTTTTTCACCTGAGATCTACCTTTCTCTGGTTCAATTTCATATTGAATCCTTTATGTGAAGAAACCGTTTAAATTCGATTTTTCTATTCATTCCACTTCACATGGCACTTATCTCTCACTATATGCTAGACGGGCTTGCCACTCCTACTGAGAAGGAATCTTTCATTTAGAAACCTATCGAGGTGGGAGATTTTCGGAGTGTTTCTTTCTGTCACTAGGTACCGCCAGTTAAAGTTTATCTTTCCGGCGTACCTATAGGTGTTACAAGATCGATGATGGTTTGTTTACGTTGTGTCTCACTTCAGCCAGAGTTCTTTGGACTTTTGGCTGGTTGACTACTCCGTACTGATGAGGGCCAAGAAGCCTGAAACCGGTATGCGGATTGTTAGGTGAACACGACATAAATTAAACATAATCGAGCTTATCAAAAAGAAACATTTGCATTCAATGTCCATTGATATTATATGGAAGTATGCATGGATTTTCAGGTGAATATCATTCAACGTTCTGCGTGGTATTTGCCAGGAAAGTAGTTGTTTTTCACCTGAGATCTACCTTTCTCTGGTTCAATTTCATATTGAATCCTTTATGTGAAGAAAACCGTTTAAATTCGATTTTTCTATTCATTCCACTTCACATGGCACTTATCTCTCACTATATGCTAGACGGGCTTGCCACTCCTACTGAGAAGGAATCTTTCATTTAGAAACCTATCGAGGTGGGAGATTTTCGGAGTGTTTCTTTCTGTCACTAGGTACCGCCAGTTAAAGTTTATCTTTTCCGGCGTACCTATAGGTGTTACAAGATCGATGATGGTTTGTTTACGTTGTGTCTCACTTCAGCCAGAGTTCTTTGGACTTTTGGCTGGTTGACTACTCCGTACTGATGAGGGCCAAGAAGCCTGAAACCGGTATGCGGATTGTTAGGTGAACACGACATAAATTAAACATAATCGAGCTTATCAGAAAGAAACATTTGCATTCAATGTCCATTGATATTATATGGAAGTATGCATGGATTTTCAGGTGAATATCATTCAACGTTCTGCGTGGTATTTGCCAGGAAAGTAGTTGTTTTCACCTGAGATCTACCTTCTCTGGTTCAATTTCATATTGAATCCTTTATGTGAAAAAACCGTTTAAATTCGATTTTTCTATTCATTCCACTTCACATGGCACTTATCTCTCAGTGTTACAAGATCGTTGATGGTTTGTTTACGTTGTGTCTGTTTCTTTCTGTCACTAGGTACCGCCAGTTAAAGTTTATCTTTTCCGGCGTACCTATAGGTGTTACAAGATCGATGATGGTTTGTTTACGTTGTGTCTCACTTCAGCCAGAGTTCTTTGGACTTTTGGCTGGTTGACTACTCCGTACTGATGAGGGCCAAGAAGCCTGAAACCGGTATGCGGATTGTTAGGTGAACACGACATAAATTAAACATAATCGAGCTTATCAGAAAGAAACATTTGCATTCAATGTCCATTGATATTATATGGAAGTATGCATGGATTTTCAGGTGAATATCATTCAACGTTCTGCGTGGTATTTGCCAGGAAAGTAGTTGTTTTTCACCTGAGATCTACCTTTCTCTGGTTCAATTTCATATTGAATCCTTTATGTGAAGAAACCGTTTAAATTCGATTTTTCTATTCATTCCACTTCACATGGCACTTATCTCTCACTATATGCTAGACGGGCTTGCCATCCTACTGAGAAGGAATCTTTCATTTAGAAACCTATCGAGGTGGAGATTTGGTGGTTTCTTTCTGTCACTAGGTACCGCCAGTTAAAGTTTATCTTTTCCGGCGTACCTATAGGTGTTACAAGATCGATGATGGTTTGTTTACGTTGTGTCTCACTTCAGCCAGAGTTCTTTGGACTTTTTGGCTGGTTGACTACTCCGTACTGATGAGGGCCAAGAAGCCTGAAACCGGTATGCGGATTGTTAGGTGAACACGACATAAATTAAACATAATCGAGCTTATCAGAAAGAAACATTTGCATTCAATGTCCATTGATATTATATGGAAGTATGCATGGATTTTCAGGTGAATATCATTCAACGTTCTGCGTGGTATTTGCCAGGAAAGTAGTTGTTTTTCACCTGAGATCTACCTTTCTCTGGTTCAATTTCATATTGAATCCTTTATGTGAAGAAAACCGTTTAAATTCGATTTTTCTATTCAGGTAGGTGTTGTTCAATGAGTATAGTATATTATACACAATGAAAGGATGGCTTATCTTTGTACATTGGCCAAATTTCAGCTGCACATGCGCGGATTTGCATCGTCATTTGACGTCACCAGGGAACCTGAACGGTTCATCCGCCATGAAGGCCCATGTATTTTTCTTCTTTTTCACAGCGGTTTTTCTTCCTGTTGGTAACATTTTTCCGTCGTTTTTTTGTGTTTATATTTGCTGAATCATTTCATTTTCGTTTCAATGGATTTCTAGTGCCATGAGCATCTGTTATAACCTGTAGAGGGTGCTATTTATTTAAAAACCACACACCTGCCTAGCCAATTGTTTATCGAACCTCACATTTACTTTTACCAAAGAAACACTTCAGAAAACCCAATTGAAGGATTTTACAAATACCGCCAAATGATGTATAACTATACTTGTATTATTTGGATTAACTCTACTCAATACTAAATCTTTTTCACACAATTGGCAGTACAAAAGCGTGTCTTATAAAAAGTCGTTGGAGGTTCTATACTGAGGGTTGTGTAACAAAAAAAATTTACAACGGGAATGTACTCGGAGAACGTACTTCAATCAGTATATGATTGAAGTTCGTTTTAACCTATGTACTCGGTCATATCTCAAGTTATAAATTTTTTTTAATAATAAAATAGTTGTAAATTTAAAAGATATAATCAACATCAATCATCAAAACCATAACACAAATCCATATTTCAATGATTTCTTATAAAACCATTTCATGTAAACTCACCAGAAAATATGAGTATCAAAATAGCAATAAAACCATAGCAGAAATTAATTTCATATCAAGTACAATGTTCTATAATTTCAAGGCACTAAACAATGTATTTCCAATCAATCAATTGTAGAGAAGTCAAATGTAGCAATATATTTTAATTTCTTTTTGGCCTTTATCAATATATTAAAGAAAAATGCATTTATCAATGTACACAAATCTAAAACACCAAGGTCAATTATCTGGGTTAAAACAATTATCATTGTAATTGTTTTTCCTTCTTTCAACAACAAACTTTAATAATTTACTGGACTTGAAAGCATAATAGCAAATTTTTCAGTTATAAGCATGTATTTATCATAGTATAATAAATTTTTAGAACAATCAAACTATCCATAATCTGATGAAATGAAGAAATATTCATCAGAGTAGTTGAATTAAACTTTAAGGAATGTAGAGTATGAATGTGGAAAAATGTTCAATATATAAAGCCTGGTACTCAATACAATCAAAGAGAAAAAATATGTAGTCTCACCCTGTATATATAAACTTGGTACGAAGATAACTCCACTGAAACCATTTCCGGTATTTTATCTTGCAAATATTTTCATATAAGTGATTTTTAGTTTAATCTTTAAAAATCCCGTAAGGTATTTAATTATTTATTTTTTTCTGTTGCAAATGATGGAATTCGGATGAATTCTTCTAACTACATATCAGTGTATGTAGATCGACTCGTTTTCTTTGCAGCTACGATGTTGAAGTTGATTTGCTTCTTATAAACTGGTAAATAAACTCATCAGTGTGAGTTCTAATAACTAATACATTTTAAACTTGTTTGTATCTGAATATGAGTTGAAGTACAATTGAAAAGTTTTCATCTATTTGACTAAAACATGATCTGATCAAATTAACTCAATTTAAGATGCTGATACGCATCATAAGTAACATACTGGATTGAAGGAGTACCCGAATGGAATGACTCTCATTGTTACAAAACGGTTTATATATCTTCGTATTAGCCCATGCAGGAAAATTCTATAATTCATTATAAAATCGCAAGTTGGCTTTGTTTTATTCGTAAATATAACTACACTGTCTCTCCTACGATGATGCAGCTGTGTCGCTTCTTTTTTAGGGTCGATTATAAATAGGTTATCTATTTTCTTATGAACTCATAGTTTACTGGAGTTCATAATTAGGTACGATTTTCTTTGAACATTCATTTTTAGGGACCTCTGTTTTGAAATTCATGGCTTCCCACGTGCAGCATATAATTATATTTTCGTCCCTCGCACAGATATAGGGTGTTCTTTTTTTTTTTTCGGTTCATGGAGTTTAATACTTGTTTGAGTAGAATAACTTCCACGTAATATGAATTTATATATTACTAATTATGGAATTATGGATTATACTGGATTTTCCATAGTTTAAATGTGATCTTTATAAATGAATATATTCTATCAGTTCATTAATCCTATCCAGGCTCTATATGCAGGTTACAACACATCTAAAGTTTGTCGTGAATAAGTGAAAATTGAATCGACTGTTGAGTACGTTTTGGAGCCCACTTCGTGATAGGACACTCGTTTTTCAAACTGTTTTTCGATTTACTGAAAATATTTGAGGTAAATATAGCTCTCAAAAAATGCTGAAGGGTTGACATAATACCTCAGGCAGTGTTAGTTCAAGCTGTTTTTACTTCAGATCATGCCTGGAAGAATATGTGCCGTAGTTTCTTGTAAGAAAGTTATATTCTGTCCAGTTTATTTTATATGAATTTTACAGGTACCTAAATCATCTACTTTCATTCTATCATCATATAAATCTCAGATCATTATTTTTTTTACTAAATTTACAACTTTCTACTTTTAAATAAACCCATACCAACAATTGTGATTTCTCTCACAAACTCTCATCCTCTTAGAGATAGGTATATTATTGAACTTCACCCAAATTTTCAACTCATAAAAATTTCATGAATCCTTCTAATTCGCGTAGAATTCTGAACTATCTCTCTGAACATTCTTTGATTCAGAAAGTCAATACAATATTATATTACTGAAGAATAATTATCCTAATACATTAATTAACAGGATTTTGAATAAAAGACAAAGAACTAACATAGCAGTTGAAAATGGTTATAATAGGACGTTTTGCATCAAATTTCCGTATTTAGATGGACTTTCACAGAAAATTAGAGAATGTTTGTAAACAGAGATTCACAAATTTGCTTTATACAATTTGAGAACCACGAATAGTATATTTTCCCTCTTGAAAGATAAAATACCACGTGAACTAGAATCAAACATGGGGTACAGTGTTCCTTGCAATTGTGGAAAATGTTATATTGGACAGACTAATATACTGCTTAGATAGAATTTATCAACATTAATCCGACTGTTATGAAGTGAACAAAAAGAAAAAAGAAAAAACGGCACTCGCCCTGCAGCATTTTGAATATGGTTGCGATTTTAATTTTAGAAAAAGAGAACACCTCTCAAAAAGATTGTTGAGTGAAATGATACAAATAAATTTAAACAGTGATTGTGTGAATCTTATAACGGATCCCCAGAACCTGACAAAAATTTACACCCATATTTCAGAACGGTTGAAGAAAGAGTTAACAATGATATAATATTACAGAATGTCAATATATCCATGAGTTGTAGGCCGTTTATATACTGAAAAACATCTCGCTGAGGATCCACAAAAAAGATCAGTTGTGGGAGTCTCTGCAAGGTGTTATTGGTGTTTTACATTGGTATGGTTAGTCTCACGTTTGTTGTCTATTGTGAATGTTGTTTTGTACAATAATGTGCCAGTGCTATTTTAATTTGTCGACTACAGCCTGTATCAATGCTCATCATTCAACATTTTTACGTATCCATCATAGAAAAAACTTGACTTTATGTTATAGATGAAGATAATTTTTTCAATAATGTTTATAGCAAACTGTGTGTTTCCAGATATGAAAAAGAAACAAAAATAGATCACGAAACGTCAGCGCCAAAGGAATAGTTTGAATTCCTTTGTCCCTATTCTCGTTAGTCCGGTTACAAAAAAAGTAACTCATTGCGAAGTGGGCTCCAACACGCATTTAACAGATGATTCAATTTTCATTTATTCACGACAAACTATATATGCTTATGGCACTATGAATCCATTGAAACGAAAGTCAAATGATTCAGCAAACATAAAAACTAAAAAAAACACGGAAAGAAGAAAAACCACTGAAAAATACATGAGCACTTAACATTTCCCGTACTACTAGATCAGGAAGAAGAGTTAGGTTCCCTGATCGGTTGCAGGCCGGTTTCTCCTGAGTCTTTATCACTGGCAGGGTTACTAACAGATAGAAAAACCACTGAGAAAAAGTTGAAAAATATATGGGCACTTATGGCAGACGAACCATCCAAGTTCCCTGGTGACGTCAAATGACTATGCAAAACCGCGAGTGTGCAGATGAAATTTGGCCAATGTACGAAGATAGGAAATGAGCCATCCTTTTCATTGTGTATAATGTTGGGATGTACCCACTCAACAGGAGCCAGTCGCTACAGCAGCGCACTCTGGACCAAACAACATTTCCCGGACCACTAGATCAGGAAGAAGAGTTAGGTTCCCTGATCGGTTGCAGGCCGGTTTCTCCTGAATCTTCATCACTGGTGTTGTGGGGAATTATCTCACTTATATATATATATATATATATATATATATATATATATATATATATATATATATATATATATATATATAAGTGAGGGGCAGGGGCGACACGTCTAGCATGATATAAGATAGTTTTATTTTTACACAAGGATCCCAAACCTAAGAACTTTCAACCAAAAAAATAAATATACCAGGATGCAAGAAAACCCACACTTCAATATATATATTTATATATATATATATATTTATATATATATATATATATTTATATATATATATATATATATATATATATATATATATATATATATATATATATATATATATATATATATATATTTTTATGTTATGTCAGTTGTGAATTTTAAAAGACTAAAAACTCACAAAACGAATAATTACTAGATGGTTAATAGTTTCAAGAGCTTGTTTGTGAATAACTTTTGAAATTCTATGTATATTGTGAGCCTAGGTAGAATATGGATAGATAAAAATGTCAAAAAACTATAAAACAATCAATTTCATACACTGTCAAAATTATTATAACTCATAATTGCTCAAAAGAAAATAAAAAGTCTAAATTTATAAAATTTTCAGAAATAAACAGTAATCAACACATTTATAAATTTGAAACATACAGTATATGAAACTGTAGCTAACAAAAAGTAGCCAATGATAGAACAGCAAATGTCTTTTTTAAAATAGCCAATCAGGGAATAGATGGTCAGGTGTAAAATTGGAAATTGTGAGAGAATAGCAATGAGATGGTATCAGAAGCAATTATTTTTGAAATTTGTAAATAATGATAAGAGTGGAAAAATAATTGTATATATAAATTATGCAATACAAATATAAACAGTGAAAAGTGACAATTTAGTGCACCAATTCAAAAATTCAAATGAAAAAACAAGGAGAAAAAGATGTATCTAGGCGATAGAAAAAACAAAACTTCAGGGAAGATCGAAAATAAATTTCCAAGCGGAGGCCACGCAAAAATTTTACTAAAAGAAAATTGGAATAATTCCATCATTTGGTAAACAAAACCAATATTACCTTAATGATAACATATCCACGGATTCAAATGCTGATTTCCGCATCTAAATAGTTCCTGATTCATGGTATTGCAGTCCTGACAGCGATTGTAGAGAGGAGACATCCTGATTCATGATATAAGTAGAACACCAACAGTTCCAACCAGGTATGAAACTTTAATAGTGCTCTTCCGGTCCTGAACTATTTCACCAATAACGAATTTCACATTCGAAGAACTTCATGTCACTCCATTTTGAACAATAACAGAAAACTTCACTCTCACGGAAAAAGTGAGGTTCTGTTCATCTATCCATGATCTGATTTATTATTTTATCCGTGAATATTTGTTTGATTCACCCTAGTATAAGTTATTTCTCGTAGGCCAGGTATTATTAAGTCTTCCTGAATAAAGGAGATAATTGCTTTATGATATTTTGTTGTTTGTTTTCTCACAATGATCAATAACATACCATACCATTCAATGAACTGAAGTTAGCCAGCAGTGGCAAGTGGCTCTATTGCTTTGAACCGGCCACCTTGAGATAAGGGCGTACCAACTGTAGTTTAGCCGTGGTGAGGAAAATAATAATTGTTGGTAGCGTGACGAGAGAACAGTGACGTTCGCTGGCAATTATTATTACAGCATACAATACAGGGGCAGAAATATCTATTTATCAAAACATATCAATTTGGCTCACAAAGAATAACCAAAAATAATTAGCTATCTCAATATACAAAACAATATATATATAATATTTCCAATCCATCAAAACATAACAAGTGTCGCCCAACGCGGTGCAAAAATATATTATTAATAATAATAATAACAAAATTCAATTTGATATATTATTCAATTCATCATACCATTACAATATATATATATATATATATATATATATATATATATATATATATATTGTCAAGTATGAAAAATATTACCCGATATAAATATAGCAATCATTTATTTTTCAAAATCCTGAATTAATTTACCAGACTTGAAGATAAAATTCAAACATAATTGAACCCAAAGTTACCTGTATCACAAGGTGAACGTGGAAGAATATCCCAAAGTAGGATTGAATGTTAACCTGTGCTGAAGTTCTCTTGAAGTGTTGCCGAGAGAATACATGAGTTGATATTATAATGTGGTATATGAATATTTTATGGTATATGAATATTGATTATGTGAAATGAATATAATATGTATACATGAGTTGAGAATTGGTATATATATATATATATATATATATATATATATATATATATATAAACGTAGTAATAGGAAGTCGATGAATAGGTGATAAACAGTTGCCCAGTAAATAATTTGATTCATATTGAGACGATAATTAAAAGTAAATCATGAGTAAGTAAGTAAAATTTTGCGCATAGGCGTATTTTTCGAGAATTTGACGGATAACGTCTGAACACACTGCCTAGTCAACAGTTTTAGAGCTGCTGCCTATCTGACAGCCCTCTGAATATAGACTTCTGGGAAAATGTTTCTTGTGTGGAATAACCACCTAGATTCTGCTGCCTAGCCAACAGCGCCCAAATTTCATCAAATTCAAAATAATTCTTGAAAGAAGAAAAAATATTTCGAATTGACAATTTCCAATTTGATAATCCCAGCCAATTGCATAATATTTCTAGAATTCGATTTAAATAATATTCTATGAGAATGTGAATATGTGTTAATAATGATAATGATAATCTAGTGGGAGTCTTGTAAAGTTTTGGGAGTAATTGAGCAAGGTTTTTTTTCAATTCAACAATGGCTTTTTGCGATTAATTTAAAAGTTTGATTTTGAAAGGTGGTATGTTATGTTGTGTAGGAGTCTTCGAGACATAGAAGTCATAAGAATTTTTTTTAATTCTTTTAAAAAAAAAAAAAATTTTTTTTAAAAAAAATTTTTAATGCTTAGTATTGGGTTTAGTTGCATGTAGACAAATATTTCATTTTTATCTGTCATATTTTCTAATTAGTTTTTGTTCGAAATAGGACAAAAAATTATATTTGTTTGGACTGTTGAATAACTAGATGAATATGTGTATATAATGCAACTGAATGATAAAATTTTGATTATGTCCCACTTTAATTTTTTCTCTTAATTAAAAATATGAATAATTATTTTCTTGTAGATTGAAATTGAGCTTGAAAATGAATAGAGGGAACACGTAATATAAGCTACTTTCGAAAAAGAATAATATATATATATATATATATATATATATATATATATATATATATATATATTGAATAGAACTCAAATGTTTTAGTGATTTTTAAATAGTTAGAGGATAATACTGTAACTTTTTCATGATAAGTTATATTTGTCTTCCATAATTAATAATCCAACTACTTTTTTAAGAATACTCAGTGCGATTTATTTTCTTGTTGTATATAACACCGAGACCACGGAAGCACGTCCCGGCAGCAGGCACTGACATAAACCAGAAGGAATGGCCCATCTCCAGAAACACACCTGAGCAGCATGGTATCCCAGTTATCCCATTGCAAACATTGAACTCTGCAAGGAAGGCATCCATCCCCTGTACAGAAAAAATGTTGATGGAAATATTGAAACAGTCACATAAGCTAGGACGACAAGACGAACATCCCAAAGCAAACATTCCAGAATCTGGTTTACGTACCTGCACGAGAACATCCTAGGTCCTAGGGTGTGAACATTCACGAGAAGCATTGAAGCACAGTTAACATTATCCACACTCCACGACCACAAACATAATCGGTGCAGCATCCATATACATTTTTGGATAAAATGGAGATCCCGAAGCGTGCAAAGTCAGCTATACACAATTTCCTACTAGAAACCAAACACAAACAGTTTACAGGTGGTAAACACCTGTTTTCTCGTCATCCGTTCCCGTGAGTTCTAGAAGCAGCCACCAGTCGTCCAGCAAACCATTCTGGGGTACAGCCGAGCCGTCTTCCGTCAGGCAGAATCCCTAAATGTTCCATGTGGGGTGCAAGGGCTTCGACTTCAGTTAAATCGCTCGAAGCCAGAAGAAGAAGAAACAGACCCAACACCAAGAAATGGGGCCACGAAATATATTGCATGGAGATGATAGACATTATACCAGACTTTTGTGACCAGTGCCGGACTTACAATTTTTTCGTGCCACGTGAGAACTCTGATAAATGGTTATTTTTTGTTTTGTTTCATATTAATTCATGTTCTTGTTTTATTGTCGCTATTGTTTTTTTTTTCTACTTTTATACATTTTTTTTTCTCGCATAATAATGTCGTGAGTTAATTTTTTTGTATGTTGAGATATATGCACTCCTTAATTATATTATTCTTTTAAAGCTGGAGGCCAGCTTTTCTAAAGGGGGGAAATGTGTCAAGTATGAGAAATATTACCCGATATAAATATAGCAATCATTTCTTTTTCAAAATTCTGAATTAAATTACCGGACTTGAAAATAAAATTCAAACATAATTGAACCCAAAGTGGAAAAATCCGTAGTTCATATATTTTACAGTAATTCATCATCTAGTATAACATTCATTGAAATATAGAATTTTCTGCAAATTCAAAGTTCAACGCCAATCATTAACCAGGGATTGGGTTTCAGTCCGGTATTGCATTCATCAATAGCAAGAACGCTGATTCTGCAAGTCAGCGATATATTTCCTATAAATGAAAGTGATTGTTTTCAATCGGGCTCTCTTCGGTTTTATGCTGCTGGTCCACGGTGACACATCTCCTTCCCTTGGTTTTCATTATAATGTAAGTGTTACTTTTATTTGTTTTTTTGTACATACCCACATTGTCCACTTCAGTTGGTAATTTTTGTATTCATCATTGTTATTTTCGTTTTCTTATAATTTTAATGATCTACAAGAATTTTTACTGCACTTAGTATTTTTGTTTTCACCATCATGTATGTTTTTGTCTCCGTATATTTTTAATAAACACAATAGCTTTCACTTCACTTCTTCTTTCACTATACCAGGTGGTCACAACAGAAAATTAAATTATATATATATATATATATATATATATATATATATATATATATATATATGTATTTCATATAATTGAATTTTTCAAGTGTTATGTCGCTGCATGTAAATATTCCAGTTTCTCCAGCTGAGGCAATTCTACGAATCCTTCCTACAAAGTAGTTTCTCATCGGATTACGAATTCCAGTGAACATCATAAAATGCCTTGGAATTTTGCCATGATGAAAATAGCTAGTCAATAACAAGTTGCTATTCCATTAGAAAAAACAAATTAATCCAAGAGGTAATTCATGGAATTATTCCTCAGAAATTAACAGATAGCTTATCGGAAATTAAAGCAGATAAACGTAAGTCTCCGACGTCGTTTGAAGGAATTCAGTTCAGGTACTCCCTTGACATCGTTCAGTACATAGTCATAAGTCGTCGTATACAAATTCAAGTCTCCAGCACTTGATACAATACAGTATTATTTCAAAACTCACAAACAAATAGTTTTTCCGCGAGTCAGCTCTGCCTACGTAGGAAACGCCTCAGCTGTGATCATTAATACGTAATGAACATATTCCATCGACATTAACTAAAGTGTTCGGACTGCCACATAAGTTATGGTTACCCGAAAGTATTCAATAGGTGTAACGGTTACAAGCCGATATACGCCAAAACCGTGAGCTCCATATTCAAAATTGGAAGTAATGTTGTTTCAGTGTGAAAAATATTCAGATTTGAAATTCAAGAATATCTCAGAAAAGGGTGGTTTGTGATACCAATTGCTGAGAATTTTGTTGTTATTGCCTCCAACTGCGTGAAATTGTTTAAGTTTAATTATTAACCCCTTAAAACACAATTTTCTGACAGTTTTTTCTGGTCATTTTGTTTCCATCTCTTTTAAAGTTAACTTTTTACGCAGTCGGGTTTTTTGATTTTTCAAATTTACTTTTTTATTTTACGCTATTTAGTTAGCATTATAATCTGAAGTAATTAGTCCACTCGTTATAGCCGAGTTTGACTGAAATTATTTAAGTTTCCATTAAAATATTTAGGTATTAAAAATATAACGACAACGAACTAGTAACTGAAACCGAAATGAACCAACCTAACCAAGTACTGATGTACCAAGTTATACGCTGTTATAACTTTTTCACAATCTGGTTGTCACCATATTGAATTTTGATTTCTATCATGCCTTTAGTGGCACTCGCAAGATTAAGATAACTCTATTGACGTAAGAATAATCAAAATCGAGATGCGCGTTCGGTCTCTAGAGCGCTGCAAAGGAACAACATACATGCTGATAAATACATACATAACCCTCCTTTGCGTCGCGCAGTCGGATATAAAAGTCATTAGTCTCTCTCTCTCATTGCCCGTCCTTTTGCTTCCACACAGGCGCATTTGAGGAGAATCCGACCCCATCTGGCCTCTAACCGGCGTAGACAAGGAATATATTTTTTGGGGGCTGCAGGTTGCCTTGCTCTAGACAAAACTCCAACCTTCGATTATTGCAATACACTCACAAACGTAGAATGTATTATTCACACAGTGTTCTGGCTAGTCCTTGTCACTGACTCCATACGTCACCTAGGAGCAGCACTGTTAATTTGAACGCAACAGCGAATCATTGAAGGACATCTTCAGCCCGGCTACGAGGTATATAATTTAAATTCTCCCTATTTAAATAAAAAACATCTGCCTTGGCTGAGAATCGTACCCGGGATACGTGGATGGAAACTGTTGAAAAAATGTTGAGTGATAGGTATGTACTTTATCGGTACGCAAATGATAATATCATACACATAGCTTTTGTGTTTGTAGAATGACTTTCAGACATAAGTTCAGACAAAATGATATCCGCATACACTGGAAATATACACTTTTCCATATGTATCTAAATCATAAGTTTGTCTATCAATGTTAAAGTTCATTCATTCATGTTGATCGGATTTCATCAAATTTGACCTGTCTATTTTTGTGTATATTTTATTATAGTCCATTTTGGATTTTTCTCATCTTTCTTCTTCATTTTGATATGTTATTAACAAACCACTTAATTACGTTCGAGAGCCTTGTTAATATACTTGCATTAAGAAGTCAGTGTCAAAAGAGTGCAATAACTTTCAAATTGATTTTCAGACACTTCAGACCATAACAAAAATATTTTTGGAAATTATCTATCTATGGAAAACTGATGAAAATTTGTTCGAATTTCACCACAATACAACTTGAGACAAACAGATACATATAACATAGTTTCAAAGTACTATAAATTAACAGTATCGCTCACAATCAGAGGTGTTTTGCAAATAACTCTCGAATTACGCCTTTTTGAGATGAAGAAAAGTAAAAATTAATTTTAATATCCAATGACTATGCCAAAAAGCGTGGGGTGCCTTGTCGAAATCAATTAAAATAGTGCAAAATCCCAGAACCGGCAAACCTACGTCATTTTGGCAAAGTTGAAATTTTGAGTATGGGTAGTGTGATATGTAGTTAAGAACGTATGCATACTTGCAAGCTTGAAAGAGGGGCTCTTTTACGGGTAGCGGGTATAAAAGTACATAAAAAACTTTCTCACTTACGTTTAAGTATGGTAATGCGTTTCACAATTGATATCGTCCAGTTGGTCAAGTGGTCTGAAGCGCAAGATCTAAGCTCAGATATATAAAACTGGCGAGGGTTCGAATTCCCGCACCTGACGATTTTTTTTTCCATCGAAATTGAGAAATGATTTGTTTTTTTTTATTTGAATATGAATCCCAAAACTAAATCATTACTCAATTTCAAAGTGAAAAAAAAATCGTCAGGCGTGGGCGATTCGAACCCTCGCAAACTTTTGAGATACAAAGCTTAGATCTCGCGCTCGGCTAACTGTACGATATTAATTGCCAAACGCATTACTATACTTTGACGTAGGTAAGAGTGTTTGTATGTACTTTTGTATCTGATAGCTGTAGAAGGACCCCGCTTTCAAGCTAGCAAGTACGCATACGTTCTCAACTACATATCACACTATTCATACTTGAAATTTCAGCTTTGCTACAATGAGGTAGGTTTGCTGGCTCTGTGATCCTACTCTAAAAGTATTATGTTTCTCAAAGATACGTAACCACAAAGCACCCCATGCTTTTCAGCATAGTCGTTGAATATTAAAATTATTTTTTAATTTTTAGTGCGTTAAAATAGAAATAGAAATAGAAATATTTATTTATCCTTTGTGACATTACAAACATGTATAGGACAAGTCAGTCACCCACTGTAAAAGGTGTATTTTGGAGTTATCTTAAAATTATGAACACGAATAATATATAACAATATACAGTTGGTATGAATAAAATAAAATAGTATTAAAATAGTACATTTCCTATAAACTAACATAGAAAGTATTAATTGCACTATACAGACATATTTATGCAAATACAGACGGCATAGACAAAGACAGTTCCTACAAGCTATCATGGAGGTATTCTTTTACACTATAGTAGCATTTTTCTAGCATTAAATTTTTTAAGGTCCTTTTGAAATTACTGAAGGAGTCCATACTACAACTATTTTCGAATTTTGTAGTTTTGTGTCTAGGGACACATAGATGATCAGAATTCCTGGTATCATAATCATGATTTGAAGAATTTAGTTCAAATTTATCAATATTTTTTCTTACATACAAGATACAGTGGTAGATATAAATGCTATAGAACGACATAATTTTATATTTAATGAATGTGGGCTTACAAGTTTGTCTGAAGTCTAGGCTGAACATTTTTCGAATGATCTTTTTCTGTGTTATGAATATTCTATTGGCATCTGTGGAATTTCCCCATAAGATTAGGTTATAACATAAATGACTGTACACTAAACTGTAGTAGACGTTGATTACTGCACTGGTGGGCATGCAGTCTTTAATTCTTGAAATTGCATGAAAGGCCTTAATAATTTTTTTGTTAACTGCGTTAACTTGCTCTGTCCATCTGAGACTAGAATCAATATGTAATCCTAAGAACTTTGTTGTTGTGGTTGATTCAATCATATTACTCTCGACTCGACATGTTAGAGAGGATGAGGTGGAGGTAATATTATTGGAATGAAAATGTACACACTGTGTCTTATCGATATTAACCATTAGACCGTTACGTTTACACCAGTTCACGAAATAATTCACAGTATCTGCAATGGATGATATGAGTTCCTCTGAGGTATGTGCCGAGACCGCCAGTGAGGTATCGTCCGCATATATCGTCAGTAGTTGCGATTTTAGTTGAAGTGGTAAGTCGTTTATGAAAAGTAGGAATATTAGCGGTTCGAGCACAGAGCCCTGAGGAACTCCTCTATTCATAATATGAGAGTTGGATATAGCCTTTTCCTATTTCTGAGAAAGACCACAGTCCAATCCAAGAAAATTCCTCTGAATCCAACATTGTATAATTTATTCTCGATGAACTTTATGTCTAAACTATCGAAGGCACGCGATAGGTCGAAAAACAGACCTGCCACGTGCTTTCCCTTATCTAGTTGCGTGTAAACATGCTCAAATAGATTGCAAGCAGCAGATTGTGTTGATCTGTCTGCTCGGAATCTATGTTGGTGTGTGGTTATGAGCTCGTTGATATTTAAAAAATGTATCATCCTACTGTAAACAATGTTTTCAAAGATTTTAGAAATAACACTCAGCACTGATACTGGTCGATAATTGGATAGGTTTTCAGGATCATTTTTCTTGTGAATTGGGATAACTTTAGCAAATTCAAGTGACGATGGAAACTTGCCTTCTATAATCGATAGATTTATAAGATGACTTAAGTGATTTGATAGAGATTCAACACCTGCCTTCAATATTTTTACCGATATGTTATCAATGCCTGTACTAGGCTTGGTTTTCAGGTTTTTTATTACATCCCCGACTTCCTCTGGTGTTACAGGATTGAAAAAGAATGTTTTGTTGAACATTTTAGATGTAGTACAAGATGATGGCCTCGAGTTTATAAAATAGTCATCAAGGTCGTTTTCCGTTATGTTAGCAAAATATTCACCAAATGTATCTGCTATATCTGAAGGAAATGTTAAAATTTCACCATCAAAGGTGATTGTTAAATCGGGTTTTTTTTGTTCTTCCGATTTCTTTGTTAACTAAATTCCAGATTGTTTTAGGCTTATTATTAGACTTGAATATACGTTGCTCATTGAATTGCCGTTTGGCATTCTTGAGTAAATTGTAATGTTTGTTTTTTTCATTTCGATATAATTCTTGGACGTGGCTTTGCTCCAAATTTTTACTCAACCAATGGAGTTCCTTCAGATTTTCACTACTTTTTTTCACTTCTGTTGTAACCCAACCTGATTATTTATCGTCATGATGCTTTTTAAACTGTTTTTTAAGAGGGCAATATATGTCTATATAATAGGTCAAAATGTTCATGAAGGTGTTTGTACAGTCTTCAATTTTAGATTGAAGATACATTTCTTCGAAATCTGCTGTGGACAATGCATTTTTAAACTGATCCATATTTAGTTCAGACATGTCACGATAATAGGTCAATATTTCATTTTTTATTTTTGATAGATTAGTCCAAGTTGCATCATCAAAAGGGTGTTCTCCAGTTTTTTTTAATATATTTTTTATATTTTTAACTTGAATTAAGAAGGATCACATATCAAAATTAGAAAAAAGATTGTGTGAAAACTTTGGAAGACCCTATTTTTCGTAACTCGCTTTCTCTTGCGGAACTAGCTTCGCTCTTTCCGTGGAAATTCACTAATTACGAAAAATAGTGCTTTTCCCAACTGGTTGCACCAATAATTATTCATTTTTATCGTGGATTTTTCAATTTACAGAAAAATATTTTTATTCAATATTCAATTGAGAATGTTTACCCTTTTCAACATGAATACCCCACACGAGGTTAACTTGAACGATGGAAGATAGTGACTAAAGTTTATCTTTCAGTCGCAGATGATTCCACATCTGATTTTATGAACATTATGTTCATATTTTCAAACAAATCAATTAGATTATAATAATATTATTTTCCTGTTGCAAATTGGCTATCTTATTTCAATCAACCACCGGAAAAACTACTGTGTATTATCAATATTTCTTTATTAATTTACCTAGTTTCGAGATATTTCAATGAAGATATAAATCCAACCCTTGAAAAGGCGCCACAATTTTCTTTACTTTCAGTTTCTCTATTTCCAGTACTGTGAACAAGCTGCGATAGACATTCTCTCTGCATGTTCACGCTTCAACTCATTCGTGGAATCACACACTTCGTTGTCGCTTTCACACCTTCATAAATTGAAATTGAAAGAACGAAATGATAAATGGTTGCCATTTCGGAAACCGGGGCCTCTGAATCGAAGGTTGACAGAAATATATTGCGACTCGCACTCCGTTGGGTAATATATCCATGCGAATGGTAAGAACTGTTTGCCAAATCAGGCCAATTGTCACCAAGTATCAAACCGAAAGCGAAACATTTGTCCTGAACATTAATATGAGACGTAATGTACAGTGCGGAAACCACTTATGGAATCAAATTATTCCAGGCGATATCCGAAAAAAATATGACAAATGCTCGGACAAGTCAAATCTTGTTTTGAAAGTGACGTCATTTTAAATACAATTGAAATTTACAGGATGACCCACTTGTGTGCAGCACAAAAAAGGTGTTTTTTTAAATGGATTACCCTGTACTTTTTCATATTTTTTGGATTCTACCTGATGAACTGATTTCAACAATCTATAACACTTGTGGGGTGTATCAATTATTCAATGAATTATAGGTGCTAAACTTTGAAATTATTAAGAGGACTTGAGAAAAATTTGAAATATAATACAGGGCGATTCATTCAGGTCCAATACTAAAAAAGTGATTTTCAATAGATCACCAGGTATATTTTTGTTTTTAACAACCTTCAATGAGCCGATATCAATGAACTATGAAATTTATAGACTAAATTCTTAGCTAATAAAAACTTTATGATATTGGAACAATCAATTTGAATGTTACTTTTCATTTTATCAATTGTTCAAAATGTTCGCCATGTACTTGTTGGCAGTAACCTAATGTACAGTAAAACTCCTGCCTAACATTTACCATAGCTTGAGGTTAAATATTTTGCATTTCTGTACGTATTCTATCTTTGAGACTTTCAATGTTATCTGGTTTAGTTGCATACACATTATTCTTGAGATAGCCCCACAGAAAGAAATCAAACAGCGTCCAATCCACCTACAGCTACAGCATATTGGGGTGTTGTCTCATCTTGTTGCAACCAAATATTCACACTCAGTAGTGCAGGGCAGGAACAACTTCATTCCTACGTAAATGCATATATGTTTCACCTGTCATATTGCCTTCAATGAAAATTGGATACTTGCCCAAACGTTAACCTTTTGAGGATGTTGTGTGTGTGTGTGTCTCGCTCATCCAGTGAGGGTTGTTCTGCGACCAATATATTCAGTTCTGCCTGTTCTCTTCTCCATTCAGCGTGAAAGTACCAATCTAAAGTTGGCTGCCAAAGCTAGCTGCTTAATATTCCAAACATGCCCGAATGGTCAGTGGCGTGCGCTTTTCCTTAAGGGGTACCGTAATTACTTTTGTAATTCATTTTACAACTTTCGTACACGACAGCTGGGAAGAAACCTGATGGGATGTGTTCCTTTTCTTGCGTAGAAATCCGCTATAACAAAATAATTCCTTGCTTAAATATCTGAGGAGGTCATACACTGAAAAAAACAGTGTGAATGCCAAATAATTCCTTCCAAATGGGTCCAGCAACTTGTACAGGGTGAATCAGCTTTTTTTGATTTTTTTTTACCTTTCGCAGCAGACTTCCGTAATGAAATATTGTAGGATACCTTATATTTCACGCCTAGAACGATATGGTAGCAAAATAATTCCTTCCAAATGAGTCCAGCGACTGGTACAGGGGATAAAGAAAGCTGATTCTTCCTGTACAAGTCGCTGGACACATTTGGAAGTAACTATTTTGCTATCACACTATTCTGGGCTTGAAATGTAAGGTATTCTACCATATTTCATCACGGAAGTCTGATGCAAAAAGTGAAAAAATATATATAAAAAAGCTGATTCATCCTGTACAAATCGCTGGACCCATTCGCAAGGAATTATTTTGCTATCTAACCATATATCAACACGGCAGTTAATTTGGTATGAAAACATATTCCATTACGAATGTCTGATGCGAAGTGTAAAAAAAATCGAGAAAATCTGATTCTCCCTGTGCAAGTCACTGGACCCATTCGCAAGAATTATTTTGCTATCTAACCATATATCAACACGGCAGTTAATTTGTTTTGAAAAAAATTTTTTTAATAGAAACACGTTTATATGGATTTTTTTCTTTATTATTCGCGGCAGCAACATTGGTAAAACTATTTGTTAGCAGCTAGAACTGATGGATAAATTGTTTCACGTACGCCACTGATCAATGGGTAATGATCGGAAATTTTTGGCAGAAAAGAATAGACCGAAGAGCTATCTCATTTCCATCTAACTTGTTTGTCATTTCTTCGCAGAACTGCACTCTAAATACAATTTTATAGGGATGAAGTTTTTCTTTGTGAAATGTTTTCAGGACAGTTAGTTAAATGGCTGACATTATTTTCTAACGCAATCTGACGTAAATTTGACGTCGGAACATTTCACATCGTCCACTACAAAATGAGATTTTCTTTTGAGCGGTTTAACATGTCGAAATTCTCTGTACTGAGCATGAATTTTGGACAGAGTTCCTTGTGCGATATTCGGCAAATTACGTTGCCGGAAATTGAACATATTGGCAACTCCAGCTTATATATATATATATATATATATAAATATATATATATATATATATATATATATATATAAATATATATATATATATATATATATATATATATCCCCGAAACCTATCATCATCAAAATTACTATTGGAAGAGTTTCTGGTGAATATTTCATTGCTTATAAGCAGAAATGAATTCTCGAGAGACAAATAATGTAATTGTCAACAGTGACATGAAAAGGATGTTTCTGATGGGCTCCTTCATGTAGGTATATTGTGTACCCAAATATTACAATATGTAAAAGGAATTTTTGTTATAAGACTACATTTTCTCACAATACGAACAAAGATGCAAACATTTCAGCTGATGTTTTAGGATTGGTTTACTGTCAACAAGTATACGTGGAGAGCATTTTAAACAATACAATAAAATAAAAAGTTATGTTCAAATAAATTGAGGTTTTTATTAGCTAGTTGAGAATTCAGGATACTAATTTCATGGGTCATTGGTGTTAAATGAAATTAATAACAAATTTTACATGGTGATCCATTAAAAAGCTCATTTTCAGAGCTGCACCTGAATGAATCGCCCTGAATTATATTTCAATACTAGTTGAAGAGTGTAATAGATTGACTTGTCTAACCAAAGTTCTCCTCAAGTCTTTAAATAATTTCAAAGTTTAGCCCTAATAATTCATTGAATAATTGATTCACCCCACAAGTGTGGTTGGTTGTTGAAATCGGCTCATCAGGTAGAACACACACCTTATTTGTGCTACACATAAGTGGGTCACCCTGTAAATTTCAATTGTAGTTCAAATGACGTCATTTTCAAAACAAGAATTGGCTTATCCGAGAATTTTATAATTTTTTCGGTTATCGTCTGAAATACTTATATTTCATAAGTGGTTTCCGCATTGTATAACAATGCTTCATGCAACGGTAACTGCTGACAGTAAAGTTTAAGGTTTACACAAAAATAGTAAATGCTGTTTGTGTTTTCCTATAAAATATGTGTTTCACTGTATGTCAACTTGATAACAAATTCAGAATCAATAAATGAATTGTAAAATCTTCCTTTCCGTGCCATCGGTATTTCACTATGAGAAAACAAATAAAATAACATAATGAAAAGCACGAATGATATCTCTTCCATTGAATGATTTCAGTGAAAAGCTTTCAGCAAACATGTGGATTAAACACATATTATTGGATTCATTGAAATTATCCCACAGCCAGTGATTAGGGAAATAAACCAGTTCTGATGAATGCATGGTTTAATATCAATAATTGAATTACCAAGCTTCCAATCCGAATTATGCGAATCATTCATTCGTTGTTTTATATAATTTCAGTCATTAATAAGTTTATTATGTCGTTTAATGAATGGTTTATATCAAACTCAATAAAGAAATCGAGTGGTAGTAATCAGACAATGTGGGTAGAAGTGCTTTAGACTAATTGAATCGATTAAAATTTTTACTATCTTACGATCTTGAGTGTTAGTAGCTCTTTAAATTTGAGTCCTTGGTTTAATTCATAAATTTAAATAAATATTTGTCAACGAAAGTTATTCATCATCTAACAAAAATGAAATAATGATTGGGATACATTTACTTCGGATATCGGGTGTTGAAAATAATTTGAACAAATATGCATGGAATAGAGAAGGATAACAAAAATGTCAGTTTTTGCCTAACTTAGCTATGAGGAATTAAAAAGTATTAAGCGATTTTTATTCAACCTATTCAATTAGGTATTTCATTTTCAGTCTTTGCATCACTAATTTCAAACTCATATAGAGTGATTAGTCGAGTATTGTGCGATATCAATACCTGTCGACGATAGCAGGTTTAGTCCATCCAATATCAATTGCAGAAGCTGTTTCTATAGGGAGCAAATAAAAACTCACTTCGCTAACACGAGCGTATATGCGAAGAAACAGAACGAAAAATAATGTGTACTACTCGTAAACATTCGCCGTCGGCAAAGGGAAGATCAAAAGAGCCGATAGTCAACGTGGACTTGAGTGACTTCTGTCACCGATTCGTCTGGGCCAATCAAAACGGACAACAATGCTTGGGGGTGTGTCTATACGATGGGAGGTCATATTTGTGTTTTAATAGTTCTCAATGAATAAAAACCAGTAGCGTCTGTGGTCTTGGTGTGTGCCGATCGAAATACGTTTTAGGATATAATAAATAACCTATATCAAACAATGAAATGAATTATTTTTCTTTCTTAATGTATTTGTACAAATAAAAGCTTGTCTTTAATTTTTTTTTCATTTTTCATAATTTATGAAGTATTTTTAAAATCTTAAAATATCTGAATAAAATTAGTTATCTCCGCCACTGCTGCTCACATGATTTTGCCGCAAGACTTTTTTATGCTTCTGCAATTGATATTGGGAAAACTATAATATCATCACGCGGGAGGCGCGCAATTTTTCATTGTGTTCGATTGGGTGCAGCTACACATTACATCCGCGAAAATGTACCAAGAACAAAAATATATATATATATATATATATATATATATATATTCTAGTCGACGCAAATAATCCAAGAGGGTGGCAGTAGAGTTTTTCTATTATCATCATTATATTTGATTAGTTTATTCAATTAGCACAACCTATAAAAATATACAAATCCAAATTTAGAAAGAAATATTCAGGATTTGACTAAACATTATCTTTATATGCAAGGAACATCCTGTATGCAAAATTAGAACCAGAAGGAAACACGACAGACAAATGTCAAATTATTTTCTTTTCAAATGATCAAAATAATGAAATTTGAGAACAGAAAAATGGTACATGTGAACTTTGAAGAAAATTTTGTAAATAGAACTACGTGCAGAAGTAGAATAATGTGTATTATGTTTTATTAGTAATTTCAGGGAAGGAATTCATTTGAGTTTTGAATATTTATTGACACTGTCAGATATTTTTTATGTACAGGGTCTAATCATTATTCTAATATATAACAGTTTTTCCGCCGCTTAAAATCGACTGTATATAACAATAAAAATATGGAAATCTTTAAATGAAATCAAAATTCATAAATCTAAGCGTTCAACAGGTTTTCTTATTCTTGTAGAACGTCGTAATTCAGGAACGGCAGGAAGTCGTCCGGGTCCAATATTCGTCGATGAGCTTGGTATTTCGTTTAGTATATCTGTCCTTGGTAGTTCGAATGGTGTATTGTTCATTTGTGAAACTAATTCTCCACAATTTGAATTTTCCGCTTTATTGGTATCAAGATTAGTTTCATGTAGATTGCTTGGAGAGGGCTCTGCATATAATACTCTCCTATATTGATGGGTGTTGATCATCTGCTGTTGTGGTAGGTTATCATTGGCAGGTAATGGGTGTTGTGATAGGTCAGTGGCAGGTAATGGGCTATCTAGTGTCCTCTCTTTGGGAACTTGACATAATTTCAATTGATTGAAATGACGCTTGATAACATAACCGTCATCTAACTTGATCAAATAATGTAGTCTTCCAAGTTTCTCAATAACGATGCCATACTTCCACAATTTTGATCCAGAATAATTCCGAGACTGAATTCTATCTCCTGGCCTATAAAACTTATCGAATTTGGGTTGTTGTTCGTCTCTAGTTTCTTTTGACGGTCCTCGAATCAGGTCTAGCTTGGTTCTCAAGTTTCTGTTGAACAAAATTTCAGCAGGTGATTTCCCACAAGATAAAGGTGTCACCCGATATCTGAATAGAAATGAGTGCAATTTCTCATGTAATGTTCCAGATTCTTGTAACATACACTTTTGTTTTCTAAGTCTGACAGTAACGTTCAGCCTGGCCGTTGGTTGCTGGATGTCCGGGTGCAATCAAACGTTGCACGATTCCTTGACGTGCACAGAATTCTCGAAATTCAAATGATTTGAAAATGGAAGCATTATCACTGACCAACATTTCTGGTAACCCATGACGACTGAACATTTCTCTCAATTTATTTATTGTACCGGTGGTTGTTGGTGATTGTGTTGACATAAGAATTTCTGGCCACTTGGATTTAGCATCTACGACAATAAAGAAGTAATGATTTAGAAATGGTCCGGCATAATCCATATGTACTCGTTGCCAATTTTTTGTTGGCGTTTCCCATTTATGGATAGGTGCTTTCACAGGATCTTTTTTAATATCGCAACATGGTTGACAACTTCTCACAATATTTTCTATATCAGAATCAATACCTTTCCAGTAGCAATAATTTCGTGCGAGTGCTTTCATTTTCACAATACCAATATGTGTCCAAATGGACCAGCGTCAGTAGCAAGAATTACTGGTAGTTCGGGTGTGAAAGGCATTAGAACTTGATCACTAGCTATCTCAACCTTGGCCCTCGTGAAGGCTGTTTCACATTCGGTTGACCATTTGAATTTGTTATCTTTTCGGAGAAGTCTATTCAATGGATGAAGAATGTCTGATATATTTTGGATGAATTTCGCGTAATACATGACCAATCCCAAAAACTGGTATTTGGTGCCGTCTTTATACCAAAAAATAGTCTTTTAGCAAAGTATGGTTTGTACCTTGGCACTTTCTTCATCTACTGGAAGATGAAGGTATGCTTTATATATATCGAGTGTACAGAAAAATTTACCATTTTTCATCTTGTTGAAAATGTCTTCGATTCTTGGAATAGGATATCTATTGTTCTGAAGTTGATTATTGACAGTTATTTCATAGTCTGCGCATATTCTTATTTTCCCATCACTTTTCGGAATGATTACTAGAGGGGTACCCCATTCTGAATGATCTGCTTTTTCAATAATTCCTTGTTCTTCTAAACAATCTAATTCTGAATCAACTTTTTCTTGCAAAGCGTAAGGTACTCGTCTGGGTTTGATAAAAACAGGTTTCGCTTCTAGTTTCATTTGTAGTGAACATTTATAATCAGGTATCTTGCCTACTACAGGTTGAAAAACATCTTGAAATTCGTTCAGCACATCTCCTATTGATGATTGTGGTCGATTCATACCTTCAAATTGACATTGATTGAGATTTTGACATTGATAATTACGTTGATGTGGAATAGAATCCACGTCCTCGATATTGATGTTCAGTGCTCGAATCCACCTCCTTCCCAATATAGCACTGCCATAATCAGGAACAACATATAAATCTCCCATAAAGTGTTTGGAATTATATGAAACTTTCACTTGAATAACACCCAATGGTTTGAATAGATGTTTAGTATATGATCGAAACGAAACATCTGTTTTCTGCAGTTGTATCCTCAGATTTAGTTTTTCGAAATCTTTCTGTGATATTATAGTGACTGGACTACCTGTGTCATATTCGAACTTCCATGGTTTACCATTAATATTGAGTTGGAGTAACATCTTCGGTTCATATAGGGTGATAGAAGTTTCCGTGAAAATGTCAATGATTTGGTTTATAGAAAAGTCTTCTGATGAATCAGATTCACACTCTAAATTATGAATATTCGATTTTCTCTTCAATAAACTGGAAATACATACTGATGCAATGTGTCCTTTCTTTTTACAAAGATTGCAATTAAGCTTATTTCCAATGGTACAATCTTGTGTTTTATGATTTGTCCGCCCACATCGTAAACATTTACCGAATAAGCCTAATTCTTGTATATTAACATTATGAAATAATTTCCTGTGACCGCTGTTAGACTGAGTCTCGTTTAGAGAACTGTTGGTTATACTTTTGAATCGATTTCTCTTCGAGTTTGTTGAATTTGTGCCCACTTTGCGAATTGAAGATGTTGATGGACTTTTATATTCTTCTCTGTTCTGGATCTTAGACGCTTCGATGGCTAGGGCAGTTTCTAATGTTTTTTCGAAAGTTATGTTGGCTTGCTGTAAAATCTTCTCTCGAATTTCGGTATCGTTTAACCCACGGATGACCTGAGCTCTCAGCAGTAGGTTTATAACTGATTTCGAACAATTATTATCGTTGCATTCTGATTTAAAATCGCAGGTTTTTACATGTTCCTTCAAAACCGCAACATATGTTGATATTGATTCCCCTGGACATTGTGTTCTTGAATAGAATCTATGTTGTTCAGTCAACACATTACCTTTAGGTGCAAGATGATTTTTTAAAAGTGTTATGAGTTCTGGATAGGATTTCGAGGCTGGTAAATCCGGAGAAGTTAAACTTGAGAGTAGTTTATAATGTTTACTTCCTAAGCAGTTTATCAATATCATAACTTTTGCATCATTCGTCTCTTCATCGTTGTTATATAGTCCTTTCAATTTGAAAAAATTATCTAGTCTTTGACAATAGCTATCAAAGTTTTCAGTGCATTCATCAGAAGATTCGAAAGTTAATACTTGGGTTTGAAGAATTTCTTTAACCGTATTTGTATTTGTACGTTGTTGTAGATTGTCAACTAGCCCGCTTAGGGCAGCTATGAGGGCTGCTAAATCTTGCGCCATTTCCTGTACTTGCAGAATGTATCACTGGTTCGTCTTTTTTCTTGAAAATAACTTTCTCTTTTCTCTTCGTCGCCAAATTATTATGTTTTATTAGTAATTTCAGGGAAGGAATTCATTTGACTTTTGAATATTTATTGACACTGTCAGATATTTTTTATGTACAGGGTCTAATCATTATTCTAATATATAACAATGTGTTTAAATTAAAAATGCTAATAGTAAAAGTGGATATGAGATGAAAAAAAGTGATGGTTACCAAGGAGAAAGGAAATTAAGTTGGGGGAAGAAAAATGAAACTAAAAAGGAAAGCTTGTTAGAAAATTTTATGATCAATTTTGTGGGAAAATGCCAATAACCAAAGTATAAGAGAACCATCAATAAATGCAATCAGGTCAGAATCAAATTGGAACCAATGACTATCAAGAAACTACTTACCAGGAATTGGAGGTAAGACTTCCAATATTTGACTTCAGTAGGGAAACTAAACATTTGCGAGACATCCACATGAACTATTCACAGAACATCAGAGGATTTGTGTGAGTGCAAAGCATAACAGGTACTTCATCATCATATACTTAATAAGTGATAATATTCATCGAACAGCCACGTTGTGTTTGGTTTATCAACAATAATACATAATTTTGAGTGGAAAATATCTTCTTCTATTCATCACAAATGACTGAGTATAACCTATAAATATTTATTTTAAAATATGTTCAAATTTGAGCATGATCAAGTTTTTGAATGTTTTCAATTTTGATTGGTTGGAAAATTTAATTAGAATAAGTTAGATATCTCAGAGATAGGTTGGTTTTGAGCAATATTTTCGATAGAAAACAAGTATCTAACTTTTTCTAGACTCATTATTCATTATTTGACTATATTACAATCAATATTGATGTAATTTTTAAAGCTATGAGAAGATATGATTAACATTTTCCAACATCTTAAGTCTATCAATGTATCAATTTTTCTTTGTGAGAATGAAATAAAATTCAAATATTCGTTGATTGAAATCAATGTTTACGATACCATGTTTGTTACCATCTTTCATTTATACATAGCCTTGGAAAAGACACAAAATTTGTCGATTTTCCTACTAGTATGTGGAAAAGTGCACTTTTTCAAAAGATTTGTCGTGTGGAAAGAAGTACTTTTCCGTTCTAATGCGGTAAAGTACTTTTCCGTACGATTTCAAAATACGTATATGTATATTTTGTCCCCATATCACGTCACTGTATGTGAGACTCCTCGACTGATCACAGAACGGTGTGTGATTGAAGCAAACTGTCGAATAAACTGACCTCAAAAAGACATATGAGTTTGTTTCTGCAAATTTCATTTTGTGATCATTCGAATCGTTTGATCCAAAGATATTGTGAAAATTTTGTAAGATTCAATGGACTTGACAGTAGCGAATGATAAGTACATCCATCTAAGATACATGGTATGTTCATTTTACGAGTACATTCTCTCTTCAACATAGAATCGGGTAAATAAGTAGCGATTGTTAACTTTTATAAAGCAGAATTGCGGTACCCTTCAGTTATATTCAAATTTAATCTTCAATTTCATATAAAAAACGAACAATTCATAAGATTCGTTAGGTGACATTCCATCAGAAATCTTGGAGGCTGCCGATTCTATAAGTAGTCAGTTAATTCAAGAAAAGTCTCGCTGGCGTTACGAGAAAGAATTTGCACCATTTGAGTTGTGGTGTGAGGAGAAAAATAAATATTTTTTTTATTAGGTATCCTTTCATTCTCATAAATTCTTCGAATATAAAATATTAAACTCGTAGGAAAAATGTTGTACCTAACACATGCGGAAATGGAATTTTCCGCACTTAACGGTTCGACCGAACTCAGCTTCGCGTCGTTCGGTCATCTGCCGTCACGTGCGTAAAAGTACCACTTTCTGCACCTGTTAGGTAAATAACTATTTTCTTAATACCTCGGTCGGAAGTACGTACTTTCTTCGTCGATTTTAAAGTAGAAAGTCTTGCATTTACGCATCGGTGACATGGACAGACCACGCCCTCCGTTAAACCGGGAGCAAATATTTTTTATGTACCTACACCGACATAGATGGGATTAGATGCAAGAAAATGAGAAAGCGATAGACGAAAAGCGGGAGCAAATATTCAAGCTTTGTGAATATCCGAAAGAGGCGCTGAAGCTAGGTGCAAAAGTTTAACATGACAGCACAACGAGCTGTCAGCTCGAAAATGTATTGTTTATGATAAATGATTGAAAATGTAAGTAGTAACGTACTTTCGACCAGCTATAAAGGAAAATAGAATACACCACATGGGCAGGAAACTCTCAATTCAAATCATTCATGTACGTTTTGGCCAATCGAAACATTATTATAGTGGGAATAATCCAAAGAGAGTAAACGTTTTCTGAATAGGAGGTCCTAATAAGCTCTAGCCAATTAGAATCGTATAGCATTATCCCGTCATAGTGACGTACATGGACATGAGTATAGGTGGCCCACGTAACATACAGAGTGGTCCAATATACATTCAAGAGCCTGTAGCTCTCATATACCAAAGTGCGGAGTGCACTAGTCCGCCACTGTCCAGAGAGAATTGTGGCCATGACATGTCCATATACGTCACTATGACTCACAAATGATCTTTCATCTCTTTCTATTAGTGTCACCATTGTCTTATGGGAAATAGACTCTCCTACTCAGATAACGTTTACTCTCATTGGGAATAATCTACCTAGAAAATTGTCGCGGGAATAATTTGAGGCATTTTGTTTTCATTGTCTGACAGCGTGTATTTTTAATTTGACGTCTGTCATCAATTGGCATGGAAAGTGAGAAATGAATCAAAACCGGTTCATTACATTGGATCACCGTGCGAGAAAATGTGTTTATGATCGTAATATCAAAAAATTATCTATAGAATACAACTTGTTGCCATTTGACAATAGCCACTCGAGCCCGATGGGCTCCCGTGTCTATTGCCTGGCAACAAGTTTTCGAAAATATGTCGAATTATTTTCACTTTATTCTCACTCTCTTGTGGTATTACAACTGAAAAAAACAGGTATTGCTTCTCTATACCTCGACCTATAAGATCTATTGTACATTACCCTTCATCTATTTGAGGCCCAGGATTCCGAGACTCCTTACGGAGTTTATCAGTTTCCTGTCTGGGGGCGTTATCGAAACCCATTCGAAGAACTTAAGCCTTTTGCATAACAGTGCTTGGCAGTCGCAACTCAGGTGTTCTGCAGTTCCATCGAAGTCTGATCTGTCCATACTTTTGAGGTAATACCTCAGAGGACAATGCCCGGTGAGCAGTCTCGTTATCAGTTTCAAGTCTTTCTTATCCAACTCGAGAAGCTTTTCAGCTCTCCTTGGCGATGGAATCAGAAGCCTTCTCGCTTGTCTTCGTCCTGAAACCTCATTCCAGTGCTTTTCAGTTTGGTCAGATTCCCAGTGCCGAAACCCTCCTTCAATGTGGGCTTTGAGAAGAAGACAGAAGGGTTCTGGGACGGAAAATTAAGTGTTTGCCCCTTCCGTGGCAAGGTTTCCTGCTTCTTCATCGCCTTTGATTCCTTTGTGACCTTGCACCCACATCAGGGTGACCTGATTGTTCGTAGCCAGTTTTAGGGAGAGTTTGTGGTCCCAAGTTAGTCCAGACTCACAGGTTTGCGACTTAAGAGCTTTCAATGCTGCTTGGCTATCTGATAGAATATAGATATCTGCCCTCCTGGAGCCTATTGCAAGGTATTCTTGGGCGCAAATTTCGATAGCATGGATTTCTGATAGAAAACTCGTTGAAGCTTTGCCTTGGGATGTTGAGAACCTGAAACTAAGCCCCACTTTCGTCCATTTTGGAACAATCAATATACCATTCTGATGCATTTCTTTCTTGTATAGAACCGTTCATTGTGAATGTATAGTGGTTGTTCATAACCACTCCATGGTTCACGTCGAAGTCGTGTCTAGCTGGCATGATATCTGATGGCTTGTACCTGGATTCTAGGGGAATATTTTCCAGAATCTTCAGATGTCCAGCCTTCAAGTTTGATGCCTGGTGCAGTCTCAAGGTACTCACTGCCACTTCCTTCACTACACACAAGTGCAGTAGCGGGAGGTTCAGCATTACTTCTAGTACTGCCATGGGGCCCGTGAATATTGTTCCTGTGATTCCCAGACAGGCACTTTTTGTAGCTTGATTTGTGCTGAGTACTGTACCATACTAATTATGGGTAGATGGCCATGGTTTTGATGATTATTTGGTATGACCAATATATCATTTTTGGCTTCAAACTCCGTGTCTTGCCAAATGTTAGTGTTTGGTCGATTATAACGCCCAGGTATTTGACTTCCTTGGAAAAAGTTAGCTTGGTTCCATTCAGGATTAGGGCTTTCAGTTCGTACTTTTACCTCTTCGTGAATGGAACTAGCACTATTTTGCTAGGATTTACATGAAGTCCTTCCTTTGCGCACCAGCTACTGATAATTTTAAGGCTGCCTGCACGCGACTGGATATTATCCCGTCATGTTTGCCCCTAATAGTGTCGACCATGTCATCAGCGTTATCTTGGGTCGTGATTCCAGAGTCATGTAGCTTCACTATCAGATTATCCAAGGTCAGTGACCTTGGGGGCAACCTTTTACCGCTGTCATTCTGACCGTTTCTTTCCCAGTGAAACCACAATGATTCTGTTTTTACATTACAAGCTTTTATTCAGTTTCACCTGTCCCGATGTTTGTCATCAAATCTTGCAAATTAAATTTGATCCACTTCCAGTTGCTCGATCAACGTGAAATTTGGCGGGTGTTCATAGTTCCCGTGACAATGCATTATGAAATTTTTGAGAAAAAAAACAAAATGGCGGCTCTAAGATGGCGGACGAGATTTGTGTTTATGGTCCGATTCGACTAAAAATTAGTATGTGGGGGTTTTTGGGGTCGGAGATTATGAATTTTCTTTCAAAATTCACAAATTCAAGTGGCGGTCTAAGTGGCGAACGAATTTTGTAAGTATGGTCCATTAAAAATTGGTATGTGTAGGTTTTCGGGGTCAAAGACTATGAATTTACTCTCAAAATTCCTAAATTCAAGATGGCGGCTCCACATGGTGGAACGTTTCTATTCAAAATTGGTATGTCGGGGTTTTTGGGGTCAGAGATTATGAATTCAGTCAAAGATTATTGTTTTTTTGTCAGAATTCATAAATTGAAGATGGCGTAGGAGTTAATCTTCAGATGGTCTCCTCATTGAAGAACTAGATAGCTCAGAACTTACAGAAAAAAGGCCTCATAATGACTATGCATTAACAAAACTTACTAAAAAGCACAAAATAAAATAATTAATAAAAAAACCTTTTTAAAGACAAGCTTTTATTCAAATGCACTGAAAAGTAAAAAATAATAGCTTTGGATGTGCGACGTAGGTTATTCCGTGAGTTTTAGATTCAAAAGCTTGTCGCGCAAAGTTCTCAGTTCGAATACAGAAGCGACAAGCTTTTGAATCTATAACTCACGGAATAACCTACGTCGCACATCCAAAGATATTATTTTTTACTTTTTAGTGCATTTGAATAAAAGCTTGTCTTTAAAAAGGTTGAATTGCTTGCTTGATAGGTGAACTGTTTTTTGTGGAGCGGTCTGTCCAAGAGGATTCCACTTCTTATATAAGAGTCCATAATTTTCCCCATTATTTTCAGGAGGAAGAAGGTGATACTGATAAGGCGACAAGACTTCTGCCGGACGTCTCCCAGTCTTTGGTATAAACACCACTGCAGCCTCTATCCAGGCTTTCGGTATGTGAACAAAAATGAAACTTGCTTCGAACAGCCTTATCAAGAAGGACTCTATTATCTTAAGGCCGTTTTTTCTGGCCGATTCGAAAGGTTTGAAGCTTTTGACGGCCCATTTGATCTTTTGGTTGCTGAAGATTTTGTTTGTTTTCTTATATAGCTGATGACATTTCATTATTTGTTGATTATCAAGATTGAACACACTGCGGGCTTTTCTATTGATTTTGATATTGTGCAATGAATTCAAGTTCAGGATCTTCTATCATTATTACTAAACACGAGTGTAACCCTGAGGCTCTTACTCTTAGAACTCAAAACAAGTGGGCAACAGCCATTCACGGATTTGGAATTTTGACTGGACAAGGACTGGAGACCATTCTCCAGCCCTTCCCATGATAGTTCTCAAAAATCGCGCCGAGAAAACATTTTAAATCTGAATTTTGAAAAATTAAATTTCTATAGATGATGCAGCTTTCACTACCCGGGATAGGTTGATAGATAGCCCATCACTCCAGGGAGTGCCTGGGACATTCAAAGCGCGAGGGGTCGTCTAGGTTGTAATCAGTAGCTTTCCTCACGAGAGGGTTCTCGTGGGTTATTGAGCAATCGAATACTTTCCGATTGCGGTCTCTGATTATACTCCTGATGGGAGGCAGGTTCAAGTCTTCGAGTATCCGATCGTTCTGCACATACCACGGAGCGTTCGTTATCATCCTCAGGACTGTCATTTGCACCCGTTCCAGGACGCAAATGCTAGTCCTGCAGGTATGGCCCCGGCATACAAAATGACAGGCCTGAACATCATTTTATAGGTCTTGACTCTATTTTTGAAGAAAGTTCACTTCTTCTATTGATCAGAGGGTAGAGTGCGCAGATTTTCTTAGCAATTTTGTTTTTGATTATATTCAGATGCGGCTTCCAGGTGAACCGACGATCCACGGTAACCCCTAAGTACTTGACTTGTTCCGACCATTCTATCTCCCTTCCAGAGATAGTCACTCCCCTCTCCGGGTTGTTTTTCTTGCGATCCACCGAGATCGCTTGTGTTTTATCGGGATTTGACTTTATTTTCCACTCCAGGTACCACTGCTGGGGGTCGTTTAGTGCATTCTGCAAATGAACAACACCCATCAGTACTGCCCCCTGAGAAACGCTGGCCTCAATTTCTCTCGAGTCCGAGAGGGAATTGTCAACCTTGGTCTGAAATGTCGTACCCATGAGGAACGACTTTATCCACTTCACCAGGCTCAAAGGCAAGTGGAAATCGATTAATTTGCAGAGCAGGCCTTCGTGCCATACTCTGTCCAATGCTCTACTTATGTGACAATATGAGCACTATTGTTGGTGTTTAGCGAAGTGATTGTATTTTCCACCAGCCTCAAAACCTGTAGCTCGCTGGAGTGAGCGCGACGAAAGCCAAACTGCTCATTCGGTAGGACATTTCTGTCCTCCACTTCATCGTCAAGCTTTTCGAGAACGATTTTTCCAGCCAACTTAGCTGAACAGCATAACAGATTGATTATTCGATAATTTTGTGAGAAGGTTGAGGTTCTGACCTTCTTTCGGGATCATGACCACGATGGCATGCTTCCACATTCGGGGAAATCTTTTAAGGCGCAGTGAATTGTTAATGATATTCAATAATGTCTGCACCTGGTTGTCCGGAAAATTATTAATCATACAATTGGAAATTCCGTCACAACCAGGCGCATATTTGGGATTTAATCCTTTGATAAGCGCCTCAAGTTCATACAAAGAAGCTGGACGAATGACATCACAATCAGGTTCTCTTAGAGTACGGTGAACCCGATTTTCTAGCGGAATATCACGATCCAGATCATCGTATGGATGCTCATTGAGTTTGAATTGCCTTTCCATCAAGTCAGCAAAGGCTTGAGCTTTGGACTCGGAGTCGTAGCACATACCGAGCTCTCCATGAATAAGGTGGAAATCTGTCTTTTTTGACTTTAAATTTCGATTTAAATTCCAAAGTTGTCCGTCATTATCCAAATTTTCTAATGTGTTGCCAAATCTTTCGTTTCTAAACTCGGTTACGTTATTTCCAACCTCCCTATTCAACTCATTCAGACGAATTCTTTCCGCAGGGAACAGACTCCTTTGATAGGCCCTTCTGGCCCGATTTCGATCTCGTATATGAATTCAAGTGATTGAAGATTAGGAAACTCTCCTAGAAACAGAATGATGACTCACTCAGATCAGCTGAATCAGTGAACACAGTGGGTGCAATGATATATATACAGGGTGTCCCTGGACTTCCTCTTTTCCTCTTGGGAATGTATAGATGGGGTCAAAATATCACCAGTACTACATATAACTTTTGTTCTAAAAGCCTTCGTTACCAAGTTACGAGCCCTCAAAGTTACAAAATGAAAAATGTTTTTCTTTGATAACTTTCAAAGTGAATATTCAAAATCATCTAAATTTTGGTGATTGACTGAACAAATGAATTCCTTCGATGAGCCCATACAGGAGTCAGTTGTTTAGCTACAAAGTCAGGAACGGACTACCCCCGATGGTCCACACCCCAAAACTTTGAAATGACAGATAATTTTTCAATAGTTCTCAACAAAATAAGGTTACGTAGACAATTTTCTGAATGAAAGCACTCCTGTGGAAAGTTGATCGGAGCGACGATTCTTAATAAAAATGCAGTTTTACTCGACGACATCAAACCACCACCACCATTATTCGAAATGAAAAATTTTCACAGTAGAAATACTAATGCTAACGTTAATTCAACAACATTTATAATAGGGATAATACAGAATATGCTCAAATAAAGTCGTAAACAAAAAGTACAGTACCTAGTTGAACGTTTCATTCACAATGTAGATATTTTTTCAAATGAAATATCAAGTTATGTAGATTCGTGGTGTTTTTGAACTAACAAGCTACTCCACTATGAAATATCGAATTCAGTCTATATTTTGTATATACGCGTGGAATAAGCACGTTTTGTGTTGTGTTATCTGAATCTGGATGTTGCAAATTCGTTTTCACAGCTCAAATGTTGGGGAGTTTCACTGATAAGTATAATTTCATGGGAGAAAATCTCTAACCCGAAGATAAATTTAGCTGAAAAAACGCACATCGGAAGACATAATTAATGAAAAGCAAACGAATGAACTACAAAAACGGCTGCACATGAATAGGTGAAAAATATCCGGTGAATAAATTTATGTTCCATTTCTTCCACATATGCTGACGAAAACACCTTAGTGTGGATGAAAAATGACAACTGGAATGCGATTTTGTTTTGTCGAGTGGTGCGTTGTCATTATATTGTCAATATTCTAATAGGACAGTTTGAAGTGTTTTGATATGGCCGAACAGTTTACATTAAACGAATATGCAGATATGCATGCATTGTATGGACGAGCATTTGGTAATGCTGCAGAAGCCCGCCGTCTGTATGCCGAGCATTTTCCCAATCGAACGTTGCCGGCAAGAGAAACGTTCGAGCGTGTCTATTGCAGTTGGAGGGAGACATGTATGTCTAATGGATAATCAATTGGAGCCTGTTGTTTTATTTCGATATTATTGTACGTTCAGTTTTGCCAAAACGAGGTGGTGAGGGCGCTCCTAGGGCTGTGCGTACCGTTGTATTGGAGGAAAATATTTTGGAAGCTGTCGCTGATGATCCTTCAATGAGCATCAGAAACCTATCAGGACAGTTCCATACATCCAAGTCCACTATTCATAGAATAATTAGGGAACAACTGCTCCACCCATATCACATCCAGAAGGTACATGCCATGACACCTGAAGATTTTCCAGCACGACTGGAATATGCCAATTGGTTCCTGGATCAGCAAAGAGAGGATATCACTTTTATTGCTCGAGTTTTATTCACTGATAAAGCAGGCTTCAGTAGAGATGGAGTAATCAACTCTCATAATCTCCACATATGGGCCGAAGAAAATTCCCCATGGGATATTGCAAACCAAACACCAACGGAAATTCAACGTGAATGTTTGGGCTGGTATCATAGGAAACCATCTCATAGGACCATTCGTTCTACATGACCGATTGAATGGAGAACGTTATTTGGAGTTCATTCAGAACGATTTGAATGGACTTTTGGAACATGTTCCATTGCAAACCCGAAGAGATATGTGGTTTATGCATGATGGCGCTCCCCCTCATTTTAGTTTGATTGTGTGACACCATATGAACCAGATTGTTCCCAATAGATGGATTGGTGAAGGTGGGCCATATTCATGGCCACCGCGGTCCAATGGATCCAAATCTATTGGATTTCTTTCTGTGGGGGCATCTAAAAAAAGCCCCGTTTACGCTACACCTATTCACACCAGCGATGCCTTGTTGAATAGAATTACATTACATTGTGAAGCCATACGAAACGACTCTGGCATGCTATTCCAAGTGCAGAGAGAGTGTTTGCGCCGAATAAGAAAATGTATTGAGAGAGACGGGGGTCATATCGAGCAGTTTTTGTAGCGGATTTTGCATTTCTGTTTGCTCTTGAGGCTTGCGATTGATTATTTACACCAGGAGTTCTGTAAGGTAAACGTGTTTGCAAGATGAAAATTCGTTATGAACATTGTCCCTATCATTTCTATTTTCGTTACAAATTAATCTTTTCGAATAATGGTAGACATCTCAGGTTGAATGTCGTCGAACAAAAATGCATTTTCATCAAAAATCGTTGCTTTGATCGATTTTCCACACGAGTACTTCTATTCAGGGAATTGTCCAGCTAACCTTGTTGTTTTCTTAAAACATTTCGACAAATCTCAGTCATTTCAAAGGTTTGGGGTGTAGACCATCGGGGGTAGTCCGTTCTTGACTTTGTAGCGAAACAACTGACTCCTGCATGAAAGCTCATCGAAGGAATTCATTTGTTTAGTCAATCACCAAAATTTAGATAATTTTGAATATTTACTTTGAAAGTTATCAAAGAAAATAATTTTTTATTTTGTAACTTTGAGGGCCCGTAACTTGGTAACGAAGGCTTTCAGGAACGAAAGTTATATGAAGTACTGATGCTATTTTGACCCCATCTATACATTCCTGAGAGGAAAAGAAGAAGTCCAGAGACACCCTGTATATATATATATATATATATATATATATATATGTATATATATATATATATATATAAATATATGTATATGTATATATATATATATATATATATATTGTTATGATGGGATGGATTTTGTGTTCATATATATTTTGTAGATTTGTTTCAAACATTTTATTAGTGAATCCCTATCATAACAAAATGAAAACTCCGGCTATGTTATCTCACCCTTTTCAAACCTCTTTCTACCTTATCCCAGCTCAGTCGGTACGCCTATGAACAATGAGTCTCCTCTCTCTAGATTAGCAGGTTCAGCAGTGTCATCTTGCCGAACGGCCGATATCAAATGATGTTTAGTGGGGAAAAAGTGTGGTTAGATGTTCAAAGATAAAACAATGATTGCAGAAAATAATCAAATGGATGTTTTTTATCCAGATAAAACCTCAAAAACTGACCTATTCTGCGAAAACTACCTTATGGACTAAAATTAAAACAATAATGTGATATGGTGCAAATGAATATGAGTGTTTATACCAGTTCAAAGAATGTTTGAAAGTTAATATCAGTCCTTTCTCATCAAATTGTTATGGAATGTTCAATCAAAAAGGAACACAGTGAATCAGCTACTCAATGTTATTTGATAAACTGAAGTGTTGCACTTTAGTGAGTTCTTGTGAATAGACTACCTGTTATTCTTCTTCCTGTGATGTGTCCCAGCCTCGTGGAAGTACTTTTGAAATTGGAATGACAGCTTCCTTGCGCCCAAAACGAATTTTTGTTCCAGTAATTGGCTTTTTCAGGATTTCTCTTCTGTCACCAGGTGACTGGAATTTTGTGATAAATTATTGCTCCCAGTTGTGCCTTATTGGAATTGCTCTCGTTAGGGAATCGTTTAGCTGGTTTTTTCTTGAATTGTCTGTTATTTCATCTTCTCAAATTTTGTACGTGGCTTTCTTCTCTTAAATTTTCCGATCTCCTCCAAAACTCGTTATTTTTCTTCCATGGCAACACACATATTTTTTCTTTTTTCTTTTATTGCCACTTTCTACCTAATTATTTGTCATTCTTATTACTATTCATGATTTTATCAATGAAATCTAATCCTTAATCTTATATACTATGTACAAATTCCTATAAAATTTATTTCTGACAATTTCTGCTTTCATATCTTTTATATTTCATCACTTTTTCCATACAACTCTCTCGATATTCAATTGGTGGGTTTCCTCTTGATAAGATTTATCATACAGGATGTTCCAAATGTATATATCAGTTGATCTACTTTAAATACAATGTTTCCTATAAATTTCAATTTTCATATAATTTAATTGTGGATTTTCATTAGATGTATTATTGGTCACATACTTTTGACAACAGAGCTACTATAAGGCTGAACTCTTGATACATATGCATCGACTAGAGCATAGTATAAGATTCTAGAATGGTAAAAAGGTGAAGAAAAATTGCAAAACAACATAGCATTAATCACGATAACTAAAATACCCAATAATAATAATAATTATAAGTTTAATTATTTTATAACATTTCCTAACATAACAATATATATGACGTCAGTTCACCTCGTTCTGTGATTCAAGAAAATATGAACTACAGCGAGATACTCCAACTGCCGAAATAGAAAGATGGTGCATGACAAGTATTCTGGAGAATTCAATCCTTTTTCTGATATTGAGTTTGAATCTGCTAGAAATGCGAAGAGAAAGCAACCTCAAAATCTTCCAAAGAAACGAAAAGTCAGTACTGCTGCATTAGATATTACAGAATACCATATAATGATTGATGCTTGTGATGATAATACCCCGAATGGTCTTCAGATAAAAAAATTCCACATCGCACCGTTGGAGTTAGCATGGAGGGGAAAGGAGTCAACTGTTGTATTCAGTAGAACTGAACAATGTCAGTCAGGACGTATTAAATATAACCCCATATTTATAAAAACGGGTGCCAAAACAATATGGCTTATACAAAACTCAGAAAATCAGCACAGATATCTGGTTGTACTTCAACACAAACTCATAGAGAAACGGAATGAAAACGCAAGTATAACTACTGACCGATTTCTTCCCACTCCCAATCCTTACTATAATAAATCTGGGTCATCATGGTTAGAGAATTCTCCGATAGAAAGTAATACTCCTGGTAAATGGAAAGGATTGTCACCAAAATAATGTAGGTTAGATACTGAAAATGAGAAAATCACTAATCATTCCAGACGCTCAACAATAATTTCCAACATGGCCAAGGTAGGAGTCCAAGAATAGAAGCTGATCAGAATAAGTGGTCACAGTAGTGCATCGTCACTAAAGTCATATTTTCAGTTGAACAAAGAACATCATTCTAATATAATTGGAAAAAAAACTGTAGTAACGACATCGACTTCTGAAACGATCACCGATTCAAGGCATGGACTTGAAATGAACAGTGCTCTTTCAATCATTGTGTATTTAAATTATCTTATCAAATAGAAATTTGCTATTTTTCGAGCATTGACGAATATAATTCGGCCTTATATTCTGACTGCTAAATTTTGGCTGTATAATATACTGAAGCTCTTTACATCTGCATAAAAAATCCCTCGCGCTAAAGCGCTCCGGATTTTTGTCTTTGCAGATAAGTCGCGCTGTTGCTAGGCAACAATGCTTTCATATATTGGATTGACAACATTTATAGCAAGCAGAATATTAGGTCTTGTTATATTTTATACTAGCTGACCCGACAGACGAGACATTGTCCTGTCCAAGTATAGAAACTTTTCCTCAATTTGATTTCCTGAAAACTCTTGTCCGCGTAGAATTTTTGTTTTTCTTTGTATTGTTTCATCTAGGTTATGCTTTTGACTCTGTCCGCTTCCCGTTATCACCTTTTCCCATTGTCCCGTTTTGCCATTATCCCGTTTTCCCGTTATCCTTTTATCCTGTAATCCCATTTTTCCGTTATTCCGTTTTACCGTTATCCTGTAATACCGTTTTCTCGTTATCATCGTTTTCCTTCATTCCATTTTCCCGTTATTCCCGTTATCCCATCTTCCCGTTATGCCGTTACCCCATTTTCTCGTTTTCCTGTTATCTATTTTTTCACATTCCCGTTTCCCGTTTTCCTGTTATTCCCGTTATCCCGTTTTCCCATTATCCCGTTCTCCTGTTTTCCTGTTATCTCGTTTTCCCGTTATTGTGTTCTCCCATTTTGTTGTTTACCTGTTATCCCGTTTTCCCGTTTTCCCGTATATATATATATAATAATTATATATATATATATATATATATATAGATATATATGTATTATATATATATATAATACGTATATATATATGTATATATATATATATATATATATATATATATTGTTATGTTATGTTATGCCATTTGTAAATTTTAAAGGAATAAAAACCCACAAAAAGAATCATTACTAGATGGTTAATGGTTTCAAGAGTTTGTTTGTGAATAACTTTTGAAATTCTATGTATATTGTGAGCCTAGGTAGAATATGGATAGATAAAAATGTCAAAATACTATAAAACAATCAATTTCATACACTGTCAAAATTATTATAACTCATAATTGCTCAAAAGACAATAAAAAGTCTAAATTTACAAAATTTTCAGGAATAAACAGTAATCAACACATTTATAAATTTGAAACATACAGTATATGAAACTGTAGCTAACAAAAAGTAGCCAATGATAGAACAGCAAATGTCTTTATAAAAATAGCCAATCAGGGAATAGATGGTCAGGTGTAAAATTGGAAATTGTGGGAGAGTAGCAATGAGATGGTATCAGAAGCAATTATTATTGAACTTTGTAAATAATGATAAGAGTGGAAAAATAATTGAATATATAAATTATGCAATAAAAAGATGAACAGTGAAAAGTGACAATTTAGTACACCAATTCAGAAATTCAAATGAAAAAACAAGGAGAAAAAGATGTATCTAGGCGATAGAAAAACAAAGCTTCAAGGAAGATCGAAAATAAATTTCCAAGCGGATGCCACGCAAAAATTTTACTAAAAGAAAATTGGAATAATCCCATCATGTGGTAAACAAAACCAATATTACCTTAATGATAACATATCCACGGATCCAAGTGCTGATTTCCACATCTTAATAGTTCCTGATTCATGGTATTGCAGTCCTGACAGCGATTGGAGAGAGGAGACATCCTGATTCATGGTATAAGTAGAACACCAACAGTTCCAACCAGGTATAAAACTTTAATAGTGCTCTTCCGGTCCTGAACTATTTCACAAATAACATATTTCACATTCGAAGAACTTTATGTCATCCTATTTTGAACAATAACAGAAAACGTCACTCTCACGGAAAAAGTGAGGTTCTGTTTATCTATCCATGATCTGATTTATTATTATTATCCGTGAATATTTGTTTGATTCACCCTAGTATAAGTTATTTCTCGTAGACCAGGTATTATTAAGTCTTTCTGAATAAAGGAGATAATTGCTTTTTGATATTTTGTTGTTTGTTTTCTCACAATGATCAATAACATACCAAAGACCATTCAATAAACTGAAGTTAGCCAGCAGTGGCAGTGTCTCTATTGCCTTGAACCGGCCACCTTGAGATAAGGGCGTACCAACTGTTGCTTAGCCGTGGTGAGGAAAATAATAATTGTGGGTAGCGTGACGAGAGAACAGTGACGTTCGCTGGCAATTATTATTACAGCATACAATACAGGGGCAGAAATATCTATTTATATCATATCAATTTGGCTCACAAAGAATACCAAAAATAATTAGCAATTTCAATATACAAAAACAATATATATATATATAATATTTCCAATTCATCAAAACATAACAAAATGGCACCCAAAACGTGGGGCAAAAATATTACAATATTATATTTAAAAAATTCATCATTATATAACAATATATATATATATATATATATATATATATATATATATATATATATATATATATATATATATATATATATATATATATATATATATATATATATATATATATATATATATATATATATATATATATCCACTTCTCGTTCATTTTCAGTTACTCTCGAACGCGATTCAGACATACCAATACGATTATTATCATTAGCTGTCGCTCGCTCGGGTTTGTACGTGACGTCGCACATTCGATTGACTTCGATGACCTATGTCAGAATTGTAATGTACTTTGTTTTTACTTTAACCTCAAACTAAACAATTTGTGGTTATGTCTAAACCTACAAAGTCAATATAGGTAAATATAATGGCAGATCAAAATAAATGACAAACTTTCGCAAAGTTTACCTGAATCCACTTCAACCAGGACTTTTCTCAAAATCCACAATGTATTGGGAGAAACAAAAAAAATTCAAATCGATCAAGCCGTTTTTGAGTTTTATGTCTGAACCTACAGAGTCAATACAGATGAAAATAAATGACAAGCATCCGCAAAGTGTACCTAAATTCACTTCAACCAAGACTTTTCTTAAAATGCCCAATGTTTAAAAATGACTTGAAATGTAATAAATTTTACACAACCACACGGAAGGAATGATAGTTTTGTATAGCACATCAGTTGGACAATAGGTCCGTTTTTAGATTTTTCAGCTATTACTTTGGGTTTTCCATTTTTTTCAAACCACCCGGGTATCAGAGGAAACAAAAGAAAAAAATATTCGAATCGGTCAAGCCGTTTTTGAGTTTTATGTCTGAACCTACAAACTCAATACAGATCAAAAGTGTACCTGAATTCACTTCAACCAAGACTTTTCCTAAAATCCACAACATTTAAAAACGATTTGAAATGTAATAAACTTTACACATCCGTACCGAAGAAATGACATTTTGGTATAGCACGTCACTTAGACGATAGGTCCGTTTTTCGCTTTTTCAGCTGTTCTTTTGGGTTTTCCCTATTTTACTTTTTATTCTTCCAAACCACCCCTGTAATAGAGGAAACAAAACGAAAAAAAATATTCAAATCGGTCAAGCCGTTTTGGAATTCTAGCGAGACTAACGAACAGCAATTTATTTTTATATATTTAGAGAAGAGATAGAGATGAGAAAAGCCCGACTCAATGCCCAATATTTCATCTTAGTCGGTCGAGAAAATAATTTTATATTCAGAAAGAAGTACAATTTCCCAGCATTCAAATATCATTTGGATACCATTCTCTCTTGTGACCTACAACTCATTTTTTGATGATTTATCATAGCCCCTGATATTTCCACGAATACTTCTTTCCATTCTCGTTTTCATTATGATACCAAAAATGGATAGATCATTAATCAACTTGGCAGCAAACACGTAATGGATTTTTCATTCAGACACAAATATTTAGTTTAATCTTGATGGATAGGAAACCAGTGGATAAAGTATTCAAACAGTTCACTCTTGAAACAAGTAATATAAATAATCTAGAAACATTAGATATTGTGTTGATTGTGATTCTTTTCGAAGCAATAAACTTAACAGAGGAAATAACCAACCAACCAACTGTAGATAGATTCATTCAACTGTATTCTATAGAATAACAACACGGACTGAATTACTATCAAGCAAAGGGAAAATCAAGGAACAACAAGCAGGTTCCAAACGGAAGTTCCTCAAACTGAATTAATACAAGGAAAACGAGTAGTAACAGGCAGGTTCACGGGTAAGCCAAAACGGTCCTGAAAAATTTCACGGTACCGACGGTGTTGAGGCAATTCACTAATAATGTGACAAAAGATATGTCACTGTACCACTGGACTTTTTATTTGAATAATTAGAATGATATCCCTAGAAAAATCATAGTTCTTGAAATGTTATTGTTTTCCTTATCGCCGAGCGGCTAGGGAACCAACTGCCCTTCGAAAAAGTTTTGCTGACCTGGATTCGAAAAATGCCATATAAGATTTGTTAAAGAATCACCAAAATAATTTCCTTACCGAAAATTCTAACTTTGAAGACCATGGACCATCGCCGAACTGGGAGAACTCTGGATACTTGTGCATTATCACCGATTCTGAACTTTCAGGTTCTCAATTTCTGAAACGACTTATTAAATCTTCGAGACCTGTAACTTTCATCCTGTATCCAGATTTCCTTTTCCTTAAACATTCTCTCCCATTGATTCTGAATAAAAAACTTCTTGAGCATTGAAACAGATATTAACTTTATTTAGCTCAGTTGAATGAATTATCTGTGACTTGGTCCCTGATAAAATAACAGCAATGATATCCATAGGAGAAATCTTAGCATTTGAATCGCAACGAAATGTAACCAATTGAACTCTTTCTGAATTGGATTACTCATTTGAATGATGAGAAATTTTGAGTAATTCTAAGACTGGCAAGACCTATATCACCAAAACATGAATGCCACGAAAGAGGTTTTGAACCGAACTGGTTTCTCCGATCAACAAATGAACATCCTTATTGTCTCGTTCACCCATTTCCCAAACATATGTGAAATATTATTCGGTTTCCTGATACAAGCATTGTCAGGTCATTTTTACTGGATGGAATCTTCCCGTAATGAAGTTCACAAATGTATTCACCCAATAGCCCAGTGATATTAGATAAATTCCTATCTACTATATACTTTTGACATTAATGTTTTCTAACCACAGATAAATCCATCAAAAATACAATATTCTATTACATATGAGCGTAAAAGTAAAAAACAACCATTTGCATGAAATAAAAAATACTTCCACACTACTCTAACTCTTATTAGTAACAATATTTTCCGATCTCATCATTCTCTCAAGGAAATCTTTTGTGCCCATCATTTTCATATATGAAATGACATTTCATGACGATAATTCAACTTTTTCTCATATCTGCCGGTGATCAAAAATTACTTTTTGTGAAATATTGTATCCTACTTTGACTATACTATAGCACGTTCTCTGTGACGCAAATACGCTCTTTAACAACCTATGCAAATTATTTGGTCGCTTTCGAGAATATTTGAAGAAATAACATATGTTTCGCTGTGAACATTACTCGACAAAAATGAAGATAAATAATCTCAAATATCTCATTTTCTGACCAACGCTTCGGTTATAATTTAATGGGGAACTGTGGATCCCAACAAATCTTGGATAAGTAAATATCTCATCCAAAATAGATATTACATTTTGTTACAATAATTATAATTCACTCCGCTCGCGTGGTAGTAATCATCACAGACCGGACTACACTGACCTTTCTATCACATAATTATTACAATACAATACAATTTTTTTTTAGACTTTACAAGCATGGAAATCGTAAAATCTCGCCCAATTTCCCCTTTCTCCTAACTCTTCCGCTCAAGCGCAGACCGGTATTTCTCAAAATACCTAGACCACATGATTACCTACTTGGAATATTTTCTGATTGGTTGTCCGGTTCAGGAAGTGGTTTGTGACGTAGCTAGGCTCGTGACGTCTGACTTCGGGACTGCTGATGGCGTGGTGAAAAGTTGTCCAGCTCAGGCACAACTCCCTGTATAATTTTCTCTCGCAGAGATTTCTAATTACTATTTCATCTGCTATTCTTCTCAGAGCCCAACAAACTCTTGCAATTATCCTACGCAGATATTTCAAATCAATATCCCCTCTTACGGTCCAGCGTGGTCCTGCCTTTTTCGACTTTGGCGGTGTATCTTCTTCGTGTCACTGATTTCTAATGCTGGTGCTTTGCAATGGCTGGCTCGCGGTCGATTCAATTTGTCACGATACCGGGTGGGGTTTGCGCGTATTATTATATGTTCGCGGCGCGGAGTTAAAAAGGGTTCATAATGGAATGATTGAGCTTGATCTACTTGAATTCAATCCGCAGATTCTAATCCAAAACGAATGGTGTTTATAACAAAAAGTTCCACTTGTATTTGCATAATTAGTTATGTTGAGACACTGGATCAAGCTCTATTCAATATGTCATTCAGATATAGAAGCTGCGAACTATGTTATGTTAATGATTACCATGCCTCCTCTATATGGAGTGGTATTGTTTTATCCCAATCCTTGGTCAGGCTGTGTCAAAGCTATAATGCTTCGCTGACCTCAATATATTTTCATTTTTATGTTGTTATTCCTCCATGATGTAAGTATTCACAACCAAACTTCCATTCTCTGATGTAAATTGTTGGATCTATATGTTAAGCTATCCCTCCTTTTTTAGATTTTAAGTAGCTGAAGATGGAGATTTGTAAAGCTCCGAAACATGTCCTTTTTTAAATAAATTCCGTGGAGATGATTTTGAGTATTCAATTTCATCTTATATCCACCCCAATTTGAGCAGAATGGGCACCTATCTTCGTTTTTCACTATTAGTATTATTGCCGAAGAAGAAAACAGCAATAACGTCGATGACTATTCAGGTAACATAACAGATAAGTTTAGAGGGGGAAGTGACAAAGAGAGTGACTTTTCAGGTAGAGTCCAGCCTATGTTTAATAATTGTACAAACTGCAACATAACTATAAATATTTTTTTTTTATGTTCTGGTTCCCACGAAAAGGGATATCCTGTAATGTTCAGAGAACATCGTGGGAACCTAGGGAAAGAAGGTAGGAGTTGGTGTTCTTCTTAAATTTCTGAAGGTTGTATGCCTCGGGGAACACCTCTCTAGGCAATGAGTTCCAAAGCCTCGCTGTTCGTTGGATGAACGAGTCTTTGGAAAGTGATGTTCTGCAGGTCTCCAAAGTGACCACGAAGGGGTGTGATGACTGAACTTGACGGGTTAATCTCGAAGAGACTGCCAAAGCAGGAACGATTGTTGATATTTCAGAAGAGCATCGCCCATGAAAATATCTATAAAATAGAGACAAATCGCCAACTTTTCTACGGTGTTCCAGACAAGTGAGCGAGTTTGTAAGCGAGGCATCACCGACGAGACGAATTGCCCTTTTTTGGACAGAATCCAATAGCCTCAGGATATGTTTAGGTGCCGCACTCCAAATATGGGAACAGTATTCCAGGACAGGTCGGATCTGTGCCTTATAGATCATAAGCAGTTGACTGGGGGTGAAATAGCTCTTGGCACGAAACAGAAACCCATGTTTTTGGGATGCACTTTTGGCAATGGACCTCACGTGATTTTCCCAGGAAAGGTTATTGCTGATAGTAATACCAAGCATCGATATGGATGGCTTCAGCTTATGGTTATATACAAAAATAGTTATAATAAACGTTCCATATGTGTAATAATATATGCAAGAAATGTTCTTAATGTGAGTTGGTTGTTTGCTTGTATTTAGTAACTGTCTAAAATGTATATAAAAAACCGGTAGGGACCGATTTTGACGGCTTGGGCCGGAAAAAAAATTATCGGACCGTTTTCGGTCCGGGAAAGTTTGTTGCTTAGCAACGGACTGAAATACTAGATTAGCGTATGTTGGGGTCTGAAGTTGCTCCGAGAATGTAGGCACTTTTGAACGATTTCAGAAAAAAGCCATTTTCAATCAGAAAAATGCAGGGTCCTTCATTACTAATTCGAATATGTGGGGCTGAAGCCGAATTGAAATCTCACCTCCAGGTAGTTTTATTGAATAGTAAAAGGATATATATCTCATTCTCGTTTCCATATCTGTCCCTCTATGTTTTGCATAACCCCAAATCTACTTTCGATTTCACATGAAATTTCACTCCTCCAGTAAAAAACCCAACCAGTTCCAAAATGAATAAAAAATGATAGTCGTTCAGGGCACCTTCGCGATTAAACCTTACTCAGAAGCATGGCTGTAAATTTTATAGCCGAAGTGATGTATCAGCTCTTCGAGAGATTTGTCCGGACCCCAATAAATTCTTGAAGTATTTGTCGAGCTCTAAACTCAATACCCTCTCGTTGGCCGCCAACAAAAAGGTTTCGGTTATTTCTTCTGAATGTGAAGGATGTATGCGATTGACACTTATTCGTAGACTGCCAAGAAAATCTGTGTATTAACTTCCATTCGACCATACTTCATTTATATGTAACTCTTGATCTTTCAATGTTTCGTAACAAATTGAAAGAATTAATAAGTTCTTGGTGGAATTTTCTGAATTTCTGATATTGAGTTATTCTGATCCTGAAGATACCACTATCACAATCATCCTTATTGAGTGGTTTGGGATATATAGGGTGGCAAAGACTTTCAACTTGAAGTTGAAAAAAAAACTTTTTTTCATTTGTATTTACATCAATTTTTGTTAATGTGTTCCGATGAATTTCCCTTCGGATCCTATCTCAAGTCATCATCAAGATAAGTATGAAGAGAGTGAAATTGCTACCTATATTGATCTCACACAATTACCCAAATATGATTCATTTGAATTTACGTAGTCTCAAAAAACATTTCGATGAATTCCTGGTATATATTGAATCTCTTACTCCACTCAGTCTTGATTTCATCATTCTTTCCGAGGCATCCCAAACTATAATATTTTCACTTGTGATACCACAAGAGGTTAAAAAAAACCGGAAATAATTTAACCTCGTGTGGTATTCAGTAAGAAAATTTCGAACCAGATTGTGTTTGAAAATTAAATACTTTTAGAATTTATTTTTTGACTTCGGCAAGACACTAGCAAAACAAAGAATGTTTTGATTGAGTTAATTGTTCAGTTACCATGGCAACTAGGTAAAATCTTAACCTAAAATATACTTAAGTTCCGAATCTGTCAAGAGGCACGGTGAAAAAAATGTTTCGCTTCGGTCAAGAAAGTAAAGGAAGTATTCGTCAGGAGATTCAGCAGTAAACACCCGCGAATACTAAGACATTCAAGTCAAGCATATGGAGGCAGTTTACAAACTTTTGCGAAGAAAAATCGTACGATTTTGATAGAGCGGATATATCTGTGGAGGAACTGGCGCTCATTCTTGAAGACTATGGGTTCTATATGCGGAAAAAAACTCCGAAGACTACAAGGAGAGTGTAGTGAAAGTTTTATGGAATTCCATAGACAAGCAGTTGCAATAATATTTTTTTTAAAGGTATAATCGCAAATTTAATCATTTTTTTATATAGAATTTGAAAACGCAAGAGCTGCAAGAAATGTTGAGCGGAGGAAGTTACAAAAATACCTTGCCAAGAGAAAGACTTCCGCATCATCAACAGACGAGTTGAAAAAAAAATATTGAGCTTGTGAGGTGTTTTCAGGTGATTGCAAAAAAAGTTTTTCTTCATCGCTGCTTATAAATTGGCCTGGAGAGGGAAGGAAGGAGCTGTAGCATGCATAGAATATTTTGTGGGGGAAATTGATAATCAAGGAAAACCAATAGATCGCATTGAATATGATCCAGTTTCCTCTAAAACTACCCAAGGCGGCAATAAAAAATGACTGACAGTAAGTGGTTAGTACCAAATATATTCAATGAAGAAATATGCCCAGTTAGACTTTTCAAAAAGTTAAGAAACAAGCGAGATCGCCTCATCAAAATCAACCGTTTATTTTGAACTCCCAATCCAAACTGGCAGCACCCCAACTCCGAAGGTTGATACAAGAACAGTCCGGCTGGACAAAATACGGTCTCTTCCTGGTTCAAATCAGCGGCATCATCAATTGGAATTGACGTCAAAAAGGTCAAAATAACAAATCACTCTGCAAGAGCCACTGCTGTTTCAACTTTAGCCAAAACAGGAATTGGTGAACAGCAATTAATTAAAATCACAGGACATGGAAGTAGTCACTCAATAAAATCATATCTGCAGATAGATTCGAGTCACCATCAGGAAATAATTGATGCAATGAGGTCTGTTTCAACTTCTGTAAAGTCAAATCATGAAGCTCCAAAGCAAAAACGATCCACCACTTTCAATCAACCTCCTGCCATAGTTTATAATAATTGCGTTTTTCATAAAAATGATAATTACAATAATCAAAATGATATAAATAATTGATTATTATTATTATTCGAATATTTTGTCATTTTACAGCTACCTGAATTAAAAATTAAAAGCTGAATCTTTTAATAATTTTTTTGACTACAACAAACAAAGAATAGTTGAGAATTCTCTATTTGATTTTCATAAGGTTCATGAACAAATTTAGTTTCGGCACCGATACATTCTTAGCCTATAAATTCTTATTTTCTACCTATTGTAGTTGCATGAAAATACCAGTTTAGAATGGAACATATTATATTCTTTCAATTTATATCAATTTTGGGTTACTACAAGTGGAAGAAAATTATAATTTCATAAATTTTTTCCAGGTAGGTACATATTATAATAGATGCAGTTGAGCACCAATGGATTCTTAGCTCATAAATTCTTAATTTCTAGTTATTGTAGTTGCATGAAAATACCAGTTAAGAACGTAGCATATTATATTCTAATTTTTATATCAATTTTGGGTTACTACAAGAAGTAGAAAATTATTATTTTATAAATTTTTCATGTAGGTACATATATAGATTTAGTGTGCTTTGCAGTTTCGGCAGCAAAGGCTTCTCAGCCTATAAGATGTTGATTTCTACTTATTTTAGTTGCACGGAAATGCCATTTTTTTTTCAACTTTGGGAAGGAGAAAATTAATTTTGTTTTTGTTTTTTATATAGGTACATGAACAGGTTCAGTTCGTCCCCAATGGATTCTTAGCCATAAATTTTTTTCATTGTAGTAGCACAAAATCACTATTTTAGGACGTAGAATATTATACTATTTTATTATATAGTTACTAAGAGCTACTACAAGGGTTAGGAAATTATAATTTTAACGGTTTTTCATAAAGGTAGGAACATAACAGATTTAATTTGCGTCACAGTTTCGGCAACGATTTTAGCCTAAAAATGGTTGATTTCTACTTTTTGTAGTTGCATGGAAATAACATTTTAAGATTGAACATAGTTCATTTTTCAATTTTACATAAGTTTTGAGTAATTGAAAGTGGTAAAAAATTGCTTTTTTGCGTTTTTACTAATTTTTTATACGCGCTTTATTGCATAGCATTCATAACCAGCGTCAGCGAACAGCATAGGGGGCTGTGATCATCGTATTTTGACAGTACAAAACGTCCGCAAAAACTCGTGATTTGTAGTAAAAAGTCAGAACGAAAGCAAACTTTTTTGTTCTAAAAATGTATCGATTTGAAAATCATGCTGTATGTAAAATATGCATAAACTTGTCTGATGTAATGATGAATCATCGTACTATGTCTTATTTACCCGCATTGATGGAAAATTGTGATTTATATTTGGAGGAAGAAAATTTGTTTCGATTTGTTCAGGAATATTTGCTTCTAAACTACTCAAAATTGAAAGTGCTAAATGGAAAAATGGTGAATAAAATAGTATCTAAATATTGTATATATTTTATTAGACATGGATATTTAATTCATTAAATTCAAAGTCCAGCTTTTTCGCCTTTAAGAAGAAAGGAGTTGTCCAAAGAATATAGAAAACATTTTGATTATGTATCAAAATTAAATAAAGAAAGAAAAACCAGTAATGTCAAAAAATATTATTCTGTCATTAAAACGTCAATGAAATTTCGATTTAATTCGCTGTTGGGTATCCAAGAGAAGAAAATATCCACTAAAATACATACGTTGCCATGGTGATCTGTCAAAAAACCCAATTTGATTGGTTAAAAATTACTGTTGTGGAATTTTCATAATTATTCAACCTTCAAAAATATCGGGTATGTCAGAAAACGCAATTCGATTGATCTAAACAGAATTATTTAGGTTTATTAACGTCGAAATATCACTCTGCTAAAAATCAACAAAGTGCAACGATCTGAAAATTTTTTTCTAAAAACGATTGATAACTTTTAACATCAACATTGTTTTCAAATCTGCAGGTAGATAAATCAATAACTTATTGAGTCTGTGGTATTGGGGATTATTTTTCCGTCCCAAAAAGTAGTAAATTGGTTCCAAACTGTTTTTTTTGCCTTCCGTATTAATGGGAACATTTCCTTTGACTTTTTATCGATGGTGGACAGAGAACAAACTCCAAATCGACTCATTTTCATGCAAAATCTCCAATTGTCACAATTGAATTCAACCTGTCAGTTTGAAGTGTGGTTAATTTGACTGGATCATGTTTTGTTTTTTATATATAGCAACTACCAGAGAAAATTTTCAAAAAATTATCAGTATAATACCATGTAGGTTGTACCACGTGACGTCGAATGGTGCAATTCTATTGGTCGATATTTGGGTCGGAAAAATAATCATAATTATTCAACCTTCTACCAAAACGATGGTCTCGTTGTGTATGTCAAAAATAGCACAAAGACAATATCTAGCATAATTGATATCTCAGAACTAGAATTATTTAGGTTTGATTACACGATCGAAAAAAAAATATCACTAACTGCATCATAAAGAAAACCCTCCTCCAACAAAGTGCAATACACACTTGATCTGAAAAATTATTATATTTCATAAAAAAAACAGACATTGATAACTTTGTAGGGGACATCAACATTGATTTTTCAAATTCTCAAGGTAGATAAATCAATAACTATAATTGCATGTTCGCTGAGTTGGGTTCCAATCCGGCAGTACTTTACGGAGTTTCCTGACCAAGACCAAACCTGACAACAAAAATGAAATCAGTAAGAATTGCATTTATGAAGTTCCATGTGAATGCGGAGATTCCTACATTGGAGAGACAAAGAGACCGTTATCGGTAAGATTGGATGAGCACAAGAAATGGACTCAACGTGGAGAAACATCAAAATCGGGAATCGCTGACCACGCCTGGACTGAGCACCATCGAGTTCTATGATACGACGCAAGTGTTCTACATAGAGAGGAGCATTGGTTCAAACGAAAGTTCAAAGAGGCCGCCTACATCGAAGCCAATAACGCCTTTAGTCAACCAGCGTTGAGATCAAGAACGTATGGAAACCCCTGATTGGTCTTTCTGGCGGGCTGCAGAGGCGCGAAACTTCACGCACCATCACACCGCGCGAAATTACACGCACCGCTGCACATGGCGGAATTGCACGCATCATTGCGCCGACAGTCATATAAATTGGTAAGTAGCACCTAAACTTGTCAGTATTCACCTGAAGACGATTGCAGATACAAGCATTCAAAACGTCGTGAAAACCTTTTAAATATATTAAGACGATGGACGTCCGAAACGATAGTAAACAGGTTTTAATGTCTGAAAACACTAATTTCAAAGTGTCTCTCCAAAAGAAATGATTCTAACTTTTTCCATCTTTACAGAGTGAGATTGCTTCTTGAAAATGTGTTTCCCATTTCTTCCGGTCTTCCTCATCATCGTGGAAGCGTGAAATAGATTTTCGTCGACAAAAATGTATTGAAGACCTAGTGAATGTGATGTCTCTCTTGCGTCAATGTTACGAATGATTTCTGGTGAGTACTCCATTTTGGAAAACATTCCTCTCTGCCTCATTCATCTCCATGAGTTCTTAATTGAGACTGGAATAGAAAATCAAATAACTATCTGAATGAAAATGCAAATTTTCAATTTCAGATTCATTCTTTTGAGTTAGTTCAGAATATCAATCAGATGTAGTTCAATGTCCAGCGTGGCTTGAGCCGGGGAAGTAGTTGTTTTCTGTTAGACATCCACAAAAAATAACTTCATTTTTATCGTGGATTTTTCAATTCACAGAAAAATATTTTTATCAATATCCAATTGAGAATGTTTTCCTTTTCAAAAGGAATTTCTATTATGAAGCGACTATCTATCATGAAAAAATAACCAGCTCAATGAAATATCGATTTTGTTGCTGCTTCATATTTTCATCTCAGTTGGGGTGTGATATCTCACGCTGTGGTAAAAATTACAAAGTATAAACGATGAAGAAATATTGGTTTTTATCAGTTTTTTCTTTGTCTGACATGAGAGATAATCTCAATCATGAATACTTCCAGAAAATGTTTTGAAACATTGGATTTTTGGAATTCTCTATTCGTTGAATATTTTAATTATTAACGTTCTGCAACATTTCTCAAACAAAAGACGGTAAGTATCACATGAGATAAACTTATCCTACACAACACCACATTATACTCTGTCCTTAAATCCTGAAACAGTTATCCTGAATTCACAAAGAGGTGCTGAAAGCTCTCGTCCTGCATCACCTGAATATTTCAGCTAAAACTGAAACTCCACATCTGCTCGGGAAATCGAGAATGATACGGTCTCTGACAGTGGCGTATTTCAGAACGAAGTTTTGTAGTCAAACCTTGTACCATGAAGAATGAGCCAAATTTCATATTATTTCACGTGATATAATACGTTTTTGTTTTCAATTCCTTGTAATTCAACAAATGTTTAAACAAATAGGTGGAAGATAACGTTAAATATATCCGAACAATGATGGAAGTTGAATTGCAGCTGAAAAACTAGAAGTAGACTTGTCATATTTTTTAAACGTTTTTGTCGGGTTTATTATTTTAAAACCAACCAACGCAGTCACAAGATATTTTTTTGGAAATTAGGAGTGGATTTATTTAATGAAAATATTTTATTGTTCTCGTTGCGGGAGAACTTGTTTTTGTTTGTATGGAGTATGTTAATACTTCCAGAAAATAGAGACCAGGAAGTGAAAAGATTCCCTGTCTCTTTGAAAGGTACCGACATAAACACTTACTGATTTCCGAGGGTGTTCCTATTGGTCTAAATTTTCGGTATTAACTTCCATCCGTCGGACGTTTTTTTAACTAATTTCGAACGAATTTCGGTTTTGCTTATGTTTATTTTCTGTGTAGGGAATTATTTGACTGTTTACATTGTGTAACAAAAACCGTGAAAGTGGATTATGATCAGCATCAGCTACAGAGTCGTTAAATTTATACTGGGTGTCAACGAATCTATTAGACAAGTCATAACTTCTAGAATATTAAGTGCAACAAAATGGGGTTTGGTATAGGTAAATGGTATGTGAAGAGGGGAGTTTTTGCACACTTTTCACTTTCCGGGAACACCCAGTATATTGAAACATTTTTTGATTTCTTAGACAATTCTGGATCAGAATGTGACTTTTGAAAAGTTTCTACTCCCACTTCATTATTTATAGTCACTTTCAATATTGCATCTAGGTGGCCAAGATCGGACGTAAACTATAATCTGAGGACCTCAGATGATGTCAGAATAGTACAATCGTAAAGTTTTAGTGAGTAGTATGATATATAGGATTAAGACAAGTTTGCAAAATTACATTTTCGTGTCTAACTATTATTTTTCAAATGACGACAATTTTTTGACAATCACATTCCGAATAAGGATTTTTTTACGAATATAACGATACTAATTTATTCACGTTTGGATAAAATATAAGAACATAAATTGAATATTACTAAGAAAAATATTGGATAATAATGTATTTACTCATGTCAAGTTGCCATGGAATGACAGGTGACATAATCTTTATGAGCAGACAGTAAAAATGTCTTAATTTTCGTTAAATTTCAGTTTAATTTTTCTTCAAAATAATGTATACTCAAAGTTAAAAAAGTGGATATGTTATTAATATTTGGAGAATATCATAGAAATTCAAGGAATGCTGCTGAATGAAAAACATTGTGATTGCTCGATAGATGACGCGGTGCACATCAAGTTAAAAGTTTCAAATAGAATGGGGGGTCACGTGGCACATCTTTGAAAAAATTATTCAATTCTCTTTTCAACCATTATATTTTTTCCTAATTTCGTTAATACTCAATACGTTTTTTCACAGTATGCATTTGAAATGTATCGATAACTTTTGAACGATTTGATGTGAAACAATGGGACAGAAAATATTTTGAATGGTATTACCGATCCTACTTTCTGATAGAAGATACATTATAATCACTCGACAAAGGGCGCTGGGGGCACATCAACTTGAAAATTTCGAAAATAGATGTCGAGTTGCATATCGTAGAAAAAGTAATTCAAATCAACTTTAGTTATACATTTAAAACGTGTTTCTTCGACTGATGGCAGTAAATTGGACAATGTGATTAATTTTCCCATACAAAACTTTAATTACTGCTCAGGATGGAATGAATACTCTGTATAATATCTACGCCATATCTAATCATAGCGGCAGCATTTCCAATGGACACTATACTGCATATTGCAAACACCCTTATTCTAATTGTTGGCACCTCTTCGAGGACTGCCGTGTATTTTCCAAGATTGATTCTCTCAGCTACCAGGGAGCATGTGTCCTTTTCTATGAGAAAGTTTTTCCTCCAACTGAAACAGCAAATGCGCCATCACTTCGAGTCCCGCGCTCCAATCAAAATTTTCATCTTGATATTATTTTATATTTAAAAATTTGCCTTTGTATATTTTAATTCTGAATAAAGCATATTAATAATAAACTTTCAGGTATGGTTGTCATTTTCGAACTCGTTTCAAAATAAAAATTTTCATCCATACAATAATCCAATTTCCGACCCAATATCCCATTCATTTATTTTTGATGGCCAAAATTTGGTAACTGATAATTAAGAGTTACCTAGAAATAACTAATATGAGTTGGATTATTTTCACGATGTTTATGACCTTCTAATGTTTAAATTATTGTAACACTATTTACCTGCTCTTTCATATTAAAAACTTATCATCACATTTGTATTTTAGGGAAGAGTATCACCTAGAGTGAATTGAGTACTGAGACAACAAATTGGTAGGTAGGGAGGGGAAAAACACGAGTGGACACAATTAACAACAATTCTGCTTCATATTTTCAAAAAATTAAAATCCCACATAATAGTTTTTTTTGTTATACTTGACATTCAAAATCAATGAGAGTTGAATTATCTTCTCAACGATGTGCTACTTGACCCCATGGCTATTGAAATTTTTGTGCCCCTCCCCCCCGCGTCATCACATGTCTTTCATTTCAAAAAGTAGTGTCGGTGATATCGTTCAAAACGGTACGTCGAACTGTTAAGAAATTAACAGGGGGGTTATGAAAAGCCGCACTGTATAAGTTGTCTACATAGTAGACGATAAATAATTGAATACTTGGTAGATAACAATTTCGGACGGAGCAAAAATATTTTCTTGTTTCGTACTTATCAGAGCGCAATTTTTTCCGTAGTCGGGTTTTAGTTTTTGAACTAATCTTTTTATTTCTTAAATTATTTTGGGATTACATTCTCGCGAGAAAGTGTGTGCAGTGCCACTGTACAATTCATTTTAGTTCAAGGTTTTATTTTGTTTAAGTTATTATATATATATTTTTTTTGCTCAGTGATAATATCCATATTGATTTTGTTCCAGTGCAATTCAAAGACCGAAAACACAAAGCAAGGTGAAATGAACTGTAATATGTTTCAGAATTGTTTGGACCGTATTATCTACTATTGAGTCCATCCATGTGCTTTACTTCATTAGAATTCCTCATTCCAATTTTCAAATCCAATGAGTTTAATACATTTTCATAATCACCTTTCAAACCTTGCGTTGTACCTTATTTGGTAGGTTTGGGAAAATAAAGGTTTTGCTCAAAATCCGCCATTTTGATTTTCTTCGACGTCGTCTATCCAAGGACATAAAATATATAAATAAAATAAAAAATATAAAGAAACCGACTATCCATCACGTTTTCAGCCTAAACGAACATCTGAGACGTGATTTTATAAATAAATGATACGCAATTATCGTAAGTAATTGCACAAGTGCATCAAAATTACAGATAATTTTGCATGACAGCGTGTTCAATTTATAAATTCTTAGCTCGTCATCAATAACCATCCAGTAACTGGAAAAAAGAAGAGACGGAGAAATACGTTTGTTTTAATATTTTTCATTTACATATTATGAAAGTATACGTAAAAATATAATGAAACTATTTATTCAAGCCTAAACCAAAACAAAAGTTGCAGGAACTGCAGTGAAATACACAATCATTATACGTATTTTGGTTAGACAATGCAGCTATCGATGCATTAACGGCTGAAGAGGATGTTTGAGAAAGCTGTGCCTGTGGTACGTCCATTGCCACGCATTTTTTTTTACTATTGCTTCATGATGACCTTCATTCCATTTGAAGATATGGCGTTATTGATTTTGAATTTGAATAGCCCATGATTTTTATAAGTTGCTGCTCGCCCACCCCCTTTTTTGCGAGATTGGAGACGGCCGTAGCTCGTAACGAATGGTTAGTAAGCTTGATATTCTCTGTATCTAAACCAGAAACTTTGGCTTGTAGAACAGTCCACCCTTTGCTTACTCTATTTCATCCAGCAGGAATATATTTATACCATTTTCTGTTCAGCTTCCAAGCGGGATTTACAGCGAGAAAGAGTCGTTTTGTTTTTATTCCAACCCGCTTTCCTAGGAATTTTTTGTACAGTCGAATTGGACATAAATCGGGATTGATTTTATTGTTTATTAGCCATTTCAATGAAGCGCATAGTTTTTCCCCTGCTTGCGTCGTCTTAGTAAACATAGGATCGTAAATATTCCTTCCTGTTTTTTCACCTACGTTATTTTCTTCTTCTTTACAGTACGAAATCAAGCACTTGGGGCCTTCTCCACCACGCCAAGCTAATTCGAAAGCAAAAACACAGAATAACTTCTTCTGCGAACCATCTGGGGTGTTTTCGTCACAACCACGAACCATATTTTGGAATTCATCGAACTTCAGAAAAACTGCACTTTCCTTTCTCTTCTCTGGATCTGTTTGTAGTTGTTTTCTCTTGGCATTTTCCGCAACTCTGGCTGCTTTGAATTCAATATCAGTGAAATATTTTTCCATCAGTAATTTAGCGGTTACGTTCCAACTCGTTTTAACAGTAAAGTATTTGTACTCTTCGCCATTCTGATTGAGCAAATTGAATGCCCAGTCCGTTAATTTTTCTGCCAGAACATGAATTTGTGTTTTTTCATTCGAAGTATAGTTTTTCTCAGCACAGAAGCTCATAAGCTGACGCCACACGTATTTTCTGTTCTGTTTTGTGTTATTTGGTGCGTTTTCCAACACATTTTCTTCAATAGCTTGTAATGAAGCCCGACCGAAACGAGACATTGTTAATAAATAATATTTTTGACATTACTTGTCAAACTGACGTTACTTATGAATTGTCGCTGTATTATCGAAGTGTACAATGGAATTGCCATGGATATGAACTGTGCAATTATCGCAGGGCTCGTTCGCTTTCTACAATGCAATTATCGGGGGTAATACCACAACAGCTCAGATTTAGCCGGATATTTTTTGCGGTTGTTTTCGAATACTTACTTTCATTGGCAATTTAATGAGAGCTGTTCTGACAAAATCACGAGAGCGTAGTTCGAGGGATTTTGTCAGAACAGATCGAGTTAAATTACATATATGAAAGTAAGTATGAGAAAACCATCGTAAAAAATATCCTGCTACATCTGCGCTCGCGTGGTATTTGGTAAGACAATTTCATGAATAGAAAACTCAATTCAATTAAACTTCATTGAACAAACTAAAAGAACAATAAGTAGAAGAATAATGTTTAGAAAGAACAATTGTTAAAAATACAATTATTATATACAATTGGTCCGGTAGACATTTGCTCCTTTACTGATGCAGATTTTGTTGTTGACATTGACATGGATGTTGTTGACACTGTGGCTAATTCATTATCCGAAGCTTCATCTCGGAGATTTGTTACAATATGCGAATGATGCTCATTATCAAGTTGTAAATAAGGCTTTATATAACTTAAAGAGGAATGTCCAGTTATTTTAATTAATTTTGTTTATTCATACCTGCTTTAGCTGGAGTTGACACGGCGCTTGAGCGATGAGAATGATTAGTAACTTTTTTATTCTTTGTATCCAGTCCAATATTTTCAGATGAAATTTTCGGCCACTTAAGAATTTCGTTGACTCCTATAGGAACATTTTTGTACCAACCTTTTGATGAATTATTTTTTCAAAACGGATTGGGGGTTATAAATAATCTATCAGTTGTAATATAGTTCTGTCTATCTGATAATATTTCATAAAACAATGTTATTGGGCTTATGCTAGGGGTTTCTATGTTTTTTATTGGCCATTCACTATCGCAGCACTTGTTTGAGCCACCTTTACATGTTTTGGAAAAAACTGTATTATATTCAATGCGACGAGTTAAATCACCATTATTTGATTTTTCTTCTTTGAAATAGTGTACTTTACAATTCGCAGCTTCACCTCCTCGCCAAGCTAGTTCATATGCAGGGATATGAAAAAATCTTTTTAAAAGACCTATGGGACTATTTTCATCCCATATTGAAGCCATTTCAACAATTTCACTTTCAGTTAATGCTATTGTACTATTTTTACGTTTTTCTGAATTACCTTGTGAGTTCTTTCGCTTAGAATTACGTGCATCACGGGCTTTCTAAATACCAAATCAGTGAAAGGGTTGAAAGTAACATAATTTTTTTCGAAATATACGCTTTGCAACATATTCGCTGTTGTGTTCCACATTGTTTTCACCACGTATTCTTTATAATCATCCCCATTCTGTTTCTTCATATTAAAGCCCCAGTCCATCAATATTCCTGCCACTTTTTCCACTGACTGTTCGGTTTCCAAATTGAAGTTTCGTTGTTTACAAAATTCGATAAATTGATTCCAAATGGAGGAATTACTTTCTTTTGTATTTTCTGGAGTTGATTTTTCAATCTCCCTTATTATTTCTGCCTCGCAAATATTTCCAAATCTCGACATACTTACTGGAATATTATTTGATGTTTAATTCTGTTTTTGACATTCACAATTGTCAAACTGATGAGACGCGCAACGCTTGATAAACGAACAATAAATGCTAGCGTTGCTACGGTAACGTAATTTATCCGATTTTTTATCCACCTGCATTTCTGTTCCTTCCCATTTAGCCGATAGTAAACTACGATTTTTGTAGTCACAAATGGGAATTATTATACGTGAGTGAAATTGTCGCTGTAATTTTGCGATAATTTCACTCCATTTACATGCGATTTTTGACAGGAGGGAAATATTCAAATATTTCAAACGAAGCAGCGAAATGTACTAATTGAGCCCTTTCATTTCGCATTGAAAATTTTTTTATACTGGACTTTATGTCCTCTAGAGGGCACCATATCAAACTTAGTGTGACGCCTATAACCAGCGGACAATCTAATGATACCTCATTTGTCAAATTATGATAATAGTTCAGAAGATATGCGGGTACAGATAAACATATATACATAGCATGCTGAAATAATAACCCTTCTTTTCAGCTTGCGTAGCCGGGTAAAAAGTGTCAAATTTGCAGATTAATTTTTAATTTTTTTAGTGTTAGTGGAAGTATCATAAGGAGCCTGCTTGGAAGGTTCTCAATATAGTTCGACAATTCTCAATAAACTTATGTAGATGGGTAATAAATCAGATTGGAAAACTTCCGTGCTATGCCTATGGTACAATCCAAGTCTGGGCAGACAATATTTCAGCATAATGACTCAACCATATACGTTTTTATTAAATGTATGCAGCTGGGGACATATAGTTCGTTCACTAATCAGACGCAGCATTAGCCTTTTCTCTCTTAATGCAAAGTTCTTCCCGAAGCTACCTGATCCGACGTAAAAGTCGTCGAATAATGATAAATCCATATTTTTATAGAGGCTAATATCGTTCCATTGTTTTTACCAAATCATGAGAACAATATTGTGTTCATATTTGATATCAGTCTCATATCAATCCTAGAGAGGAAAAGCAATATGTAATTTCCAAATATGATATTCGTCGCCAATCATTACATGATTATATCTGCGTTCAAACAGGAATTTTATATTCAGTCCACCTTGATTTCATATAATTTACGAAAATTCCTCTATGTGCGCCAATATTCAATATCAATTTCCAATGCCATGCCACTATTTTCAGAATATTGATTCAATGTTGTGTGGTACTGTGCAATAATTACCGAAAATAAACCCCTCGAGCCAGGACCACCATGACCTTATTGATGGGTCATGTGGTCGGCTACCGATCGTATCTAATTGATTGTATGGGGAGAACATGTAGACAAGAATTTCCAAGAAAGTTCAGGGTTTCTCGTTCCCAGAACAAGAATATCCACAGAATTAGGGTTACATTCTGCCGAGAGGCAATCACATTAGTTAATGTCGTGCTGTTTTGAATGAAGTGGAGCTGATGAATAGCATAATCTATGAATTCCAACTCTCAGAAGATCGCGATTCAAGGGCTCCCGGGGAGAAGAATGATAAGAGAAATTCGATGAAACTCAGCATCAACATCTGTGCTGTTGAAGCTTTCAAACAATTTTTGTTTCGTAAGAGACTGTAATTTTTTTATTTGAAAGGGTTCGTTATTCATCATGAGAATATACGGTATTGTCGTATCGTATCGAACTTCAATTTAGAGTAAAACAATAGTATATTGTACAACGAGCACGAAATGACATACATTTCCTACGAGTATGAAAGTTTGCAGCACGAGCTGCAAGCGAGTGCTGCAAATCATATGAGTAGGAAATGGTCATTCCGTGCGAGTTTCACACTATACTTTGTCTAAGACTGTTATAATATACAGTGTAAGTAAAAAACAACAAACATGAGAAATGTACTTTTATTAATTAATTGAAAAAAATAACGTACCAGGTGAATGTGTTAAGCACCTACTACAATAATCGCGAAAAAATATCTTCCCATTTGTTATCAACAATATTCAATGTTACATTGGTACAATTATTAAAAACAAATTTTGGGGAAATAGAATCTGTTTTTTTAAGGGAAGAGTTGACATTATTAACATTTTCTTCAACTGATGTCGAAGGAAGGTCTGACAACTTATTGATCGACCCTAATATTGTATTGGCTGTTATTTCGACTAGTCAGGGACTCTTCGATGTAACCCTCAGCTACTGTTGTAGAGCGCCATCCACCATGCCGTTTTAATGTCGTTATATCTTCGCCACTATCTATCAATATTGTAGCTGAAGATCGGCGGAAACAGTCGCCGGTGTATAACTCAGGATTCGGAAGTTTTAAGTATGAAGAAATTTGGTTTCCCATATTTCCTATTTTATTTATTCCAATTTTTTGGACAGTGCATTTTCCTTTCTGAAAATTTGGAAAAAAATAAGCATCGTTGGCATTACTTGGTCGCAGATTCCAATTTTTTTTCACAATGTTAGCATATTCTCCCGTTACGGTAAATTTTCGAGGAGTTTTTGTTTTAATGTTCGGAATGTAGACCAAAACTGCGGCACCTAAATCTTCAAAATCGTGAATTTTCATTTTGTACATCTCATCTCTCCTACAAGCACCCATAATTCCCATGATCAGTACAACCTGCAATAATAAAATATAAACAAATTATAATTGATTAACTGATTGTTGTGAAACTTACTTTTGCTACAAGGTATACGTATTCGTTGTCTGGAGCTTCTTTGATGAACGTATCAATCTCTTTCGTTGTGAAAACTTTAGAATTTTTTGCTTTGTATCCATCTGATTTCCGCTTTAGAAATGCTCTCAATTTGGAATATTTACCGATATTCACGCCATTATTGATACTGTAACGAACCTAGGCCGGACCTGTCGCCTCGCGCGTTGCCGTCGACAGCGATGAGGTCATCCCCGGAGATGTTCGAGAACAGTCCAGTCGCTCTGCCGTGGAGAGCAACGGTCGATATTGGAAACAATTGGAACATGCCGGTCGCCAACTACCAGAATTCGAAACATCGAGAATGCTGTATCGGAGATAAATAGGCAACCCTCAAGTGGAGTCGGACAGTCTGAACGAGCCCATACCATCGAGCTATACAGTGGCGTAATATAAATTAAGCTGTAGATTTAGGTGTGAAATAAATTATTAAAACCAAGTTAAGTTTATTTACGTTACAATTGGTGTCGGAAGTGAGATTTTGAAAATAAACAAGTGATCGTGGAGTGGATAGTCAGAAAAATAAATTGATAGACCTTTTTGTACGCCCAAAATAGACAGTGGCCCGGTTTTCGCGAAGTGGACAATTGTGCGTGGGAATATAAACTGATACACTGTTCGCGTGAAACAGAAAATAGACAGTGGCCCGGTTTTGCGAAGTGGACGATTGTGCGTGGGAATATAAACTGATACACTCTTCGCGTGAAACAGACAATAGACTGGTGGCCCGTGGAAAGAATTCGCGAAGTGAATTTTAACAAACTGATAAACTTTTCGTGTGAAACAGACTGATACCTCGTCAAAGACAAAATGTGTTAAGAAAAGGGCCTTGCGGACTTGAAGGTAGCGGAATTGAAACAGGAATTGGAGGAAAGGGAACTGGAAACAACGGGTAAAAAGCAAGTACTACAGGAAAGACTTGCAGAAGGACTTATACAAGAAGGTGAGGACCCCGAAACATTTTTATTCGAAGTTCCCGGAGGTGATTTGAGTCCGATAATGAATAAACTGGAAGAAAATGCTAGAAATCTGGAAGAGAAGCTTGAAGAAAATTCTAGAAATCTGGAAGAGAAGCTTCAAGAAAATTCTATAAATCTGGAAGAGAAGCTTTCTAGAAATCTGGAAGAGAAGCTTCGAGAAAATTCAAGAAGCCTGGAAGAAAATGCAAGAAGCCTGGAAGAGATGTTCCTGGAAAACACAGAAGGCCTAAAAAAATAATTGTGTGGTGTGGCTAATTTTCTAGAAGAAAGAATGGGAACCGTTGAGACAGAGATAGATAAAATTAGGGAGCAAATGAACACGGAGGTAGATAAAATGAAGGAAACGATCAGTAAGCTGGAAAACGAATTAATAGTGCGCCTCCACAGAGATGGTTAACGAAAATGCAATGCTGGGCTTGAGTTTGAACTTGATAAAGTTCAAGAGGGTATAAAAGATGTCAAGGTCATTTCTGAAATAGGAAGTTTCCATGAAGCCGCCCTCAATTCGACGGTAAAACTCCATGGGAAAATTACCGCCGACAGTTTGAAGCAGCGGCCAAAGCAAATGGATGGAATGCAGGGGAAAGAGCTGTAGCACTAACACTTGCATTACGTGGAGAAGCGACAAATATTCTACAAACTCTTACCGCCCAAGAACAGGAGGACTATGATCAGCTGATTAAACATCTAGAATTACGATATGGCCAGGCCCATTTGGAACACGTATACCACTCCCAACTGAAAAATCGCTGCCAGAAATCGGGCGAATCCTTACAAGAATTCGAAGCTGACATTGCACGCTTGGTTCGTCTCGCATATCCAGCCACACCAGAAAATGTAATGGAGCGATTAGCGGTTCAGGCATTCTTGGATGGACTCCGTGACCAAGAAACCAGACAAGCGTTGACACTAGCTCGTCCAACACATCTCGTAGACGCGCTTTGGAATTCGAAGCAGCAAAACAATGCTGCAAAAACCAAAGTAAAGTTCAAACGATTGAGGAAGACTCACAGGAGCCTGCTAACTTGGAAGCTGCCATAAGAAAAGTGATGAAGGAAGTGTTGCCTGAGAAAAGACAGATAAGATGCCGGAATTGTGGCAAAATTGGACATGTGCGTAGCAAATGTCCAACATTCATCGACTCCGATTCAGGAAAACTAAAAAAGGTCGACGAGAAGGGGCAATCGTCGGCATGAGTCCGGCAAGCCCCGGTTAACAACGCATATGTCGCTATCCTTCAACGACAGAACAAAGGTGTCTTCGTAGACGGTCTCATCAATAACGAGCCTTGCACCATGCTGCTAGATACAGGTGCGACTAGGACAATTCTCAGGCCTTCCTTTGCCAGAACACCGGAACGGATTGAACCGACAACTTGGAAGCTACGCACAGCAACAGGGGAGCCAGCTACTGTATATGGCGAGCTACCGATTGAAATAATTTTGGGCAGCACTAAAGTGAAACATCAGGCACTTGTAGCGGACATCGAAGACGATGCAATCATCGGAATGGACATCATGAATTCCAGAGGGTTTCAATTGGATTTCAAAGACGGCGTCCTACGTGTCAACGGAGAAGAGCTGGTGCTTCATGGGAGAAGTGAGGGGTTGATCCGCGTGTTGTTGGCTGAAGATGTAAGCGTACCTGAGAGGGCTGAAACCATTCTGGAGGCTCGCCTGGACGGGAGTACGAGCAGTGGAAACGTGGTGATGTTCGAGCCCAAACTTCATGATGAGAAAATTGGACGAGGATTGCACTAGGGAAGACCTTGTTGCGTGCTGACAAATTTGTGCCCGTAAGGGTCATGATATCAATTATTTTCCAGTGACCTTGAAGAAAGGAACAATATTGGGGCACTGCTCGTCAGTTTCCTCAGTGATCCGGAGTGTACGAGGTACGATTAGCCAACCCAACAACTTGCCCACAGAACTAGAAAAATTGGTTGCCATCTCTTCCAAAGATATAAAACCAGCTCAACAGCCCAAACTAAGAGATTTAGTTAAAAGTACCAAGACATCTTCGATACCGGACAAGGAAAAGGAGGTCGAACTAATGTGGTCCAGCACAAGATTGATACTGGGGTGCCGACCGATCCGGCAATCGGCAAGAAGACTTCTCTTGCCAAGAAGGAAGAGCTGACAAAATAGTCAGCGATATGGGAAAAGAAGGAGTTATCGAACCATCTGACAGTCCCTGGTCCTCTCAGTCGTACTGGTGAAGAAAAGGATGGATCGCCACGCTTTTGTGTAGGCTATCGCCAACTTAATAATGTCACGAAGAAGGACAGTTACCCTCTCCGAGATAGATGACACCCTAGACACGTTGGCTGGTTCCACGATTTTCTCGACCCTTGATCTGAAGAGTGGATACTGGCAAGTAGAACTGGCTCAGGAAGATCGAGAAAAGACTGCTTTACCATCGGCTCAGGATTGTGGCAGTTCACCGTTATGCCATTCGGGCTCTGTAATGCTCCCGCCACATTCGAAAGATTGATGGAAACAGTACTGAAGGGACTCTCATGGAACACGTGTCTAGTGTATCTCGACGACATAATTGTGGTCGGCAGATCGTTTGAGGACCACGTGAAAAACTTGGAGAGTATTCCTGCGACTGAGGAACTCCGGATTGAAGCTGAGCCCTAAGAAATGCCATCTGTTCCAAAAGAAGTACGATACCTCGGCCACGTTGTCTCTGGGAAGGAGTAGCAGTGGACGACCAGAAGATCAAAGCTGTTAGGATTGGCCCATCCCAAAGAAATTCACCAACTTCGAAGTTTCCTTGGTTTATGCACATACTATCGCCGATATGTGCTGGGATTCCCAACATCGCTAAACCACTGACCAAGCTCACGGAAGGCCAAACAAAGTTCCAGTGGTCCGAAGAATGTCAAGACTCATTCAGGAAGCTGATGGAGCTTTGATCAACGCACCTATACTGAGCTATCCCTACCAAAGGGAAATTCATTTTGGATACGGACGCCAGCAACGTGGGACTTGGAGCTGTCCTATCTCAGATCCAGGAGGGACAGGAGAAGGTCATTGGTTATTTCAGCAAGACGCTTAGCAAACCAGAGCGCAATTACTGTGTCACCAGGCGAGGCTGTTAGCTGTTGTAAAGGAGTGGAACACTTCTACAAGTACGTGTATGGAAGAAGATTCCTGTTGAGAACTGACCATGCAGCTCTCAAATGGCTCTTACAGTTCAAAATCCTGAGGGTCAAGTAGCACGTTGGATCGAGAGACTCCAGAATTCGATTTCGAGATCGAACATCGAGCGGAACTAGCCATAAGAATGCAGATGCCTTGTCGCGAAGACCATGTCAGATGATTGCTCACATTGCCGACGAGCAGAAGAGAAGAAGCAACACTTTGTAGAACCGCGGCAATGGATGACAACTGGAATGACAGCAAGATCCAGAAAGACCAAGAGAGACCCCGACCTTGGCTTAGTCGTCAGCTGGAAGAAGGGCAATCGAAGACCATCATGGCAGGAAGTCGCAGGTTACTCGCCGGCTGTTAAGTCCTATTGGGCACAATGGAACTCTCTTATTCTGGACAATGGGATCCTGAAACGTGTGTTGGAGGCCGATATTGGTGGGAAGACAGACGCCAAATAATTGTTCCCAGGAACAGAAGAGAGGAAGTGCTGCGGAAATCCATGATGGAGTCGCCGGAGGACATCTGGGAGTGACGAAGACCCTGCAGAAAGTGAGGCAACGGTTTTACTGGGCCAATTGTCAAGCTGACGTCAGGACTGGTGCAGGAAGTGCGCTTTATGCGCTGCTAGCAATGGACCACGAATACGACCCAAGGCCCCGATGCGTCAGTACACGTAGGCAGCCCGTTCGAGAGAATCGCCATTGACATCGCCGGCCCGTTTCCCGTATCCGACCACGGGAATAAATACATCCTTGTGGCAATGGACTACTTCAGTAAGTGGGCGGAAGCCTATGCCCTGCCAACCAGGAAGCCATCACCGTCGCCGACGTCTTGGTGAAAGGGATATGTCGATTCGGTATTCCAATGGAGCTGCACTCGGATCAAGGCAGAAATTTCGAATCAACCTTTTCCAAGAAATATGTCTACTGCTGAACATCCGCAAGACAAGAACCACGGCCCTACATCCGCAGTCCGATGGAATGGTGGAACGGATGAACAGGACGATCAACCGCCACTTGTCCAAGGTTGTCTCTGACCATCAAAGAGACTGGGACCAGTATCTTCATTTGTTCCTGATGGCCTATCGATCCGCAGTACACGAGTCAACCGGTCAAACTCCTGCTAGTATTATAATGGGCCGAGAACTGCGACTGCCTTGTGACCTGAAGTTTGGGATACCGCCAGGACAAGACACTGCAGGGAGAGGACTACGTCAGCAAACTTCGGCAGAGAATGGACGACATCCACGAATGAGTCCGGTTGAACATCAGAGTGCCAGCGATAAAATGAAGAAGACCTATGACATCAAGGCCGACGCTGGAGGATTTAAGGTTGATGACCTGGTTTGGCTGTACAACCCCAAACGTCGTCGTGGACTATCACCAAAGTTGCGGAACTCGTGGGAAGGCCGTATAAAATCGTGAAAAGGATAAACGACCTTGTGTACCGAATCCATAAGCCACCCCGAGGAAACCAAGGGTCGTCCATTTCAACAGGTTGGCCCTTACGCTGGAAACCATGACCAAGTTCGCACCCTCAAGCCACCGGAGGATGATATGACGTTCAGAAGTTTATGTCCTTGTATTCAAACGGGCAGAAAGTTCTACATGGGAGTTACTAGAGAGGAGTCACGAGACCTTTTCGAGGTGCCTGCTGACTACGCACTAGCGCACTGTGTGGCAGAAGATCTTCGAATGTCAGGGCATCGCCGTAGTGTTCTCAAGAAATTTGGTCAACTCAAACACTGCGGAGCAGAATCCAGAAGTTGGTGGGGTGCTACAGTTGAAGAAAGGCCAGAGAAACATCTACTACCTAGTTACCAAGAGGCATTCCCAAGATAAACCGTCCTATGAAGATGTCTGGAAGAGTCTCACCAAACTGAGAGATACTATGGTGGACCAGAATCTGGTGGATCTAGCAATTCCAAAATTGTCCTGTGGTATTGATGGGTTGGACTGGAGAGTCCTAAGAAGTATGCTGGAGGCGATATTCAGATCCAGCGGCGTCAAGATTTTGGTTTGCTGTAACCCTCTTCCACGACCGATCATGAAGACCGTGGAGTGTTACTTCCATCGAACTTCACGGTGCAGATATGAGAGTCATGCAGATATCGTCACACTCCAAGGATGAAATTTCGGGACGAAAATGTCTTTAGAAGGGGCAATGTAACGAACCTAGGCCGGACCTGTCGCCTCGCGCGTTGCCGTCGACAGCGATGAGGTCATCCCCGGAGATGTTCGAGAACAGTCCAGTCGCTCTGCCGTGGAGAGCAACGGTCGATATTGGAAACAATTGGAACATGCCGGTCGCCAACTACTAGAATTCGAAACATCGAGAATGCTGTATCGGAGATAAATAGGCAACCCTCAAGTGGAGTCGGACAGTCTGAACGAGCCCATACCATCGAGCTATACAGTGGCGTAATATAAATTAAGTTGTAGATTTAGGTGTGAAATAAATTATTAAAACCAAGTTAAGTTTATTTACGTTACAATACTAAGCATCGTTTTTAACATGCTATAGTGTGCCCATAAAGTGGAAGATATAAATTTATTTGATATATTTCCAAAGTAAGCCATCAGAACATCCTCTGAACGAGAACTAGTTTTCTGTTCTTTGCACCAGTCCATGAATAGGGTATACGAAACTGTGTATTTTTATTTAGATTTTTCAGGCACTAAATTAAATGAAGCGTTATTTGCTGCGTCCATAACACTTGGCGATGTTAAACTTATTTCACTGTCACTACTTTCCATGCTAAACTAATTTCGAAATACCTTTATAATATGGTTCTGTCAAAGAAATATTGAATTGTCACTTATGTTTGTGATTATATTGTCTGTATGGTTACGGCAATGTTACCTGGTTACGGCGTCTTTTGTTTTATTACTCCACGCCTCTTTTGTCGTGACGAAGATTCCGAAAATTTACCCGTGCGTTTTTCAGACATTGTGCACTAGTTGCCCAGTGGCTATCTCTCTATGTGTCAAAATATTACCACACTTTAACGTGGGTGAGTAATGTTTTTATGTACTTTTTTGTACTTGCTACGCTTTTATGTTAGCAAGTACGCGTACATTCTCAACTACATTTCACACTATTCAAACAAAAAATTTCAACTGTTGTTAAATGACGTAGGTTTGCTCAATCTCATAGTACTGCATGGTATAATGACAATTAAATGTGATGGAATAGAAAACGTCAACTTTCAAAGGAAAAAATATATCGTGTGTTTATCTTCTCTTGGACATAATTTCTTATGTTTTTTTATGCCAAAGTTGCGTTAACGGTTTACATTGTATATGTGACACGTCAATTTGACATATAACGGATAGTATTATCAAGAATACTATGGCGAATGAGTTTGGAAAGAGGGTATCAAGGTATAGTATTGCTTGGTATTACGTGACGATTTCTAACTGTCAACATCTACCGCAATCTGCGAAAAGGAACTCCTGACGGGGGTCTCCCGACCACACACGTTTTTTTTTATTTTGGCTCCACGCTAGGTTGCTCTGAACCAAGGCAATATTGGATTTGGTTGTGAAGGTAAACTTGACAACATTTCGGCGCTCTTCAGGAGGACTTTCACATATACGAAACAAATAATTTTTGTGAATATGGTGAGGAATGAAATTCGTACTTCGGTAATAGGCACCAAAATCAAAGAACGTTTGGGTGCAATGCGATGAGGTTCTGCTGCATCAAAATCGATAGTCCACAAGTGCAAAAATATATTGCAGGTCCAGATGAGGCCTATATCTAAAACCTTCAAAAAATCGTTTAGACCAACTGAAGAATGAAAGAGCGTGGGGAATATAAGCAATAAAACGAAATAAAAAAACATTTAATTATTCTATACTAATTTTCACGTGAAATCCTGTCATAATTAAAAAAATTTCATACCCAATTGATTTCGGCTTCACTTTCACAGGGAGGTATTCTGATATCAAAGTGACTTGACCATAGAATCATAATGTTGTTTTGCGTAACAAAGTTACCATTGAATTGGTAACACGGGAATGAAATATAAATGACAGCAGAGTGGTAGAATAACGCTATATTTGCTTGCAAACCCGAAAGCGAGGGGTGCTTGTTGAATTTCTTCCGGAAATTCAAAGGAACTTCCGCAGCTGCGTGAAGATAAGAGGTCAATAAATAATATGTTTGGATTTTACTTGTCCAAGAACATGGAAAGTTATCAGAAAAAGATATACCCAAGAGGTCCAAGAATCATAAGTCTAGCTATGAATCTCATTCAGGTAGGTATTATTGATTTCTCGTGTCACTGGTAGCATTTTTGCATCCTTTCATGTCCTCTTGAACTGAATAGGATGAACTACAAGCAGAAATGTATATGCGAAAGTATATTCAGAAGAATAAGTTGATCTAAACTTGATAACGGATCACATAACAAAGAAATACGACCCTTCAGGTCCTTGTGGAAATTACTTTGAATTTTCAAAATAAACCCAACAAGCTACGACTTGCTTTCGAGATTGTTAGCAGAGTATCATTCTCTTACTCTAGTACCTTCTATATTTTACCGACGAGACATTTTTATGGTTCTAGATTGGAATTCAAAGGGATTGAAAAGTTGATTGAAAGAAACTGCTCTCCACTCTTGAATTGTGGCATGCTTAATGACAAATCGCCTCAATTTTGTTATCGCGCTGACTAAAAAAACGATGACGCTTATCATTGTACTTAATGTAGGCTTGAAATGTACAAAACAAGGCACCTTAAATTTGTCATTTTTACAAAAGAAACAAAGGTTGATATACATGATTCCACAGTCGAATTATTCACATCATCAAGATCCATCATGAGAATGTTCAGGATATCGCATGAGGTCGATTCGGTTTTTTTTATTTAACCTCAGCCTCTTTCTGCTACCGAGGCGAGCACATTTCCAGAACCGGAAATTTTACAAAACCCTCTGTTGTTTCAGGTAGGTCTTCAACTATCTCAACATACATGAATTCTGAACCGCCATCTTAACGTCCCCTCCGAAGACGGCAATCTATCGCCATATCTCATGCTCATTGATATGACGCATGTAGCTGCGAATATGCTACTACACTGCAGTTGTTCGGGGTATTTTTAACGCGCACCTTCCTTGGCAGGTGGTCACCTAACCAAGTACTGAACGCGCCCGATGTTGGTGTCTGGCTGTCTGTACTACTACGCTTTTATTATGCTGGAAAAAGGGGGGTGACACGGGGGTGGCTTTGTGTTTAATATTTGTGGGAGGTGTTTTGTGTCTTGTTTGTGGATCTGCTGATTTGAGTGTTTTTGAGTTTTGGGTTGTTTTGTGTGTGTTTGAGTATTTTGGCTTGGAGTTTGTATTCTTGTTTGTTTTATTTGAGGGTTGTTTGTGTTATTTGTAATTTGTGTGCGTTTTGAGTAGTTTTGTGTATTTTGCGTGTGTACAATTTTGAAGTAACGTGTGTGTTATATTTGAGTGTTTGCTTTCCAGCTCACCGTTCCCACTCCCGGCCGCGCCTCTCCGGGACGTGTGGAGTTTTAGAGCTATTGCCCCTCCTCCACGTCCCGTGGCGCCACCGCCACAAGTGAGGCAGCGAGCTGGTGTATGATTTGTGTTAGTGTGTGTAAGGCAGTTTGTATGTCCGCCGAAATTTGTGTCTGTTCTTCACTTATCGTTTTGAGATGCTGTATTTCAATCAAAATGTCCTTGTCCAACAGTTGCGGGGTTAGGCTACTTCCCTCGTCCTCTGTGCGTCGACTTTCCACTCGTTGTTCTTATTTGCATTTCGCTGGCACTTCGGGTCTTTCTACATATTTTTGTGGATGTTCTCTGCACATTTCAGACATCTGGTTGGGTGTTTGCAGTTAGGGGCGTTATGTCCTCATCTCTGGCAGTTTCTGGCATTACGGGAGTGAGTTGACCAGGGCCGGAGCCCACCGATATGGTTGAGTTAGACTAAGACAACTTGACAAATAAAAATTGCACATCTGAAATTTGGTTTTATCAAGAAGCTCATCGATTACTGAATGATATATGAAAACCAACAATGCAAACTTTCAACAAAAAGATAAATATAACAGCTTTCGCATTAGGAATGCTGCTAGCCCAAAAACAATATAGCCCATTGTCAAGGTCAAATTCGAGATATAATATATACAAAGTAATAATCCACAAATAACAGATACGAGAAAAAGCGTGAAACCTGAATACATAAAAAGATGACTCAAGAAATGTTTGCTACCCACAAGACAATGAACCTTGAAGATAGTTCCTCCAAACCCAATCCAGTGAAGGATAACAACTGAAGGATTTTTTTCTAAGCGTATCCTCTAAAAATCCAACTTATCGTCGGACCGAACTGAGTATTCCGATCTTCAGAAAAACTGCATTCTTGACAAAAAAAAAATAGGTTGGAAGTTTTCCAACAATAGGAAATACATCTGAATATTTCAGACAACTGTCTACTAGACCAATCAATAGAGATTTTTTCGTGAAAAAAATAGTACCAGAAAACTGACTGTGCCATCATACGGAAGACGGTGCGTTGTTATATTTCCTACTCCCAACTGTCATTGCTTGATTTGTTATAAACATTTAAAACCATTTTATTTCGTTTTTGACCTGTAACTTGAAAACTGATGAAGCAATATCGATACTCTCCTCAAAGAACGAATTGTAGAGAATAAAAATGCAAAAGAAATGAGCCCAGGCACGACTCGAATTATTAGTAACGGGAAAAACCAGAAAAAATCTGCGTTTTTTTTATTCATAACACCGACAGTTTTGAAGCAGACTTTCCACGACATAGTAGTGATTGATATGTATTTTATGTGTGAAAAACTCAGGCACTGTTGGATTAATAGTTTTGGCATAATTGCAATTTGATTTTTTTAACGCACTTCATTGCAGCAGACCTGGATGCGTCATAGGTGGTCCGATTTCAATAGTTCTGAAAGATTTTGAGAGTTGATGTATAGTACTACAAAATGACTATTCTCATTTTGCGTTAAAATGCTGCGAAACAGGTGAGAAATACCTGCTAACATGAACGAAAACCGGCGAGTACATGAAAGCGGATCAGGAGTGGGGGTAGCGCAGCAGATTCATAACGAGCGCAGCACGCTTGTATTAATATACATACGTTTCCCCCCGTCTGCTGCTCTACCCCCACTTCTCAACCGCTTTCACGCACTCGCCCATTTTCACCTATTTTGGAGCATTTAACGCAAAATGAGAATATCCAGGTATGCTGCAATAAAGTGCATTAAAAAATGCAGATTGCAATTATGCCAAAACTAATAATGCGACACTGCCTGAATTTTTGAAACATAAAGTAAATATCAATCACTACTATGTCTTAGAAAGCCTGCACTACAACTCAAAAACTGGCGGAGTCATGAATTAAAAAAAAAGCTGTTTGTTTCGGTGTTACTCCGTTACTGATAATCCGATCGAGTCGCGTTAGGGCTCATGTTTTTTGCATTTTGCTTCTCTACAATTCGTCCATTGAGATTATCGAGATTGCTTCATTGGTTTTCAAGTTACAAGTCAAAAATGATACAGAATAAAAAAAAGCTCTCAAATGTTTATAAAAAATTTAGCAATGACAGTTGGGAGTAGGAAACATGAAAGGATATAACTATGGACCGTCTTTCGTATGATGGCACAGTCGATTTCCTGGTAGTATTTTTGTCACAGAATCAAAGCAGAAAATCTCTATTAATTGGCCTATACGTCACTGATCCGAATTCTCAGAATAACAACTCCATAATCATTCGAAGTTGACAATCGTGTAAAAAAATAACCAACGCCAAAGCTCTATAATCACCTGCAGAGATGACAGGCCAATCGTACATTAGCATAGTGATATCATAGCTCCATTTTCCTCTAAAAAAAGGACACGTCAGTCATTCTTTGGAATATTAATGTCGAAGCACCACGATTTACGCAGTCAAATATTTTATGTAGATAAGGTGATCTAAATAGAAAATATCTTCCATCTGTTTTATTGTAATTCTGTAGTATTCGAAGAAATATATATATTTATCTAAATAAAAAACTATTCCAAAAAAGCATGTTGATAATAATTCCGATCATATTTTCCACGCGTGTTGAAAAATGAATGCATTGTCAGGAAAAGGTAGAAGAAGTTTTTTTTTATAATTTTATATTATTGATTTGTTGGAAATATGAACAGGATGTTCTTAAAATCAGATGTGGAATCATCTGCGACTGAAAGATAAACTTTATATTTCGTGAATGTAATAGGGGTTTATCGTCTTGGATTCTTCAATATTTGAGCATGAGTACCCCCAAGAAGGCGAAGGTAAAGGAAACCCACCTTCTGGTAATAATTTGAAATAAATTTGAAACTCTTCCACTTGGGAATCAAATATCTTCTGCATTTAAATGATTCTTTCGGAAGAAAAAAAAATTGAGACATTCATTCCCGTTCAATGGAACCATTTCACGACAGCATGAAATTACCGCTATTATTTCGATGAACTGTATTGTATGACACATCCACTATGACTATAGTATATTAATCGCCTTTTCACAGAATCGATACACTTTCTGAAAATCCATTGTAATAATAATCACATTCATAACAGAAGCATCCCACACAATTGTGTAAATGCTGATATGTACATACTGAATGAGCATTAACGTTTACAATCATGCAACTAGGTTCTGCAAAATCATCAGGGTCGGAATACATTCATTTCTCTGTAGCTTTGCACAATTCGAAAACAGCTTGTTGGATTTTCATCAATTTGAAGTATTTTCAGTTGAAAGAGATTCTTTTGATTATCTAGAATTCAGTTGGTATTCTTGAGATAACCTAAGGGAAGTTTCAAATTTTGTCGGTAAAATCATGTTGTGAGTCAAATTAAGGTTGAGGTAGGTATATCAGTTTGAATAGGACGGAGTTAGTATTGTCATTTTTTTTTTATTATAAATGAGTTTTGGGGTTACATTCTCAATATATGGTAGTAAACCGAAAAAATTAGAACGAATCATGGAAGTGATTTCAATGTTGTTGTCTTGTGAATTTCTGGAATCAATCGTTTATGGGTTGTTTATTTTTAAGGTTGACATTTCTACTGTTTGATAGTGAACTGAAAAGTAATTTAGTCACCAGTTTTCTGGGATATGATAGGATACTTTTGAATTCCACTAAATCTTCAGGGGCAAACGTTGGGTATGACAAGTTGATGATCCTATTTTTCAATGATAGAATAAGGTTTATTTTCATTTTTGTTGAACCTAATTTTTGAAAGGTGGGAATGATGTGATGGCTATAGCAAAACACAATATGGCATCCAAATTCGATGATGCCAAATTCTTAACAGAGGATTTTTGCAAGAAACTTTGAAAAAGTGCTGTGTAAACTAAATTTGAATATTTGGGAAAAGAGCCCATACTTGATATTAGGGTTGAATCGCTCATTATAAACGTAGCTGAAGATAGCAGCAAATGTGATGACGAGTGATTAATAATAATAATGTTTATTCATCTGAAGTATGGTACAATATTTTTGAGTGATTTGTGAATAAACGGGGAGACCACAGAAACTGACAGCTTTCAGCTTGTGAGTGGTATAGGAGATATCTTAATTGCTGAGTTGTGTAATAAACTGTGAATTGTAAAATTAACAAAGATTAGTTTGGACATCGATTTGAGATTCGAGGTACAACAGAATTAGCTTAGAAAGTACAGTAAAATTGCTAACCATGGTAGAGATATAACAATAAAATATATAATAAATTACTTTCTAAAGGTTTATTATACATCAATTTGTAGTATGTGTACAACAGAATCAATAAGAAATCCAATCGAATCGTTAAATAGGATAAATATATAACATTCTAATATATAACTCATTTCATCTTAGAACAATAGATTTGGGTGCATTGGAGTATTATGCGGGAAGATGTGATATCAAATAAACAATATAGCTTCAGAGAGAATCTCTCCACCCAAGATGCACTATTGGCACTCACCTCTGAGATTTCTACTGCTCTGGATAAAAATATACCATGTCTATGCTTATTTATTGATCTATCAAAAGCGTTCGACACAGTAAGTCATGACATACTCCTAGAGACATTAGAAGATATGGGTATTAGAAATAATTGTCTGAAACTGTTCGACAGTTATTTGACCGACAGATATCAGTCTGTGAGAGTGGAAGAAGCACTTGGTGATAGGAGAAAAATTGAGTATGGTGTACCTCAAGGAACCGTATTGGGTCCCATTCTATTCAATATATATGTTTATGGCATATTCTCCATTAGGAGCAGTGGAAAAATTTCAGGTTTTGCTGACGACACAGTAATTTTTTATGAGGCAAGTTCTTGGAGAGAACTAAAAGTTATGGTGGAAACTGTTAATTTGGAAAAACATATTACTTACCCTTCAGCTGCAATCGGTAGAATTCACCATCATTTCAGAGCCTCACGTTTGACATGAGGGGGCAACAACATACTATCTTACCAGAAACTGAAGTTAAGTATTTGGGAATAATAATAGATACTCATCTAAAATGGGATGCTCATATTAATTATGTATGCAAAAAGCTAAGGATGATCATTTATAAATTCAAATACCTTAAAGATACATTTTCAACAAATCAAAGTACTATACCACGCATAAGTCGAAAGTCATCTACGATATGGTATACTTGGCTGGGGGAGCCTTGAAGTTATGGGTCTAGAGCTGCTGGTTTCGGATTTGGATTCATTCTGTAGTGGTTTTATGATGCACTTTTTCAATGCCCTTGGAAAGTATCCGTTATCAAGAAACTTGGTAATCATGAAAGAGAGATGTGGTGCAATTTCGTGCGAAATTTCTTTCAATACTCCCGTTCGTATACCATCATGACCTGGAGATTTTTTATTTTTTTTACTCTGCTATAATGTTCTCAACCTCATTGGGATTAGTTGGAAATATATACATACCCCCTATCGGTTCAATGTCCTGTTTGGAGTTTTCTGGGTCATCTACCAATTCTGCATAAGTTTTTCCAAATTGCTATAATAATCATTAAAACTAATAAAGAAAATCCTTATTCTGTTGTTTTTTCCTGATCTACAATAATTTTTGAAATTTTTGTTTTATGATTATTTTCATTGCAGATGGTGTTTACACATTTCCAGATATTTGAGGAGTTATGTTCAGATTTTTTCATTGATTTCTACGCGTATTCTCTGCGTGTTTTTTTTGCAGTTTATTTTTATAGTTTCTGTATATCTCTACTGAGTTTTGGTCTGTCCTATCAATCCATACTAAAACCTATTTAATTGAATTACTAGAATTATTTCATACCTAGTGAAGATATAGTAATAAATACTGTAAATGTATTTTTTTTATTTCGTAGTATGTGGCATATAAATTGGTGTTTTAAATACTTCTTAGATTTTATATAGTCAATACATGTTTTTACGAAATAATTTAAGTTCAATCGTACTGCTTGTATATACGCCAATGAGTATAGTAGCATGCAAGGGAGGAGTTACTGGTACAAGAGACTGAGTTGTCTGGCAGTTATTGCACCATTCAGAAACGAATAGGCTCTATCCAATCTATTAAATGTTTCATTGCAGGAATTTCGAATTAAATATTGAAATAGAGCATATTTCGTAGTTATAGACTACCATCACATAGTGAAACATACGAATGGTGGATCATTTGACTATGGATATAATTTCACCTCTAGATATATTCCGAACTCTATACTGGGTACATAGAGTTTCAGTCTACAGAAGCTAGATTTGATTTCACTGGAATATATTCAAAGGGAAAATGTTTGCTTGAAATGATATAAAATTAGGAATAACACTACATTGAATCATTTCAATTCACATCACTATAATTTTTATTTTTACAATAATGAAAAAAGCACCGATATTCATTATTCTAAGAAAAAATCATCACATGTTTTTCCAAATAATTTCAAGCCTTCCTTCGAACTGTAAACTCTCCGGTAGTTCTTGAACATTCTTTCTTTCAAATTATCTCTGTAAATCTCTCCACAGTTCTCCCGAATTCACCCTAACAATTATCCTTCATCCCTTTATTACCTTTGCCTATCTCCAACCCTCTCCAAGCCTCCGTTCATCGTGCCTCTATTTTTTATTCCTACCAATGACCTTTCATTTCACAACAAATTCCACCGGAAATCATATCTCTGCTCCTCGTTTACCTTTCCACTGTTCTTGTTCCTTACCTCAGTCTCATTGTCAGTAAAGAATTTTTGTTTAGCTATCTACTGTGAGAAAACTATTGTAGATAAAAGAAAAAAATTAGAAAAAAAATGTGTAGACAATTTTCCGCTCTACAACTTTCAATTCAACAATTTTTCACGTAGGATCAATTGTTTTTGAGTCATTCGCAGAAAATACATGCGTTCCAACTTTGACTCAAAAACTCGCATAAATATTGATTGCGCATTTGATTATCTAAAAAAAAAAGATCGTTTGTATTTTTCGCGTACGACAAACCGTTCAAGAGATATATGACAAAACGCATTTTCCAAGATGGCCGCTTAAGCATACCCTCGTGCCGCACGAACTCAGAGTTATACTCAATACTTCTTACCGATGCTCCTTTTTCTTGTCGATTCATTTCGCGTACATGGCTGAGCACCGTTTATCCGGGCGGAGTTGGTTGCTCTTGACCATTATCTCACTGCTTAGCTTGATGCTTGTGACTCTCTGCATGTACGCGGGTTCTGGCCATGGAATGATACGTCAATTTAGCCAACTGGTGCTTCTTTCCACGTAGCACCGATGGATATGGAAATAGCAATATCTCAACTATGTGTAGAAGCCTCAACAATATAACCTCTGTAGACATCTTCTTTTCTAACCTGAATCAATTTAGAAAGCATCTGTTTAGACTTATTCCAAATTAGCTTCGGCATATACACACTTTCAATTTTTTACTCGTATCTTCTTCGTGCATCTGTACTTTATTCTGAGTTATCACCTTTTCTATTCAATCTAACCTTCTCTATCTTGAATGACCTATAGCTAGGCATCTTTTGGTAATAATTCTGTTATTATTCGTTAACATTGATACCATTCACTCCTGATTTACTATTAAATTAACTTCAAATTGTTATAACTATTATTATATACTCCTGGTAATGGACTTAGGCCTCTTGGATGTCTTATGTCAAGAAAAAAAAACATACTTAATTTTGCTATTTTTCAACTGAATTTTACTCCAACGTTGGTATCAGGAACTACAGCATGGATGATTTAACCTGTTCGCCAGTGTACGGGGAAGTGGCTGGGTGTTCTGTTCGGATGTCGCTGGAGGACTGGAACCATCTGCGGAAACCTGCCTGGTACAGGAAGCATTTTTAGCTGGTAAATACTAGATATATGTGATGCTTGTCCTAACCGGCCGGCTGAGTAGACGAGAACTACAATAAAAATATCCCCAAGTTCAAGGTTGAACAGCATAAACCGAAGACTACTTGACTAGTGAGTGGACAAGTTTCACTTTCCTGCCGCAGGTGACTGTTTTTCCGCACCTTCTCGTGGAAACTAATATGATTGTGAATACGATGGAAAATAGGAACAAAAAAAAGTCCTCAAAACAATGGGAAAGTGCAGAACTGAGGATCGTTGAAGAGGCAGTCCAACTATATCTCGGTGAAATTTCTAGCCAGATGAGCCAAAAGCTCCAGGCTCCTCAATAAACCTCCAACATTCAGAAACAGCAGAAAATGTGCTCAGAAGGAGGTACATTGAAGAAAACATCAATGTAATGTTGCTTCAAGGACTCGGACTCGCAATAAAATCATGTGAGTACATTTTTGCTACACTTATGAAACTCACGAGCAGCCATTTCACTCGGACCCAATAATATATTTACTACTGGAGATTTGAGTATCGCCATCGTGCAAATTGGAACAGACAAGAGGCAGATTGTTTTTGCCTCGGCCTACTTCCCAGGAAACTCGCCGACAGACCCACCACCAGAAGTAGTCCAAAGCCCCATGAGATAGGGTCGAAGAAAAACAGGCACGTCATTCTGGGCTGCGACGCAAACGCGCAACATCTCACATGGGGACGCAAAAACACAAAGGTAGGTGAGTAACTATTAGAATATTTGTTTGCTACTAATATAGACATTGACAATGAAGGTAACAAACCCACCTTTATAAATGTGATTTGAGAAGAGCTTCTTGACCTAACCCTTGCTGATCCATTCATAACAAACCATATTCACAACTGGCAGGAATCTGATGACTTCGTCATGTCGGATCACCAACACATAAGATTTGACCTGGAGTCATCAGAAACACGCTTCGAAGCATACAGGATACCCAAGCTGACCAACTGGGATGCGCACAGGGAGATTCTCGGAGGGCAGCTGGCGAACCAACAACTTTCCATAGAGTCAGCAGAGGAACTCGACTAAGCCTCCAGACAGCTCCAAAATGCTATAACAAAATCATAATGAAAATAGCTGCCCAGGAAAACATAAGGTAGTCAACAGAGGTGCGCCTTGATGGAACAACGATAGAACAGGAGCCTAGCAGGCAAAATCTTCACCACCCAAAAGATCGAATGGGCCTTCCAAATCGGCTGGAAAGGACGGAATATTCCAAGCCATACTACAAAATAGCCTTAACATAATATAGAGTCCTTCCTGAAAAGGCTGTTCAAGGCCAGTTTCATTTTCGGTCACTTACCGAAAACCTGGAGGAGGGCTGCAGTGGTGTGACTGGGACACGTCCAGCAGACGAACCAAAGTCTTATCCACATCAGTCTCACCTCCTTTCCCCTGAAAAAAAGAGGTAAATTATTGAGTATTATATGAGAAGTGAACTCCTCTTGGAGACAACACTCAACAAAAACAGTTCGCCTATCAAGCATGGATATATACAATTGATGTTCTACAATGCCTTGTTGAAAGCATTAAAAAGGCATACTCGACCAGAGAAATGGTTAGAGAAGTCTTCATAGATATAGAGAGTGTTTTTGATAACCCCTCTCGTGACTCTATCATCGGGTAATAGAGGGAAGGAATACAAACACCTCATTGAACAGATGGATACATGCGATGCTGCTCTCGGAGAGAAAACGGTCAGAATGACTGCGAAAAAAAATTGTGCCTGAGCTGGGGTTTCATCGTGTTTGCTGTGGACACTTACCGTGGGAAATTTGATAGTGAAGCTACATGAATTTGGAATAACGACTCAAGGTTACGCCGATGACCTGGTCTCTACTAGAAGGTAAGAACATAATCATAAGCTGGTGTGCAAAGGAGAGAATAAATGTGAGTCCTAGCAAAACAGTGCTGGTTCCATTCACATCATCAGTATGGTTGCCATTAATTAACTTGACTGGTTCAAGAGTTGGGCGGAAGACTTGCTAAAGACAAAAGCCAAATATAAATAAAATTAAATAAACGTCACCTAGCTTGTTTGAGAAGGCAAATAAATATACAAGAAATCAACTTAACAAATTTATTCCAGACTGAATTGTAAATGGACTGGACAAGATATGGAAAAATAAATGTTAATAATTATACTAGAAGAGTATTGAACTTCTCTTGAAAAATTGAAAAATTACATAAAAAAAACAAATATTTTTGAGTCTGATCAAACTCTGAACATTTACAAAATATTATTCCTCTAGTCGTTGGTGATACTGATATACCTTCGGAGATCTTCAAGGGATAGAGATGAAGGCTGGTTTCTTGAAGCTGGTCTCAGCTATAAGGAACTTGGTTTCAGTGGTTACGACGAAGCTGGTCGTGGGTGGTTCTATATTTGGTTTTAGACCCCCTTACAGGCGTGAATTTGGTTGATCTTCACGGACCAGTGCTGAATTGGACGTGCTGTATGAACTCCCAGGGTACCAGTCCTTCTGTCTCCGTAGATGGCTTCCCTCCGTGGTATATATCATGCGAAGAAGATGATAGAAATCAAAATATGTACAAAAAGGGGAGAACGAAGGATATCCTTTGAACCTCAAGTTTTATGATTCAAATTCGAATCTAGAGTCAAAAGATAGATGCAAATGATAGCATATAATAAAAATTTCAGTCTATATAAAAGACTGGAAGATTACAGTGAAAGAACAAAGATAATAAATAGCAATCCAATCTGCTATTCTGGATTTAAATTTCCAAGTTAATTTTAATTATTTACAAAAATTATTAACAATGAGCAAAATTCAAAACCAAACAAACAAACCTCACCCAAAACGTTCTTTTAAAATTCAGTTAAATTTTGAAATAAAATAAGCTTTGATGAGGTGTGCTTTGATGAGGTGTACCAGAAGAGTCAAAAAAATTTAATGAGTAAATGTATTCAAAAAGAAATATAAAAATTTCCTCGAAATTTTACCAGAGAAAAAATATAGTATTTTAAAGTAAAATACTCTAAAGTTGCCAGAGAAAAAATATACTATTTCAAAGCAAAATATTTAAATGTTGCCAGAGAAAAATATACTATTTCAAAGCAAAATATTTAAATGTTGCCAGTGCAAAAAATATACTATTTTAAAGCAAGTGCCAAAAGAAAATATAGCGTTATTACCAAAATACTCTAGTAAGCTACAAAAAAAATTGGGTTCATGAACCAAGATAATAGTCAGAGCAAAAGTATACTCTTCAGCTAAGATAAGAAGAGAGATACACACATCTTTCAGTGAGCACGACTCTCTTAGATAAAGATAAAGTTAAATGATTCTTTTTATTAAAGAATTTTTGAAGATAAACTGAAGAGGGAGACCTCACGTCTTTCAGTGGGCACAACTCTCTTAGATAAAGATAATTTTGAAATAGGGCGGCAATTCCCTTTTCAAACCGATAAAACAGGTAATTCTCAAAAATTTGAATGAATCTCCCGGCTCCCGGAATTAGTTCCCAATACTCGGAACAAATGTTAGGTTAGCCACAACATGTGCTATAAATGCTTTGCCAAAATGGCCGAAATATTTATACTTAACCTTCAAAAATGACCATGCGGTATATCCAAGAATTCTAATATTACAATCATATCAAAAGCGAAGAAAATGATAATCAACTACAACATGAATTGTAAGATAAAGAGGATAATATTACTCCATTAAATTCCAACAGCGATACTTATTCAACTCATAGATCGTACATACCAAAATCAATCCACCCAGCACACCTGTCTATCTCGACGTTCAATTCAAGAAAGAGATCGATCATCCTTTCGGTTCGATGAAATCACAGTTCACCTTTTTTTCAAAAACCATTCTCGGTTTTTTCTTCTATTTAAAAACACTACGGAAAAAACAAGCTCAAGACGAACACAACTGTCATGGACACATATTCATGGGACGATAATGAAGGCGGATTAGTTCACGACCTAAGCAGTGACTACTGACCCGTACCACCGTGAAGATAACCGGAAACATTATGAGAAATTGATCATGTATAAGTAAGTAACGAAAAATTCGTTACAAGTAATGCTGAACCTTCCGCTACTCCACTTGCGTGCAATGAAGAAAACGGCAATGAGTGCACCAGACATCAAACTTAAAAGCTGAAGAACTGAATGGACACCTGAAGATTGCCTGGCTACAACTGGCTACGAAAAATCACTCAGATGTGAGTGCCAGATCACAAGCGAATCAAACACTTGATTTCTTGGTGGCCTTCCTGAAGCCCACATCAAAACCCATTGGAATATGTTGCCTGGGCAAAGACAAACAAAAAGACTTCTGAGCTCATCGCCAATGACAGCTAAACAGCTTCTCCTCTGATGTATCACCTCGAAAAAAGGAATTGATCCGATAGTGAACTGCGCCGTTACTGCGAGAACTTTGCTAAAACTGCAGAACACTGCAATGCGACTGTCACGCGCTGTTTTGCAAACGACTTAAGTTCCTTGAAGGGGTCTCAACAACAACCTCAGACAACAGGAACTTAGCTCCAAGGAAACTATATAACTTTGCGAGGAGTCTCGGGATCCCAGGTCTTGAATAGATGAAGGATACCATACAAAAGACTCCACAGGTCGAAGTACGAAGAGGCTGGAGAGCCATTCCGACCTCCCTACAATCCACAATCTAGCGGCTATCCACCACCTAATGTAGAGATTTTTATCAGAAAAAAACAAAGTTACACTACAATCAGTCAATTCAAATCCCAACATAAAAAAACTGTCGATGCCTTAGCTAATGACAAATTCTTTTGTAGAAACCTAGGTAAACAAATTCACAGTAAACGATTAGAATCACTATGATAATAAATTTTGTATTTAAAAGTGCATTAGAAACCGGTTCCTCCATTTTGAAAGTCCCATAACATTATTATTTAATGATTAAATATTCATTAAATAATAGTTTTTAAGTAACGCCATGATTGGAATGTCATAAACGTAAATTAGGTTCTCTACTTTTTGTCGTTTATTCTTGCATCTTGATATTTAAATACCTTAATCTATTCCGTGCGAATTTCGCCACTGATTTTAAGCGGATTATCTTCCCTGTCGGTACCGTCTAGTGCGCATATAAATCTGTCAGCATTCAGAAACGAATAGGCTCTGACATTAGCTATATTCTCATGGAACCTCTCAACACTAATAGAGAAAAGATAAGAATTTTATGCAGAAATATGTCAAAACAGAGGATCTGCTGGCAATAAGTTTAACGTGACAATCCACTTCAAATTTCTTACTGTGATAGGTCCAGTAAATCATAATTAATTTTTTAAAACACTTTCAAAGTCTTATGTGGAATGCGGAACAACTTCATGACTCAAGAAGAATACTTGGTGCACTCACATATTATAATGTACGTTGAAGTGTCGAAAAAAATCGTGTGCAGTCGGGAGGAACCTCGTCAAGAACGAAGTTCCCTACGCTCTTCCTTCAACTCCGAATGTAATTCGATATGGAGATTTAAAATCACGTAAGGAAAAAGCGTCATGCTTTCCCCATGCGGCTTTCTCTCTCACTCTCTATCTCTCTCTTTCTCTCTGTCTCTCTCTCTCTGTAATCTGAATATTGTATTTTTTTATTTTCCATGATTTTTTCAATGCAAATAATGTAGGGAATCGAATAAAAAACTTTCATTTAATATATTTTTAATGAAAATTAGTTATATGAGAGTGAATTATAAATGATATCGAGGTAGCAGAATATGTTGCCATCAATCTCATCTATCCACCATTTTGTGTTTCTTTTTTCTCGATATTTTTCCTCCTGAAAGTTGACGTTTTCTATCACATTTAATTGTCATTATACCATGCAATTCTATGGACTTGGAGCATCTTTGTAAGTGGCGCCGCAGTGGCGGAATCGGGCAACTGACTCCAGATGGCGCAAATTATCCGTATTTGCCCCTGTGATAAATAGAGTGTTTTTAAAGTGCAACAGTTCAAATTTGTTTGTTACAAACGTGAAAACTGCAGTTGCATTGTGATTCGGCATTTATAACCTTTGAAATAAATTACTGCTCTACTAATGAATAAAATGCAGATTGAGACGAGTAGTCTACAAACCGTTTTTAACCAACTAACACGTGCACTGCGAATACCTAATTTGCCTTTCATTGAAGTGTTTATATATAATTTATTGTTGAGTTGAAAAGAGTTTTATATTCGTGATGGATCAAATGGCGGTTGCACATTTCAAGTGACATCGTTTTCAAGAATCAGTCTGTGAAAAAGGAAGCCGCATTGGTGTTCTGGGGTCATGTGTGTCAGGTGCGGGAAGTAAAAACAATTGGTTATTCCAGCATACATGCGAAAGTGATCAGCCAAGCAGCAGCGACAACAAATCAGTACTCTGTCGAATTAGAGGTGAATGAATCTTTCCACAATCAATTGATGAAATTCAATTAGAACTAACATGTCTGATGTAGAAGTAAATTTGACTACAAACATTATTTTGAATAAGTAATTATATGTTTTTCTACGTTCATGCAAAAATCAAAACTTTATTGAACTATATTTAGTGGAAAAACTGGTTCTTTATTGCAATAGTTTAATAAAAAATTAATTGCACTCATCTATCATTCTACTACAGCGTTTTGTAATCTAGGCAAACATAAACGTTCAAATCGACGCCATTTTTGGTCCATTTGCTGTGATATTGTATTACATTCTAAACAATTGCATATTCTATATTATTTTGCAACTCGTGCAATAAACACTTACTTTTTGCACTTGTTGCATAAATAATCTATTCATGCATGTTTTTTAGATTATTGTAATTATTGAATTAAATTCTCAAGTAAGTATATACCATACAAAGTGAATATCAATACTGAATTTATTGGAATTTGTCAATAATTTACAACAACAAAGTATTACTAGTTGTTTATTAGTGTACAATAATAACAGACATGCCACTCACTTTACTCTTCGTACTGCCAGTATCAATTTGTCCCTTTGGTCATGTTTGTAATTCACGGTAGAAAAACCATAAAATTTCGTATTCGCGGGTTCTTGTTTTTGTACCCTACAACACAACAGTGGTCACCCGACCACTTCTATTTTTCCCTCACGTCATTAACATTTGATAGGAAGCTTTCACCCGTTGAATCACAATACAAATGCCGTTTTGACGTATGCGACCGAACAATTTGAACTGTCGCACTTTGTAGACAACTTTTTATCACAGTGGTAAATGGGGATAAGTGATACATTCTGGATCCGTTTTTCCGATTCCGCCACTGCGGCGCTGCACGTTCAACTCCTTCCCCATGCTCCAAGTCCATACCTATATATCCTTTTTGCAAACTCTTCCGCCACAGTGAAAGGTATTTCATTCCTGATGATACTATTCGTTATATTATATCGAAATTTTGGATTTTACGAAAGCATTGTACAAAAAGTATGAAGTCAAAAATGGAATAAGATATAAAAAATCAAAGAAATATCAAGAAGTCATAAGACCACTATTGAAATCGAGAAATAATTCCAATACATTTGTGAATCAAAGCGGTGAAGGAATCAAAAAAATAAAGTTGCAGAAAGTGTTTACATCGAAACCGAAGAATTATGTATACTGGAATAAACCTAAAGAGTTAGTGGATCGCTTGCGATTGTTAATTGCTTCGAAAGCATCCGGTCACACAGGACATGAAAATGACATCATATCAATAATAGAGGAGCTACGTGAAGAAGGTATTATATATTGATACAATTTTATTGAACAATCACTTCATCATTGTGATATCACCAGAGAACAAGAAGAAGAATGGCTAATAATATCAAACGTCATATTGTGGACGAGTTACATAAGCCAGCTCGTCGCAACTTCCAGAGAAGGTCAACTATCGTCAAAGGCAAAGGAGATTTGTGGCAAATAGATCTGGCAGAATTTCAACCTTATGCCAAAATTAATAAAGGTTATCGATACATTTTGGTGGTCATCGACTGTTACTCTAAATATTTGTGGACAAAACCAGTCAGAACAAAAACCGGTGAAGATATAACTGATGCCATGGCGATGGTATTGGAAGATGCCAAATATTCTCCGAAACATGTGCAAAGCGATCAAGGAAAGGAATTTTACAATAGCAATTTTTCATCATTGATGGAGCGAAAAAATATTAAACATTATTCCACTTTTAGTACGACAAAAGCATCTATGGCTGAAAGAGTAATTCGAACAATCAAAACTTGGATCTATAAGGAGTTTTCAATGAATGGAAATCATAAATGGTTGGAAATCCTTCCAATCATAACTCATAGATATAACCATAAGAAACATCGCACAATAGGTATGAAACCCATCGAAGTTAAAACCACTACAAAGTTGAAAATCATCAAAAAGAAAAAAAGAAAGAAGATGAAAAAAATCAAGCCAAAATATCGAGTGAATGACATAGTTCCAATAAGCAAGTATAAAAATTTATTCGAAAAGGGCTATGA